>JBBMFX010000128.1:3722294-3737426 GCA_037832545.1 Rhabdalestes septentrionalis
CACACACACACACACACACACACACACACACACACACACACACACACACACACACACACACACACACACAAGCAGGCCTTCAGAAACGTGCAGAAGACCCAGTGACCTAAACTATGCACGGGGAAAGTAAGCCAGAGTGGGTGTTTAGCTTGGAATGAGCTGGATCCCAAACCACTGTGGTCTCTGTAATAGCAAGCTGTTTTTTGTGTCTGTGTGTGTCTGTGTTTGGAGGTGGGTGGGTAGGGTGGGTGGGTGCGCGGAATCAAGGCTTGGGAAGTCCCATCTCCTTGATTACTGGCAGGCGCCCACCTCTGCGAACCATGTCAGCCACCTACGTCCACCATTATGGTGTGCTGAAGCCACAAATCAGGGATTTGTAAAGTTATTTTAGTATTAAATTCACGCTGGCCATTTTTATATCGTCCTCTTGACTTTACCAGGTCACACATCACAGAGGCATTATGTTCCACAATGGTAGAGAGGGATATTTGCCTAAAAAAACAAAAAAAAATGTTTATACCCTCACTTTAGTCTTTTATTATTATTTCTCTCTTTCTTATTGCTGGTTTATATGCTCTGCAAACGTCAGATACCTAAAGCCAATGCCAAGTCCTTTACGTAAATAAAAGCAAAAAGAACATTAAAGTGTAAAAGCTAAGTATTTCAACACTAAAATAGGATTTATATTTAAGAAAACAGAAACAGGACATTGAGAAAGAAAATAAATGTTTTACAAATATGATAAAACATGGCTAAAATAATTGAAATTTAAAAAATGCTAAATCTAAGCAGAATATTCTCATGTGTAAAATAAATTGTGGAACATGTCTGATCTCAGTTGCAGGCACAAGAAAAGGGAAATGTGTTAACCTGTTTATTTTCCTCTGTGTCTACAACACTTACATACCAACAAATCACAACATTAAGATGAAGTGAATAACCTTAATAATCCCATTACAATAGCAACTTTCCAGTTGTGGGATGTATGAAGTTGATGTATTGGAAGCAGGACAAATGGGCAAGTGTAAGGACCTGATTCGTTTAGGTAAGAGCCTAATTGTGATTGCGTTCCAAAGCAAAGCATCTCCAAAACGGCAGGTCTTGTGTAGTGTTCCCAGCATGCAATTGTTAGTACCTACCAAAAGTGGTCCAAGGATGAACAACCAGTGAACTAGTGACAGGGTCAGGGGCGCCGCCAGAAATCTTGGGCCCCATGAAAGATTAGAATTTTGGGCAACATTATTATTAAGATAATATTACTAGGCCCTAACAGGGCCCCATGTCAGTGCTGGGCCCCTAGTATCATTCTAACCTTTTCCCCCTCATGGACAGGGTCACAGGTGTGAAAGGCTCACTGATCAGGTGGGGTGCAAAGGCTAGTCAGTCTGGTCTGATCCCATAGAGGAGCTAATGTAGCCCAAATTGCTGAAAAAGTTGAATATAATAGAAAGGTGTCAGAGGACACAGCACAACACAGCTTGCTAAGAATAGCAATGCATAGCAGCAGACCAGTCAGAGTACCCATGCGGACGCCTGTGGAAGGGCCTAGAATGCGGACCTGAGTATCAGAAGTGGACTGTTGAGCGATGAAAAGAGGAGCAATTAAAAAAGGTGACCTGGTCTGATGAATAACATTTTCTTTTAACTCATGTGGACGGCCGAGTGTCTCCGTTGCTCACCTGGAAGGGGAAATGGAAGAAGCCAAGCAGGCGCAGTCGGTGTGATGCTCTGGGCAATATTCATTTGGGAAATGTGGGAGCTGACATTCATGTGGATGTTCCTTTGACAAGGACCACTTAACTAAACTTTGTTGCAGAACACATTGGTGTTCAGTATAAGCGACCATTGTTCTCAAAAAAGTTATTTTTGTACAGAACATAAGGTATGCATAATGTTGCAATTACAAAAGTGCATACATCCAAAAACAGGTGTGAATGTGTGTTAATTTATTGAACTTGGATTCTGGTCCACTTCTGTTGGTCCACTTGTCGTGAACAGTTCATTTTTAAACCATGGAAAAAGATAAAGGAGCAGCGTTATGAGACGTGATGGTGGCGATGTATAAGGTGTAAGACTATCGATCACTGGCCTGTTGCAGACATGCACAGAGTGGCCCGTTCAGAGATTAGCAGTGTCTAATGGCAGTGCAATTTAAGATGAAGCAACAAATGAATTGGCTGCTGACTCCCTTATCCTATTTAGGTTCCACTTCAGATACATGAGCAGTCTTTGGCATAAACAGACACTTTGTGTGTAGCTAATGATTGTGGATGGCAGCGCACCTGAATGCTCTTAAGTGGTGTAATACAGCTGTCTCTGTCCACAGTGTTATTGAGAGGTCTGTAACGTGATAAGGCGAGCTGCTCAATGGCACTGGTCAAATGAAATTAAGCTGTTCGAACGCAAGAAGGGAAAAAACGTGCCCCGGCCTACTTCTCCACTAAACAGTGATTTTGTGAACATTTCTTGAACATTCATTTTATCTTTCCTTGGAAGAAGCTAAGGACTCTAGATGGTCACTAGCTATGTTAGACACCCCCACACCCCACCCCACCCCTCAAACCTCCAACTTTCTCTCCCCTCTGTGGCTGCCAGATATAGGAACAATGTGGCCTTTCTTACCTGTCGGAGGTGTACATTCCATCCCTACTAAACCAAGTCAGAAAGCATCCCCCAACATACCCCTCCTACACAGGTCCTCACAGCGCTGCCAGATTTACCTCCATGTGCTTCGGCATGTGAGCGTTTTGAAAAAATATATTCAGAATACCTAAATATGTTTCCTCATATGCAAAACAAATGTATGCCAATGCATTCGCACATATCTGATCTATATGTATCTATATATATACATTTCTGCATATTTTAAATACATGTTATATTCATATATATGAACATATTGCTGCATTATTCAAAGTATATTTCCAATATTCTTTCAGTGTAGTTATTATACATTTCAGATCTCAAACATGCCCCATACAAATGAATATATAAGTAAATGTTCCGAACGTTCAATTGATTTCCTCGAGTATGAAATGGTTAATGTATATCAGTATATATATTCTATATCTGAAATATATATTCAGATGTATACCCATCGATTTCATCATAATTACAATATTTTTCAAAATAATGTAGGTCACCTTTATTTTTTATGTTTCTCCACATCAAAGTCTAGGAGACTGAATTTTATGTGACAAAACCATTCAGCGGAAACATGAATCACTCACAATGCTGATGACACCAACACACCAATGTGCATAGAATTTCCACAGGAATATGAAATATATTACAGCAGCAAAATTACGGCCATAAGTAAGTCAACAGAAAGCCAACTTGTTGTTGATATCTAAGCTGCCATGATTGAAATTGAAATTACCTGTACAGTTAAATCAAGTGCATTTAAAGAATTACTTTTTTAATGCAATTTACCAACCATTGCTAGAGTTGGTGGGGGTGGGAGGGCGAACTGGGTGGGTTGTGACTCACCACCCGCTCACTACAATTTGTGTAAACTTTTTTTTTCTGAGGCTGTTTTGCAGGGAGTGTAAATTTAGGAGGTCAGAGTGTGAGAGTTGCACTAAGGACACTGGAGGGCCTCAAAAAAAAAGTGTGGGAGCTTTACAGGAAAGCTGCTTACATCGCCCATAGACCCATCCCATTTATGCAAGTGAAGTGACAGCCAGAGCAAAAGAGAGAGAGAATGATAGAGAGAGAGAGAGAGAGAGAGAGAGAGAGAGAGAGAGAGAGAGGTCGCTCACATGCACTCTTGAAGTTCAGAGCTGTTGGTTCAAAGCGAGGAACAAAGATGAAGACTGATTTGTGAAGTTCTCTACCAGGGTCACAACACCGTTGGCTTGCAGGATTAATATTTGAATATTTTCTACCTGAGCTGAGAGGATCCAAAGAAATGCTACTAAGGTATGTCAGAACTATGCCTGGGTGTAAATGCTATGCATGCTTCAGTGTCCTAATTCTGCTGGGAAAGTTTGTTGGTTAATAGGCTTTTGCAGAATGTTTAACACATGGGGTTGGTTTGAACTTCTTACTACTAAAGTTGGGTTTGATCTGTTAATGATTCATTCAAATAAGAAATGGAGAAGAATGCTTTGTTAGTTCATTCCTTTTTGACAGATTCATCCATGATCTCTTAAAATACATACATATTTATTTATGTGTTTAATACCAATGGCCAATTTTTGTACCCAAACATTTTCACTTATTTCAATACTAGGCTTAAACCGAAAAAGTGCATCTAAAAGTAAATGTGGATCTTAAAAGAACCCATTTTTGAACATTTCTTTATGGTTCTTCTATCGCATCTCTTTAAGGAAAAGTTTTAGACACCTTTATATTTGACATGACCCTCAGGCAGACATGACCAAAGAAAATGTACCTTAATGAAGGTTCATTTGACTTCTTCTTTGGGTTCTCCTTGAAGCCACACGTTCACTGGCGGTTTACCAGTCACAATACCATCTGCTATTTCAACGTGAGTTGGTCAGTACGCCACACCTGATGTTGAAACAGAGCTGCCGTGTGAGAGCTGTGCCCTCGGAGTTTGGGAAACCAGCCTGAGGAAACCCACCAGACATGGTGCTAAAAGCAGGATATAACACTTTCGTTTTTGATGTGAGCAAAAACGGGGTGAAAGAAGTATAAATAATGGACCATAGTTGTTTCACTATTACACTATTCTCATTTTCACATTGATTTCTTACTTTAAAACAGGAATTATTTACCAGCATGAAACAGTTTTCAATTAGCCTTTGAATGATATAGGAAATAGGATCAAACATTTCAAATACTTCTGTTTTATTAGATTAGAGTAAATGTATACATTCTTAAATGGCAACACATCTAAAAAAAAATTATGTGACTGATGTATGTGTTTAGGCCCCAGCCATATTTTTTGGAGAGCAGGCTGGTTCCCAAAAGATTGCCTTATCAGGTCTTGACAGTGCTGCTCAAAAGCTCAGCTGATATGACGAATCCGACCCAACGGAACTCAACGTGGCAGGAGACACCACCACATTCAAAGAACGCGGGAAATGTCACTTCATTTGATATGAGTTTTAAATTAATTTTTATTGATGTGCCCAACACATTTGTTCGCATTAGACACATCTTCTTCAGAACTACCAATGAATGATCATCTAACGACATAATTCGTATTTTCTTCCTGGAAATGTCCAACATATTATAAATCCATGTTTCTTCGCACTTTCTAGAAATGTTTCTTACATGAACTTGAACGCGCCAAAGGATTAGAAGTGGTCCTATCCTCTATTTGGTCTTTGGCATCTTCTCATATTTGGAAGCGGTTTATTCTCAGATGACTTGATGTGGTGCAAAACTCTTCCTACAACACCACTCAGGATAGCCAACAGTGGAATTTTCTTCTCATTGATACTGAATTACAAAATACTCTCAAAATTGAAGGGAATCAAACGAACAACCAATTATCTAGACATGTTTCTCTAGCAGCTCAAACATGGAAAGTATGTGACTGTCCACACATTGAAGTCTTTTAAATGTGTTTCCATAAGCTTTGCCTTCTCTGGAATGTATTGTTTAAGTGACTGAAATATCAGTTTGTGGTGGTGCAGTTTTGCTGTGTATTCCAGATTGGGGCACTGCACACGGGGCTTTTCCTGAATGTGTTCAGCCGTCAATAGTCCTCATCCCTTCAGTTTCAATTGTGAGGTGAGTCTAAACGGTATTAATGATCAATGTATTCTCAGTGACAACAGACAAAACAGAACAAATGTTTAAGTAGTTTATTGTGTTGCTCAGTTTACCTACAGATCAAATTTGACAAGCTCACTATGAGGTAATATCTTGTCCTGTTTTTGTGTCTTCAGGGACTGGCAAACTCTAACAGACTTCATGGGGGAGTATCAATGTCTACCACTCATAGATTCAATGCGAGCGGCGGGTTGCGACATAATCCCACCCCCCAGCACTCAGAGATGGACCTGGCCTGGCAGGAACTAATGGCCATAACAGAACTGCAGGTCAGTAAATGGCATTTAAGGTTGTGACTCACACATTCCTTTTTATTCTCCCAACCTGAAAGGTCACAAAACAGTTGTCAAGAACTATCCATGTGTCTCGAACACCTTAAAACCATGATGGGTTTTCTTTATCACTGTCAAATGAAACTAATTTCTTAAATGTCGTTTCTTGGAGGAATTAAGGAGATCTATATTAATGAAAAATCAAGGCCTATTACATTTAGCTGAATTTTCCCTAAACACACTGATTCTGTTAAGATCTGCAACAATAGGCCAATTGAGTGATGCAAGGATAAAGGGAGACAGAGAAAGGGGGTGAGTGCCGTAGGTTGCCAGCAGCCCCCTGCGCAGCACAATGGCCATCTGTTTCTATCTGAAACCCGAGCAGACCTAAGCGAGCCCTGCATAAGCTACGGGTGGCACACTCGTAGCAGGTGGGCTGGTTTCGCAGGCTGCAACCTGCAGATGACTTCTCAAAAGGTTCCCTTGCTCTTCGCTGTGCCCTTTTCTTCTTAGAACCATAAGAATCAGTATTCATTTTTTCATTCAAGCACTTGATTTCTTGCAATCTAGGAAAGCCAGGGTTAGACTTGGAGCTGGACAGATAGGTGAGACTGTCAAACATTGATTTGTTCTACAGGTGTTCAAGGTATGCACTGATCCCTCTGAAGCAATGCTATATATTAAAATGTTATATTGTTTTACCTTTTAGTTTTAGTCATTGATATATTTACATTTACGGCATTTAGCTGACGCCCTTATCCAGAGCGATGTATATCAGTGCTAAAGCAATGCACAACTGTATCAAAAACCTGTAAAGCAAGACTTAAGTCATGTTCATTACACCTGATCAACACCTGTCAAAGGTACATAAACACCTATTAAAATAAGTCCAAAGGTAAAAACAAGATTAGGATGATTTTTTTACTTGGAGCTGGCCACAACACTTTTTCAGTTGGGCTCTTAGGGACCCACTGTTCAGCAGTTTTAGGCCCTTACCCTGGAGTGTTCCATTTCATAAGCAAATTACCAACCCTTAATGAGCTGGTTTGGGGCAATAACTTAATAGCATCTGATGAATTTCATTTGTCTTGCAGGAGTTTGAGGTACCCAATGAGAATCAATTTGAGGCTGTGCCATATCTCTCTGTGGAGCCAGTGGTGCCATACGGGAGCTTCGGAATGAGTCATCCACTGATGGATCACAGTCCAACTGCCTGCGAATCCAGTTCTGCTTCTGCTGGTTTTGAAAGTGGGTACATTGATGTGATGCCTCCCTACCAGCGCCTGAACCCACACATGGAAATGCACTATGGACACAGTGCAGGTCAGCTGATGCCTAGGCTATTGCCAAATGCACAGTCTCTTCAGCCTCCACTCATGAGCCTCCTGGATCACATGTCCATGACGAGCACTACCCAGGGCCTTGGGAAAGATGGCACTGGCCACTCAGCAGATGACATGGCGTCAGACTCTGGTCTGTAAATGGGTTCAAGCCCACCACTCACTTAACCCGAGAACGCAGCACATGGAGTACCAACATATGTAACCCACAACAGCGGGGTCAGTTACACAGACAGTGAGGCAGAGTACATCGGAGACCAATGCCGAATAAGACCAAGTCTCTCCAGCTCTGTTGAGTACCAGCACAACTTCAGTGCTTACTCTGGGCCCCCCTACTTCCCTTTAACACCACACCTGCAATCACCACAGCTGCCAGTGCCCCAACCCCAACAGCAATCATCAACCATGAAACAGCTTCTGCCCACTTCAAATGCGGTTTGCGACCTTCAAATGAACAGCTCAAGAGGAAGCACTTTCCTGAGTTCCTTCACCAAAGTCAGAGGCACCGGGCACTCAGGGCCACTCAGCAGGGATGAACGGAAAGCATTCGCCCTCAAAATACCCTTCTCATTGGAAAAGATTGTGAACCTTCCTGTGGATGACTTCAATGAACTCCTGAGCCAATACACGCTGAGCGATTCCCAGCTGACACTGGTCAGGGACATCCGACGACGAGGGAAAAACAAAGTGGCGGCGCAGAACTGCCGCAAAAGGAAGCTAGAGAACATTGTGCATTTGGAGAATGAGTTAGGGCAACTGAGGGCACAGAGAGAGCACCTAGACAGGGAGAGACTGGAATTCCAGCAGAACCTTGCCATAATTAAATGCCGCCTCTCAGATCTGTACACCAAAGTGTTCTCACAATTGAGGGATGAGGAAGGACATCCATATTCTTTGGAGGACTATTCACTCCAACAGACTAATGATGGTAATATTTACCTAGTGCCACGAAATGCAGTGATTGGAGAATGAAGTATTTTCAATGGCTAATCTCTTAATTGCATGTAGGACTCTCAACATATGGTAAAGCACACCTTAAAAAGTAAAAAAAAAAAAAAACCCACTCCCCCAACTGAAGTCTTTGCAGCCAGTGCAAAATTGCAGTGGGATTGGCCAGTGGTTTAACCTCACTACACCTCAGGGCAACTACCAAATATTAAAGGAGCAACAGGTACATTCAATGGACTAAACATGTCCCTATGTAGACCTTTGCACTTGGCATTCAATTAATGTAATTAATAAGGAAGGCATTAATCACATAAAAAGCTTTATTGGTGAATAAAAACAGGTTAAAAAATTAAAAACCACTTCCATTTGCTCCTTGGTCCTACAAAAGGAGAAACAAATATTAAAAAACATGTAGTTTTTAATTTTTACACAAGCTAGGTAAAATAAGATTTACCTTTACAGTGCCTGCAGAAATTGGCAAAACTCCATTCTGGATTGTAGATGCTTTGCATCAAATTCCTAGGGTAAAATGCAAAGACCAGAGTTAAGAAATTGCGCTATTTGCAAACCATGAAGCTAAATACACATGCATTAAACTGAAGGCACAAAGACGAGCTGTATTAAGTATTCTTGTGCCAGCTCACATGGCTCTGCAGTTACTTCCCTGTAATTATGACACTGATTGCAAAGTTGTGAATACTGTACTGCATCTACAATAAATAAAATGAGTTGAGTCCAACGGTAGTGAAGTCTGTTCTTACCTACAGGAGGCAATAAAGCCTGCTAGTCTTTCAGAGGCGACCTGTACTCAAATGCTCCCTGTTTCTTCTTATGGCGACGATCTTGCTACTCATTCCTCAGCTTGCTTCCATGGCTAGTGCTGGCACGCATGTAAACTAGTCTACTTTGATGTAAGCTACACAAAATTTGGTTGTTCGTGTGGTTCACCAGAGGGCTTGGGTGTTTGACATTTCATGACCTAATAGTACTCAATGAAAGTGCATTGAGGACACTACTCCCAATTATGTGACCAGATCAAACCACTCAATGTATAAATTACTTGTAGCCAGCGAGAGCCCATTACTGGGCTGGACTATCCAGATAAAACCAGATTTAAAAACAGCACAACATTAAAAAAAAACTTAGATGCTTTATTTCAACTTGATTGGTTAAAGTTACACATAATTAGTACTGACTTTCTACATGACCTCATTAAATTTGGAATGCATCCCACAAAGAAAATAAAAAAGCCTGTACGATGACAACTCAATGCAGAAGTCCCAATCATGATATCACTACTGTACACCATGTCTGATTGGCTGAGCAGATCTAGGGAGTAAACCTGCAGCTGCCCTGTCAGCCCTCTCGCTCTCCTGCCTCCTCTCTTAAGTACTGAGTCCTGTTGAACAATATGAACAACAATGTTAAGCTGCACACTGTCTATTAGGCTTCCATAGAGCATGTATAAATGAACACTTCACTTAGGGATCCAGTACATAACTACATCTGTGGGCATAGCCCATGTCCTATAACTACAAAATAACCTGCAACACAGCAGAGTCAAACCAACCTTTAAGGATTAAAATCGCCGGCCTCCACCGGAGCCACCATATCCTCCACCTCCATATCCACCTGGAGGCAAAATTAAGAGGGTTGTTTTACAATTAGGCTGTTTGGGACTGTTTAGTGGTTGATGAACCAACTGCAGTCTGTGTAGAAGCTCAGAGAGCAGATGTCAAAGAGGACAGTTAACAATTCACAGGACAATTGAACTAGTTGCATTTGCACATCAAATATAAACCCACAAACCTGAAGCACTACAAATCTTAACAGGATACATGCAGTGTTCACCAACTGAGTACCCAAATCTAGGACTCTAGCCAATCAAAATGATGAAACATTACATTCTATAACTCACCACTATATGGGCCACTGTTCCTGCCACTGCTACTGCCACTGCCAAAGCTTCCTTTCATGGGGCCATAATTTGACTGATTACTGTTGTAGCTTCCAAAATCATTGTAGTTGCCTCCACCGCCACCAAAGTTTCCTGTAAATAAAAACAGGTCAATTATGCATAACTTGTACCACTAAATTTGGCAAAAGCAGAAGGCTTGCTTATAAAATGTCTAAAAAAAAAGGCAGACAAACCTCCTCCAAAGTTCCCATTGCTGCTGCTGCTGTTGTAGTTGTCATAACCACCACCACCACCACCACCACCACCACCATACCCTCCACCACCTTGGTTCCCATAGCCTGGTCCGCCTCCACCACCTCCACCATATCCACGACTGCCTCCGTAACCAGAGTTGCCACCACCGTATCCACCTGTGGGTGTTAAAAAAATGATCTTACTGTTGCCATCTAGTTGTCCTTTCAGCAGAACCCCATTGCCACAATTCTACATTTTTTGGGGTTGACATTCCATCAGCATGCTCAAGAAAAATAAACACTTGAATAATGTTCCAGAAAGGTTTTGAAAGGCACTTAAGACCTACCATCTCCAAATCCATTATTGTAGCCATCTCCATATCCTCCTCCACCACCACCACTACTACTTCTCCCTCCTAAACACAATAAAACAGTAACAATACATTTCCTAGACATCTAAATAAAGCTTATAACAATGCATCCTTATACAAACCACTGCTTTTCCTTAATCAAAATCATCTTATCAATTGCTGGAAATTACAAGCTACAAAGTGTGCTGTAGGTCTCAGAGGCACCATGTATATTAACAGGCAATTCACCAAAATATTCAGAGCAGTGGGACCCCAGGACATGGGATAGACAACTAGGTCTACAAAGCCTACAGAATTATATGCAGTCATATGACGGCAAACAAATGGCTGAACAGGAAGCACCCATCAACAGATGGCTCTGCGGTGGTCAACACTAGACTCAAATCTGTGGAGAAAAGGCAACTCCGGGCTCCCGAAATTTCATCTATGCAGCCTCAAAATATATTTAGGCGCATTGGTGAGTGTGCATGTAATTATCATGCAACCCGTTTTAAGTTCTCTAAAAAATGATAACAGTAAATGTGTGATCTGTGTGCTGAAACCTGATGCGGTGACTGTTCTACCATTGAGATTTTAGATTGGTTAATAGCTGTCCATCACTCAATCAGGTGATGGCACCAACTACAGCGGGGAAATGTGGAGGTGAAGCGGGAAAATGAACAGATTTATTTCGCAAACCACATAGTTACAAATAATTGCGCTGCGATAGTGATCATGTGATCAGCCAAAAAGGCAGCGTACAGTTTTCGGAAAGAATGGTTGTAAGACTTCAGTGCATAGAGCCATTTCCATAGAGGAGCCACTCATTCACTACAACCTGTGGGGCGGAGCTTGCAGGTAACAGCATTCGCCACTGAATCTATGCACTTTAAGCGCAAGAGCTTGGTCAAACACTGAGAGTGCCAAACAAGAAATGTAAGGACATATGTGTGGCCAAAAGTTCAGCATCATCAGGTTCAATCATTAAGGTTTTAAGGGGATTTCAGACCGCACGCAGCATGCACTGCACTCGCTACGGGGCTTGTGCTTTCTCTCAAATCAGCGAGTTGTACTTAATGTGCCAACTTTAATCAGCGCAAAAAAATTGTGGGTGTGGTTTTCCAAACTCCTGTTCTGTTTTCCCAGCCAGCAGTCACTAGCTCTGCTAGCATGAAGAAAAAAGCCTGTGGGGTAGGGCTGGGCGATTTTCCCTAAAATCTAAATCTCGATTGATTGAACGCCATTATAATTAATGGCTTTTTAATAATAAATTTTTTGCCTTCATAGTTATATACTAAAAATGTTGCCTTTGTTATATGTGTGCGTGAGAAGTTCCTAAGACCGGCGAGTTGAACGAGTCCCGATCGAGTCATAAAATCTGATTATCTGCCGATACTGCCCCAACCAAACAGTTACACACTTTTGGAAACAAAAATTTCACTGTATTAAAAATTGCAACTCCACACACACACACGTGTTTTTAAAGTGAAAGTAATTGAAATATTTGACATGGAAAAGTTTGCTCGATTATAGGTTCTGAATGTTAATTTTGATTACTTTTTGATTAATTGACCAGCCCTACAGTGGGGGTCTGTGATTTTCAAGAGCCACTTACTCAAAATGGGGCAGGCCAAGACAACTATATTTTACATTCATAGTTAAAGTTCACCCCTACTCTCAATCTCATTTTGAAATCAACATAGCTGGTTTAAAAAATAAAAAAAACCACACACTTCACAAGAATGCAACAGATTGTCTGCTACATCACATTTGAACAGCAATAATAAATGTTGCTGATGTACATTACATCTCCATTCCCGCTTTGTGTGTGTTTTGAAGGGGCAGACCGATCACTAGCCGTTTAACACAGCATACACTACGGCCAAAGAGCTCGCCTTCAACGAATTTCAAATCCTGGCCCCAGGATATGTAAAGCTTCTGTGATTTGTTGTAGCTAGTCGTTAGTGTTTTTTAGTTTTCAAATTAAAGAAATCTGTTAATAAACTATTTGTAATTGTCGTGCTCATTCATTTTTGGTGAGTGCTCCTAACATTTTGCTGGTGCTCCTAACTTTTTGAAGTTGGGAGCACCAGTGCTACCAAGTGTAAAAAAAAAAAAGTTAATTTCAAGCCTTGCAACTTTACTTTGACACCCACAATATTACTACAGTCTACATTCAAGCCAGTCAATTTAGGGTGTAGTGTAAACATTTAACCTACACTAAGAGCTTGTTTCAAAAACACTTGCCTCGACCAAAGTAACCATCTCCATCACCTCCAAAGTCATTGTTGTAGCCACCATTGCCATATCTGCCACCAAAGTTTCCACCCATACGCCCTACAAAATGGAGAAAGGAAAAAACAAACAATCAGTTCTACTCAAAAAATACTGATGGAGATTTCTACAAAGATCCCATCTCACCTCCCCTCTGGTTCCCCGATGCGTTCTGCATCTCTTGCTTGGAGAGAGCCTTCCTCACTTCACAGTTATGGCTGTTCAGAGTGTGGTACTTTTGAACTATAAAAAAAAACATATCACTAAAAGCACCAACCAACCACTGCACATTCACCCATGCAAAAAGTGTACACAAGATACTCACTAACTATGCGATCCACAGAGTCATGATCATCAAAAGTAACAAAGGCAAAGCCCCTTTTGTTTCCAGTCTTATGATCAACCATTATCTCAACTGTTTCAATCTTTCCAAACTGCTCAAAGTAGTCATGGAGATGGGACTCTTCAGTGTCTTCTTTGATGCCTCCCACAAAAATCTTTTTCACAGTCATGTGTGCAAATGGTTTGCTGGAGTCCTGGAACAGAGTACAAGTTTAGGTTAATAAACTGGTTACACCATATTTGCAAAGAGCAGGTTGTTTCATCTGCTGACACTCACCTCTCTAGACACAGCACGTTTGGGCTCCACAAGCCTTCCATCAACTTTATGGGGCCGTGCATTCATGGCATCATCTACTTCTTCCACAGTGGAGTATGTGACAAACCCAAAACCTCTTGAGCGCTTGGTATTCGGATCCTTCATGACCTTTAAAAGAAACAAATCATGAGCGAGCAGAAATGTATCTGCAGGCAACAACTGTGTAATAAACAAATGAAACTTACCACACAATCAGTCAAGGTGCCCCATTGTTCAAAATGTTCTCGCAAGCTGTCATCAGTGGTCTCGAAGCTGAGGCCTCCAATGAACAGCTTCCTGAGCTGCTCAGGCCCACGTGGTTGGCCCTTTAGGAAAAAGGCATGTTTATTATTGACTGGCAGCTTAAAAATGACTAACTTTCATTTTATGGTCTAGTGTGGTATATTTTAGACACAAACTTGACTCAATCACAACTCCGTTACAGTTGAATCAGAAAACTAATCTGAGGAAACTGCTCGTGTGCAAAGACAAAAGAAAAATACAAAGCCTAAATGTAAAAAATCTGTAGCACAAACAATGCTATAAACACAAGGTATAAATATAGATAAGCAACTTAGTTACAGTATATGATACAGACAAGCATTAGTGAATTCACATCCTAAGACTATTAAAAATTACACCTTAACACAATAAAACTGACAAATACAACATTGGGATACCTTTCACAAACAGGGACTTTAACTACCTTGCATTCAACTACATAGCCTTGAGCATGAAGTCGCTCACCAAACTCCTACAACCATATCGTTAGAGCTTGTTTTGTGCACTGGGGCACAAGGTTCGCTCCCAAACTTAAAGCATTGCGTTGTCGAGAGCTTCTCGGAATGCTAAAATATTAAGATTCGGCGGAAATAATGGCCTAGCCCAAAACCTTAAAACAGTGTGTCCCAAAACATTTGTCCGTATAGTGTATAAAGCCAGACAAGACTGGTGCGTGTATTTTATGTAAAGAGGGCGAGGTTAAGCAACACATCCGCCATGTTAAACCAGGCTAAGCTAACGTAGCCTCCAACAAGAACAAAGACACTGGCAAGCTTAAGGAAGGCCTCAAAATAAGACCGACAAAAAATCATCGTTAGACTTTGTGCAACACGTTTCAATCCAAACAACCTTCCAAAATAAACCAAACCAAAACACCAAAAACTAACCCGTGCGGCCTAGCAAACAAAATGGCGGCGCTGGAATATTTTGGAGCATTTAAACAATCAACGCCCCACATTTTGCCATTTAAGGCAAATGCAAAATATTATTCAAAGCTACTGCACACGTAACTTTTTTTGTTTGTTTGTTTTTGTTTTTTATTTCTACCCCCCCCAAAACAACCGACCTCTTTCGACATGTTGCTTGTCCCCCTCGACGTACTGCACCACAGCAAAGGAACAAGGAGAAAA
>JBBMFX010000128.1:3747821-3759641 GCA_037832545.1 Rhabdalestes septentrionalis
TGACTGAAATAACCACTCGTTACAACCGAGGTATGCAGCAAAGCATTTGTGAAGCAACAACACGCACAACCTTGAGGCGGATGGGCTACAACAGCAGAAGACCCCACCGGGTACCACTCATCTCCAATACAAATAGAAAAGAGGCTACAATTTGCACAAGCTCACCAAAATTGGAGAGTTTAAGACTGGAAACATGTTGCCTGGTCTGTCTTGATTTCTGTTGAAACATTCAAGTGGTAGAGTCAGAATTTGGCATAAACAAAATGAGAACATGGATCCATCATTGTTACCACTGTGCAGGCTCAATGCCACGTAGAATTAAGGCAGTTCTGAAGGCGTGTCAAAGGGTGTCAAACACCATATTAGTATGGTGTTCCTAATAAACCTTTAGGTGAGTGTAGAGCTCAACGTTTACAGCTAAAAAATCCCGCATTTAGAGTTGCCGTTTATAAAAGTGCAACATTATATTTAGTACGCAACATTTAGTTTAACACATTTAGCTCTAAATGATGAAAAAAATACGCCTCAGAATTTCTTTAGCTGTTTTTACAAATAACGCCCCATAGACTTGGACCTGTTTTACATGTTTGTTAAAATCAAAAATAGCAATTCACTAGTTTATGTAACAGATAACCGTTTGTAATACATCAACAGTTCATGCAGTGAATGCCAGTCTGTAGGGCTGCACAATTAGTCAAATTTGAATTACGATCACGATTTTGTCTGCCACGATTACATGAGGCGGCTCTACTGCGTATCAAATCAACACTTTCTCAACCACGTGTCATCCAACCACCAGGGGGCGAATTTATAAAATTCCATAAGCGGCTCCACCTAATTTAACTTAATGAAGTAAAACCAGCCAAACCAGGGACCTGATCGTAGCTAAAATGGATATTGGACTTCCATGAGGAATAGTCTTTACTGTAATAAAATTATTTGTATTTATTGTAATAATATTTTTTTTACACTAACTTAACATTAATGTACAGTAGTAAACAGTTTTAAGTGTAGTTTATCACATGTTCCTGTTCCTTGTTCCTAGTGTGTGCCTTTTCTGCATACGCAAAAAATTTTCCTCATTGGTTTGCACTTTTTTTGCAATCAGCAATTGCATATTTATTTTTTGTTAGCCCTTTGTCTTGGGTCAGTTTATTTTATTATTTGAGGTATTTTTATTTGAGGTTCCATTTTGAAGTGAAAGCCTTGTTTACCTACTGTTTAAACTTGAAAGTGCAATAAAAAAGTTTTTAAAAAATGAATAATCGCGATTATTAATCATGATTTAAAAATTGATACAAATTAATTGTGATTATTATTTTGGCCATAATCGTGCAGCCCTACCAGCCAGTGTGTTGGAAGTATGTCTTCGTCTTCCTTGCACATTTTATGTAGTTTGTTTTGTTTTTATTCATGAAGTAAAATAAATGTGCAATTTGTAGTAAACATCAGTGAGTCTGTAAATCTATTCTGTTGTATAGTGTTCTATCTGAAAATGTGTTCTATCTGAAAAATAAACCTTAGAAAGGTCGCTGATTAACACTTGCAACACTTGTCGTGAAAAACATTCTGAAGGTCGTAAATAAAGGTATTAAAAGGTATTAAATTTAACTTACAGATTTCTGTGTATACCCTGATTGTGCATATTTGTGTGCTGTCATCGCAGTGAATTTGTAGTAATTGAGAGGAAACTTTTTTTGTGTGTCCACAGGAAGGACTCTGATGAGGCAGATCTTGTGCTTGCGAAGGAGGCCAATCACAAGTGCCCACAGATCGTCATTGCCTTCTATGAGGAACGTCTCACTTGGCACGAGGATGGTGAGAAGAAGGAGAAGGGTGCTGCAGCTGTGTAAGAGGGCCAGTGGGGTGGGGGGGCGACAAGGTATCCCACCCTCGCCTTCCAACACCCCCTACCCCCCTTGGAGACAGACACGAGTGCACACACAATCCGCCCTTTGTTATGGACCATTTTAAAACCTCCACCACCAGCCTCCTAGTAATGGGGGGTCACTACCCAGTTTGTCTTCTTTCATCCTTCATGTTAAAAAGGCAATTTGTACCACTCTCACCATCAAACATTGAGGGACTGGCAAGTGATTGAGAATTGTGCAAGAGCTTTTTTGGGGGCGATTGGATGTGTTCGACTGCTTATTAAGTTTCAAGTATTTGTGCCCCTATGGTTCTGTTGTTACGATGTGTGACCGTGTGATAGCGTAGATCTTGAATACAGCATATGGTGACGTTCTTCAAACAGCTACCATTTCGTTGTCCTACTTTCTACAGCAGGTGTTTCAGTTGATATTGTTCTCCATTTGCAGTGCTGGATTAGTCAGAGAACAGGTTCTCCTCTCTTATGTTAGTGCACACGCCAACTTACGGTTCCCCTTCGTACGTGTTCCTTGCACATGATTAAATAGGACTGTAATTCTCCCCATCTCGAAGAATGTTTTGAATATGTGGCACCCTGGTCGGACGTTTTAACCTTTTCGATTCTTCTTAAGCTGCAAAATGACCCATGTTGATCTTTACTCATGACACATTTTAGTCATATCTGCTTTGGGCTTTTAAAATATGAATGTCAGATTTTTCCAACTCCTAAGTGTTTTAAAGGCAAGAATTTAATTTAATTTCATAGACGTTTTAACACCTTTGGCTCACGGGAAATTCCTCCAGTCATTCAGAAGCCGGTGTTCCCAATAGTCAGACCCAAATGCTCCACCTTGTGGCCAGTTCGATGGTATAAACTAGACTGTGACCACAATACTGTTTTTTTTTGTTTGTTTGTTTGTTTGTTTGTTTGTTTCTTTCTTTCTTTCCGGCCATTTTAAAAATGGTTTAGCAGGTTTGTCCTGTCCTCATTTTCGATTCTGGTTTAAACCTAGTCCAATTAAATGGTATTTTAACGGGGTTATGAACTCAGGTGTGGAATAATGTGCTTGTAGAGCCACTGGACAAATGATGCCCAATAAAAAAAGAAAGTCCTTTTTGTTGCCATGACTGAGCTACTGATTCTGATTGAAACATGGTCAGATGAAAAGCAGCTGATGTTTGTATTAGATGGATGACAAGCCACTCTGTCCTAGCATGCTTGTTTTCCTCAAACAGTTTTCTTTTTCTGTGTTTTCTGTCCCCAAGTTTTCTGTCCTCACAGTGGTGGTAAGTTCCCTTTGTTTAAAGGGGGGTTGTCCCCTGTGAAGGCTACATCTAGACAGTGGAGCAAAATGTGGTGAAAATGAACAAGCATGATTTCTTGACCATGTTGGTTTTGCCACCAGTTGTAATGACCCAGTCTGTATGTGTGTAGTTCAGAATGAGAGAAGGCATCCTTTCAATGAGATGTAAGTTGTGCGTGCGTGTGTATGAGCGCACGTGTGTATGTGTGGGGGCTTCCTGTCAAATTTGTAACAGGGTCGTGCATGTATCTCACCTGCAGCTGTATTGCTTAACTCTTTACTCTGTTGTTTTTTATGTTCCTTCGTGTCCTGTTACTTTCATATTACGAGAGTAGCCGTTGCATCGCCCATCATTTTTCTAAAAGATGTCCATTCAATCAAGTGTTTTTCGAAAACATACTTTTGATGTCTTTTTACCTCTTGATTCTTTTATTTTTTACATGTCTTGTATCAAATTGTAGTAAACATAGTTTAACACCTTTGATCTTATTTTCCTTCTTTTTTAAAAATCATCTCATTCAGCAAAGCTGACATTGTGATCAGATTGTTTTGAGAATAGATTTAAACTGCATCTTTTGCATACACACGAGTAGGTGAACTTCAGATCTTCAAAGTTCTAGATACGCAAAGGCAGTGCTTCAAATTCTCCAGCAGATGGTGCTATTCTACTATGCTTTGTTATTTATAGACATGTCTTATCTCAGAACAGCCCATAATCTTACAAAGAAAGGTTCTGGTTCTTTGAACGGTTTTTGTGGAATCAATCTTTTGTGTTTGTGGAAAACTATAGATTTTTAATCTGGAGAGGTGGGAGGCATGCAGCGCCTCTGGAATCTGTACATACGGACAAAAAAACAAAAAGAAAGTCTACGGACCGGTTGTTTCTTTGTGTACCGGTATCTCCATGAATGTTGTTCATCCTTCATTTTTACTAGTTCTACACTGCCTAACAGTAATTTTAAAAGAAGTTTGTTCTCTCTTCATGTAGAGCATTTCATGAAGTGACAACCTGCTCATCTGTAAAATATCATCTGTGAACTGTTTTCTTAGGTTGTACATGCCAACATGTAGTTGAGACTGTCAAATCACCTAAATAAATAGATCAATAAAACGTTATGATTCCTGTGGGGGTGGATTTGAGGTTCAGAAAGGTAGAATAATAATATAAAGGGGACCCTACATCTGGTGGGTTTGAATAACTAGACTACAGGCTTCTATCTCAAATCTCAAAGATGAAAAAATATAATCCTCTATATATTCTATGTGAAAGGTTGGAGCTCACTGAGAGGCCGAAGTCTGGTTTTGCAGGTCCAGGTTAAGCCTAATATCAAAATAAGTGGTACGTTTAGTGGTGAAAACCCATTGACATTGATTGCAGTTTTCATAGTTCGATAGGTCTACCTTAGGCAGATTCTGCAATTTGACCTTATGGTGATTTTTTTATTTTTTTTAATTCCCCCTCCCTAGTCCCTTTTTTCTCTTGAGAAGGTGCTCCATGAAAAGGGGCACCTTCTCTTGAGAAGAACCCTACGAAACCCACAGAAATCAATGAGTGAAAAATCATTTTGGAAATTAGTGAGGCCCTTTGGCTTATGAACATTTTATGGTGAGTGAACCAGTAGAAGCAATCCAAAAAGACCTGGAATAAAAGTCTTATTTTAACAGATGTGGAAAACTCCCCCTTCATCTATACAGTTGCTGAGAGCTTTTATTATTTTGTGACTCAGTTGTATGGTACTATGCTTGCTTTTATTTGTATTTATTATGTTGTATAGTGTTAGTTCTGGGAAAACCACCTTCATGGCCCAGACGGATATTCCTGGCTGCCGAAGATGTTTGCACAGTAATGTGTATAGTTTTGAGGAAACCTCTTGGGACCCCTGGTCAAACGACAGTGTGGTTCTCTGAAGAAAACATCTGGATATTTTTGTATTAATTCTTGAATAGGGTTTTAATAACTACTGTTTATTTGTGGAATTTGAATCTTTGGGGGATAAAAATACATGTGGCCTGTGCAAAGGGGTTTGGCATTTTATATATTTAATCAATTTTTTCCCCATGTTATGTTGTATTAATACAGAGAGCTCTATGAGGTGGACTGTGGCTGAGGCCTAAAGCTTTGGTCCTGTTTCTCCTGAGCAGACTCACACCTCTATGGAGCTCAGCACTAAAGACAGAAGCAATCTTTCACCCCCTCATCTCTTACTCATACATGGCTGCTTTCCTGACTACCTCAGTGGCAGTGGAATTTTCCAAAGTGAAGGAGGGGGGGGGAGGAGCGAGGGAGAGAGAAGCTGCACCGCTCCAAATGGAATGCAAAGGTCACCAGTAAATTTGCAGCCGTGGGGAGTGGAGGGAGTGTGAGATGGCGTGTTTTATGGAGCGCTGGGGCTCTACCAGCCGAAACGCCATCCCCACCTGGAGGAGGAAAGCTCCACACATACTGGATCTGCAGAGAGGGTTTGAAAAAGAAAAACAACTATTTCGATATTCTGGACAGTATGAGACTTCATATATGTGTGCGTGTGTTCTGTATTTTTATCCGTAGCTACCAAAAGTTCACATGCTGGTAGAAAACAGAACATCCTGACGCACATGGTCCATCATCGTTAGAAAGAATGATGAGAGTCTTAACTGACCATCAGTGATGTCACAGCCATCTGAGGATGGGATTCAAATTGAGCACAATTGGACTTGTGTGTGTACTAGAGATGAGTGTTCTCCTCCAAACATATGAAGCCATACAATTGCTTTGTGTTAGTCTGCATTTAAAAAGATGTGATGACCAATCATTTAACTCAGAGGAAGTCTGTGATAGCTCTCAAGCTACCAGCGGTTGATTTATTGTGTGATTGAAGCACTTCTAGGTAGTGGTTGAAATGGAAGACAACTAAGTTGCTTAGAAAACCATAAACTTCAAAGTTTTTCAAACGGAAAGTTTTTACGCATTGAACCTCTGAAATCACATGCCATGCAAGAGAACTGGAGGGCCGATTTTTAGCACAGTTCAGTGATTTCCCTGCTTAACCACACCTGCTTCTACTCTTTTGTTCATTGCCAGGTGCAAGGAAATCACAAAACTGTTCTAATCAGTTCTGAAATGTATAAGCGAAAATATATTCCCATGGCGTGGGTGTTTATATAGTATAATCCGGGGCCCTTCTCTCAAAATTCAGTCTCATAGCATGCACCTAGACAATTAGTTTGAAAGTGGTTTCCACAAAAGACTGTATAATGAATGTCCTCTGAAACATTAATTCATGTTTTTCTGCATTATTTTATTTAAACATTTATTAAACAGAAACCTCATTTAGTGTAGCATGTCCTCAAAGTGATCTGGAAATATTGTTTACACAATGTACTGCTTTCGGAGTCATTTAGTAGTGGTGCTTAAAAACATTTGGCAATATAGTGCACGTTTGCAATCCCACAATACACTTTCTTTGATGTACAAACCATGAAAGCGCTGTCTCAAATGGCACATTTGTGGTCTTACAGTCCATAAGAGTGCATGCCACAGGGTGTGAGGTGCAGCCTTTGTCAAGGACTGCAATGATGGTTGGTCTCAGATGACAGCCTACGCCCTTTAGTCCACACTTGGGTGATGGCAACATTGTGGAATAAACCAGGGTACTTGGTTTTAATGTGTGCATTTCGGACAGACTTGTATCCTCTTATAATTCCTATGATCTCAGGTGACTTTAGTTAATTGGCTGCTACAGTGTCAAAGGCCACAGTAACAGCACCTGAAGGGTGCTAGAGTGCTCTGTTAGCTCTGCTAGGCAGAACATAATTCTGTTTAACCGCAGACATTTTCTGTGTGTCTGCACACAAACATTACAGCATATCATTCATGTCTGTACAATCTCATATGAGCTGTTAAGTATTGAGCGGGAAAGCTAGGTGGATACTTAATCAGCGTAGCTGCTTTAGGGCAGTATATTAATTAAAAAAACACAGCTGATCAATTAATCTTTGATCATGATAAGCCTACCTCTCAGCCTGCTTGTCACAGGGGTCTGAAACAAATGTCATTCTCACTCTCTATGTATGCACAATTATGATATGGTCTTTGTTGGAGACCAGTGTTGCATATCAGTCGACAGGGTCAATAACAATTCCTTTAGGTTCCCTTTGTTCTGACCAGGTAGGTGGATTTAGGAAACTGCAGTTAATTGTGCACTGGAATGTCCTGCACTCAACCTTAAACAAAGCACATCACACTTTTCAAGGGAGCTGCAGTGACCAGTAGGTTGACTTTTTCACGAAACTATGGAAATGGTGCAACACTCAAAATATTGACCCAATAATTTGATTCCTGATGATGCCACAGCCATCTGTGGCCTGTAGTCTTAATAGAGTGGGAGAGTAGGATAGTCCTTCCTCTCCCTCCATCATTCAGCATGGTATTAATCAGCATGAGTGACTGTTTGTCGGCTTATTGTAAGATGGAAGATGGTATTTTGTGTGTAGGGAAGTCCCAGCTAGTGGGTGGAATTGGGCATGACTAAATTGGATAGAAGATGGCAGGGGCGTAGCACACGGGGGATGGTGTGGGGGAGATTCAACACCCCCACTTTTGCTAAAATGTGATTCCATCCCCCCCACTTGTGTCAGATTATATTGTATTAAATTGATTAAATTGTATTTATAACTTCACATCCCTATCTCAGAACCCCCCCACTTTTGGAAAGCTTGATACGCCCCTGGAAGACGGGGATAGTAAGAACACCCGAACAAATCGGAAATCGCTTCTGGTGTCTTTTGGGACAGGACTATACTAAACACACACTGTGTGTGAATAAATAGGAATGTGCATACAGTCGCAGGGTGAAGAGACCTGTGTAACTTAACACTGCACAATCATTTGCTTAGATCACAAATTCTGTTCCCAGTGATGGTGCTTGATGGAGTCCGCCTGATTTTTACCTTGAATTTTCAATTTTGCATATGTAGTAGTGTCGTTTTTTCTGTATTTTATGCTGTCATCAATGTGTTGGAAATGCGCTGTTATGTTTTTGATTTAATTTCTCTATCTTTGAAGAAAAAAAAGAGAAGAATGAAAAAACAATTACCACCAATGGAAAAAGGTCAAATATACACATTAAATCAAGCAAACACTCAATGCAAATATTAAAACAAGTGTGCACTGTAAGGATTTCAACAGCTTTCTTATTAGAATGATGTTAAGTAATAAGTAAACACATTTTCTAAAAGCTCATAAGGAGTAGTAAAAGGCTTCATGAATTTACATTTATGGATAATGACAGACCCACCTCACTAAAATCCATGAAATCACGTAATTACATAACCTGGTGTGAGTTCAACTAGGTTTCCTTAGAACTACGGCTATTTTCCTAAGGTCTTCCCATTTTTCCCTCACCTCATAACATTGAGGTCAGGGAAAAGTGGATAGGAAAGGACATAGTATGTGATGATTTCGACTATTTGACCACACCCTGACTCATCTGAAGGTCAATGCTCTATAGCATAGTTCTCAACTCCACCCCTAACTGCAAACAGTCAAGTGTGAAAGTGTATCATTATGTGAACAGGTGCAACATTATTGCAAATATACACCTCAGAGTAATTTTAACGGTAAACTGCATTATAGATAATTGTATAGACCATGCTTTTTGGGATGACATGTTTTTGTATGGGTCCCTGCCTGATGTTTTCTCACCCCTCTGTAATATGACAGTCTCCTGAAATATTGGGCTGTGTACCGGACAGGGCATTGTTTTGGACACAGCCCCATGTTTGTTGGGGAGTTAGCATAGAGACAGTTTGTCTCTGTAACCTTCCGGACAAATGAGCTCCGGTGGGGTTTGCTGGTGGCAGGGTTTCGGCACTGCTGCACATTAGCCCGAATGGATGAGTGTCGAGGGGGCTGCCGGGCAGCTGCGGTGTGGGGCGAGTCAGAGGAAGGGCTTCTGCAGTGGGCTGCATTGACGCTGCAGCTATTTCACAGTCTCTCTCTCTCTCTCTCTCTCTCTCTCACACACACACATACACACGCAAACACACAGTAATATTTTTGTTGATTTCCTAACTGAAAATAGATGTACATCAAATACAGAGAACATACTTTTGTAAAAATATTGTGCAGTCATTGTTTATTTTCTGAATTTAACATTTAATTTCATATTTTAGATTTTATCTTCAATGTAAGTTAATGTCATTCTTTTTATTGGCCCATTCATTATAATATTTGGACACAGATAAAGAACCTAAAAAGAGGAAGACTAGAAGGACTGTTTTCCTCCTAAATCCTCGCTTTTGTCAAATAATTAGATGCTTGTTGACAAGTAAACATGGTTTTCTCAGATGCTTTAGACCTTTTTTCCCCATCAGCTGAAACATTTCTTTCTAAAATGAACACATTTTGTCGCTCCAAACATTTAACATTAGCCCTTGTATCAGGATTTGTCATCTTCCTCCTGAAACTGTATGAACTTCGAGACCAAATCCCCCATCTCTATTTTACACACACACACACACAGTCTTCTCGGTGCAGCAGTGCAGAGAGCATCTCTGTGTCCTACCCCCCAGGCCCCTGAGCTTCATTTGGAAGCTGCATATCATTACCTTCTTGTTCTGCCATGTACTTACCTGGACTATGAGCGTGGGCTGTGTATGAGGAGAATAGAGTATGTAAGTTTTGTTGTGTTACCACACTGAGCACTGCACTACAGGATACATCCTGCACCTCCTCTGCTCTTGGCACCCTGCCAGACACGCGCTCTTAGCTCCCCAGGGATGAGGGGGTGACTCTGTACTGCAGTCCTGCAAACAGCATTTACAGCAAAAGTCTGACCAAAAAATCCAAATTTTATACAATGAGAAATGTTAGCATGCAGATCTGTGTTGTCTGAGTTTAACCAATGTCACTGTGTTTGATCCTGTCTGTGAACCAGTTCAAGGATCCATTATATATATTATATATATAATAAAAGTACTTTGTCTAATTTATGTATAATTTATGGTAGGAGGCACTCTCAGCCCCCCATTCCTCTCTCTCACATTCTCTGTAATTTGGCTCTCAGCTTTTATAGTCTTATTGTCTTTGCATGTAAGGTCGTATTTAAACATGTTGACCTGTTGAGATGTTTTTTATTTCTTGCCATTTTTATCTATGCTTTTAATCATGTTTTACATTTATGTTCCTCTAAACATGTTTTCATTTGAACTTTCCAATTTATGGCTGTCTCCTTGTACGCCTTGGGAGCTTAGTCACATCAGAAGTGATGTTTTTTATACATTTTCCAATTTTTGTCTTAGTCTAGTCATCAGCAATTGCAGAATGTTGCATGGTGTTCAAGACCACAAGGGCACGCCAGTGCAAAATTACTTAACTTAATTTTTGCCACTTGCAGCTCTGGTGCAAAACTGCAGATGCAAAATTTGAATCCCAAACACGCCTCGGCTGATGGACTGTGTATGGGGTACGAGGAAAATTGTGTAAATGGGATTTTTCACTGAACTATCTCTTTCACGCTCAGCTACGTGCCGAGAGACCAAAGCAACCCCCAACGCACACCCACCGACCGAGCTCCCAGCGGCCCCTCCCTATACCCCCCCATCTCCTCCTCAGGCCGAGGGAGCAGGAGAGTTATGGTGGCCATAAAAGGCAGATAATGCATTGTTAACTAATTCTGTCTGCTCGGAGCTGATGTATCCAGCACTCTAAATCTCCATGCCTCCAATAAAATGCAAATGCTAACGCGGGCTGATAGCGTGGCAAGCAGGCCGGAGGTAAATGCTGGAAGAAGTGGGCCATGTGTGGCCCGAGAGCAGATAGCATGAGGTTTGTTTGGTAGAACACTCTGAGATGCTGGAACTAAATCAGAGCTGCTTTAGGAGTAACCTGCCAGCCATGCTCTGGCCACTCTGTTGCTGCCTCCACGGACAGAGGACGGAATGATGTGTGAATAAATGTCAGGGCATAAATGCCCCGCTCGCTGATTCATGGGGTCCTTTAAATGAGCTCAGAGCAAATCATTGTACTACTTCATATGTATTATTTACAGCACGCTGCATGAAGGGTTTCAATGGAAAAATATTAATAGTGTTTGCCTCCAGGTCAATGTAATTATCAAAATGTTCGGCGATGAATTGTAATTCTTCACGCCGAGGGTTTAGATGAGATTTACATAAAACGATGGTATGTTAGGAAGGTTACATTTCCAAATATATGAACTTATTCTCGCTATAATTTTTCTTGGTCAAAGACACCTTCATGGCTTTTTCATCAAACAGGCCTGGTCTACATTCTCCTGCCTTAATGCACTGGCGTAAATAATGGGTCCAGTTCGAAGACCAAAGTGTGGAGATGTCACAGTGTTGTTTCTGTTTGGTGGGCTTTCTTTGAATGACATTTAGGATAAAGTGGATAAAAGTCTCAATTTACTCTCTCTGTAAACTGCTGGGATTCTAAATATCGATTCTGATCTATATTTCAATTAGCAAATGGCAATTCTGCAGCATCAGTTAATGACGGCTGATATGTGCTTCTTCATAGCTCTAGGCTTATACTATAATTAAACCATAAATTAATTTGTGGCTAAGAGGTGAGTGTGTGTGAGAGAGAGAGAGAGAGAGAGAGAGAGAGAGAGAGAGAGAGAGAGAGAGAGAGAGAGAGAGAGAG
>JBBMFX010000128.1:3799124-3816874 GCA_037832545.1 Rhabdalestes septentrionalis
CTCTCTCTCTTTCTCTCTCTCTCTCTCTCTCTCTTTTTTTTCTTCCGTCTGTAGGTCTGTCCTTCCAATTTAGTGGACATTTCCAGGCTCCACCCATAAATGTGTCCTTTGTACAGTTGCCACAACAGGCTTTACCGAATTCTGGCAAAAATCACACCTAGGCTTGCTCACTCCCTCAGCCTTATTACTGATTTTGAGAGTAATATGTATACAAATGATATTTGCCATCCTAGCAGTAACACTAGCTATCTGGCTTCTTTCTACGTTAGGCAGCTTGCAGAAAAAATCTAAATGAACAGAACAGCTTCAAAGTGCTTGTATATGTCCAAAAAATGCCTTCCACCTTCAAACGACATCATCTTCCTATTTGAACAATCCCCCCTATGGCCATTTAAAATTTGTACCCTCAAAGCTGTGCAGCAAGAAACGTTTACATATTAAACAATGAGTAAATACGGACAATCATCGTTTCTGTCCATCTGTCTCTCTTTTTTCATGTCTCTGTGTTTCTCTTTATGTTGCTTCCTCTATTCGTCTCTCGATCTGTCTGTCTTGGCTTAGAGCCCAACACTACATCTGTGACCAGTGGAAGTGATTCCAGCTTTTCCACCATCAGCTCTGCCTCTACCACACATGGAGTCGTGTAGATGAAAGTTGAATCTGAGTGGTGGTGGTACTTTAAAAGACATCAGTACACTCTGCCAGACAGTTCTGTTCAAATGCAACAGACGACAAAATACAAATTTAAAGTGAAATAGTGAAGAAAAAGTTTTGTGCAAAAAAATCTAATGGATGTACAGAGTTAGGGTTTAATTTTTTACATGATCTTTAAGGGAACAATTGGGCTGAAAGTTTTAATTCGCACAATATCAGCCTACTCCTGCCTGTTATCTATAAAAATCCATAACTGTACATACAAAATCTTGAGAGTTAAATTAACTTTGTTACATGTAAAATGTAAATTAACAATATAGTTCTATATAAAAACATACTTCTATAAAATGTACCTTCTATGTCAATTAACAATCACTTTTTCTTTAGTTGGGTCAGACTGTATAATGATACATGCAGTTGCTGTACTGCTATGTAATTGGTCTTCTTGAGGATTATCTTTTTATTTAAGAACAAGAGGGCATCAAAACAGACAAACATCGGCTTATAGATGTTCGATGTACTGCAGTTATAGAAGTTACTCAGTACCCTTGTCTTTCATTCCCCAAATGTTGTCAGTCAGCCAAGACATTTTATTGTGCTTATTTGAATAGGAAAAATGTGCAGGGAGGAAGCAGGGATGTGCAGGGGCAGGGAGAGACATCCTTCCAAATTGGTGGGGAAAGGCCTCCTGACACTTTTGTTCTTCCAGCAACAGATGGCAGTGGCATCATCATCAAACTTGCAGTATTTTACTGACAGGGTCAATACTTGCAAAATTCTAGAAGCATGAATTTGTCCATATGTTGGTCTAGTTTTATAGATAGAGAGATGTAATTTTTGTATAAACTGACAAAATATGGATAAAATCTATTCAACATACTTGTATCTGGTTAACAGTATGTCTCCTCATTGCTAGCGAGGACAAAGACGAATAAGTTCAAGCTAGTACATTCTTCACTGCCTTTGTACATGTATGTGTTTAGCCCAGGTTCATTCAGTGTGAAGGCACATGTGTTGTTTGTATTTTCTATTGTGTTTTTTCCCCCTCTTGTTTTGAAATATGCCTGAGAGGCTTGTGAACTGAAGCAAGACTCTGCATCTGCAGTGCCTCTAAACACCACCTACCCCCCAACCCGCCCTTCCATCAGCCCTAGTACAGGCAGAGAGAGAGAGAGAGAGAGAGAGAGAGAGAAGGGAATGGAGTGGAGCACAGCCGCGCCTCCTTAATGACTCCCATCCCTCTCTGTGCCATGTTATTAATTAGCTCAATGATCCTTGCCGATGGGACCTGGGCAGCGGATTAGAGCCCCCGGCAGGCGAGGCAAAATCAGGAGTGGCTCTGCCTGAGCCGGAGAGTCTCTCTGGAGGACTCGCAAACTGCAGCCAGTATCACTCTCACCACCCTGGGGGAACACACCAGTGTGGGTGTGAGGATGTGTTTGTCTGTCATATGTGAATATGAATGTAAGTTCGAGGGCTGTGAATGAGTAAATGAGAGAGAGAGCGAGAGAGAGAGAGAGAGAGAGAGAGAGAGAGAGAGGAGAGAGAGAGAGAGAGAAAGAGAGAGAGAGAGAGAGAGAGAGAAAGAGAGAGAGAGAGAGAGAGAGAGAGAGAGAGAGAGAGGGGAGAGAGAGAGAGAGAGAAAGAGAGAGAGAGAGAGAGAGAGAGAGAGAGAGAGAGAGAGAGAGAGTGAGTGAGTGAGTGAGTAAATTCCCAAAGACTGCATATTAGATTCTTGCATGAGGTCAGATATCTATTGGACTTTTGTGGGAAACGACCTCAAGGCTATGTCTGTGAAAAAGCAGTGCCAGTGCTTGACTTGACTTCATAGACTTATAGTTCATCTAAAATCAATTTGACATAATTATCTCCTTATCCCAGTGATAAGGATTATTATTGCTGTCTGAAGTTTGCTTCTTCTTTTGTTTTGCATCAGAGCTACTAGGTAAAAGTGAGCCCCATTGTCCCCAGTCTGTTGTAACAGTAGCAGTCTATGGGGAATAGCAGGACTGCAGTGTCCTGACTGCCGCAGCACCCTACTCTGCCTTTCGATCTAACCCTGGCACAACCCACATCTCACAAAAGACAGCCTCTCTAGAAGTTTGATTGAGCTTCCGCTCCAAGCTGTACTGCAAAAGCCAGAGGTTCTTTGTTCTCCCATCCAATCTGTGTGTTTGTCTAAGGCCCAGTCCCCTTGGCACGTCCATTTGCATCAGAGTGATTGTCAAATTGGGAAAAAAAGAGCAGGAACCAGCCTCTCCAGATGCGTGACTATTGCACGGAGCAAATGAACATAAATTTCGCTGTCAAGATGAGAATGAAGAAAAAGCATGTCAAACAAGCAAACTGTGACGCTGTCTGAAGACAAGGGGACTTGTTCAGTATTTGAAAAGGAGAATCAAGGAGAGGGATGGTACAAGAATGACATAGGTCTTGGATTATGGGCCATTGTAGTGGTCAAGAGGGAAATAGTCATGATTTAGGGTCAGAGTGAATCACCTGACAGTGGGCTGATCATTTACACACACAAAGACGAGATGGTTCAGAATAATTTTGCTCCTATTGAGTTGGTCGGATCAGCACAACACTAATACTGACCAACAGACAAGAATGAGGGGGGCTAAATATAATAAAATAGGCTTAGGTGTTTAACCTGTAGACAATAGTGCTATTGCATGACACAGACCTCCCTTCTGATGTTTTTCTGCTTGTTTCACTGTCAAAAAATAACCAAAACATGGCAAACATATAAATAAAGCTTAAGTCTGCAAAGGAAAACCATAGATTTCCATAAAATATTTTAATCATAACACTAGTTCATCACAAGTCTGAAAATTTCCTCAGGATGTAGCTAACATTTAAGAAGGGGCGTTTCAACACATTTACTCTGCGGGGGGTCCTATGAGGTTTTAAAAGAACGTGAGTGGTAGTGATTCAGCCAGAGACCTTGGCTGTACCTCAAGAGGTCATGATTTTGGATGGATGCCACTTTGGAACTAAAAACAATATTATGACTACAAAACTGCAGACTCTATGTTGCTCTCGTGTATGTTTAGTGTTTCAAACACTTTAATAGTACCCAACTAGTTTTTTTTTGTCTGTGTTGCAACTTTTTGCACAATTTTATGTACCTATTGCTGTCTCCTGTCTTTGAGTGCTCATTCTACACATTTACCAAATCCTAAACTGGGAATTATGCTTTAATAAAAAGAGTATCAGTGAGATTCAGTTAAATAAAACAATTTGCTGTCTTTGGATTGCAAATTCATGATCTAACCAAAAATATAAATATAGTGGCGTGCTGTAAACGATCAGGCAACCTTACCCAAGTTCCTCGACATGACTACCATCAAACACCAGTGTACTACATGCGTGGATATTGGCCTCATTTCTGACCCTTGCCTTTGTGAAGATGTTAACATCGTTTTGTGGGTACACGCTGAGACAATCCTTCTGCATGCCCATCATAAGTCTCTATAAAGCTCTGATCGGCTCCAAGGTGTCAGCGATGCTCTGCCTCTGTGATTATTGACTGAGTGACCTCTGGATGACCCTGCTGGTGTGCGAGTAAAGGGCAGGGTGTTAGTGCATGGCGCACTGTCTGTCACACGCGTCAATAAGGTGATGAATGGGGCCGGTGGTTATTAAAGCAGAATTAGAGTGGGATGGGGGTTGCGGGGGGGGATGTGGCGATAAATGATGGCGCAAATGGCTCTGCAGTTGAGGGCTGGGGAGCCGGATGGCACAGCATCACTGTCATCAGTCTTTATTATCCTCCAGGGGGAGAGAGAGAGAATAAGGTGGGAGAATGGTCAGAGCTCATCACAGCATGTCCATGAGAGACTTAAATCCCCTGCTGGACACTTGCTTTCTTACATGTACTCTGACTCACTAATCAAGACTCTCTCTCTCTCTCTCTCTCTCTCTCTTGTTTTCAAATTTCTTCCTCTCCTTTTTCCACCGTATCCCGGCTTTCCATTTCCTTTTGCATCTGCACTATGCCTTGCTTTCTTGTGCTCTCTATATCTTTCCCTCTTTCTATTTCTTTATCTATATCTGTATGTCAAAACCCCACCCCTTCTGCTTTTTTCAACTGAAAACCTCTTGCCCATCTTTCTATCTCTCTTTCTCTTTTATTCTACTTCTTCCTTTCTGGATCTCCCTTTTCCTTGTTTTTGGTTCACACATCTCCATCTCTCCTTTCTGTCTGTCGCTCTCTCCATATATCTTTTTCTCCACATCTCTACCTCCATACCCCCTTCCTTTCATCCCATTCCCAATGTATCTTGCCATCTCTCTCTCTTACGTATCCTTCTTCTGTTCTTCTTTTTTTCCCTCTCTCAGCATGCTTAGCATTTCTATTCTACTTTCGCCTCTCTCTCCTTCCCCTATTTCTTTCTTTTTTCCTTTTCCTCTGCGTCTCCCCACCCTCACTTTTTTCTTTCTTTTCCTCTACATCTCTCTCTATTCTTGCTTCCTCCCTCTTTCCCTGTTTCTTTTTCTCTGCATCTTCCTTTTCTCTTACTCTTTCTCTGAGCCTTTTTTTCTTCCGTTTCTTCCGCATTCTCCTCTTCCCCTCCATTTTCTCCAGCACTGAGGGAGGGGAAGACCCCCTACTGCTATTAATCATGGTGAAGTCTTAAAGCCTGGCGGCATACACACACACACACACGTACATTTACACACACACATGCACACTGAGGCTGAGTGGAGCAGGCCAGGCGGCAGCGGGTTCACTGCACAGTCACAGCGCGAAGGGAGAGGAGGTGATTGGTGGAGCCTTCGCTTAGTCCGGCCCCTTAGCGACGTGTCGCCATGACTGCAGATGGAAGTGGATGATGCTGCCTTCGGTATTCTCTCACCGTAAACCAGCAAGCTGCTGTTTCTTTTTTCTAATTAGTACTTTATTTATTGGTACCCCAGTTAATGTCGCTCCTAATTTTGGGACGCCTCTGTCTCCATTACGCAGAGCTTAATTTGCTTTAGACTCTGCGGCACTGCTCAGGAGAACAGACAGAACAAACAGAAAACAGACACACACACACACACACACACACACACACACAGGTTACTCTTAAAAAATTAGACCGCAAAAAGTGTGCTTCCAAGTGATGCCACAGAAAAAACACTGTTATTTCCTAGCTTTATAAAGAACAACCTTTGTAAAAATATTTTACAAAGTGTGTGAAGATAATGTAAAGGTAAATTCCAGTAAATATTTTATCCAGGAACGATATCTCCAACCCAAGAACTTTTTAAGAAACATAGATTTTTGTGTGTGTGTCAGTACTGTAACATATTCGCTTACATATAAAATAGCTATTTTCTTTTGGAAACACTTAAACCTCACAAGTCAACTCATTTGATCCCTCCCTATTTAGATAAAGCTCTGTTTTATGTTTAAATGACCAATGTATTTGAATTAGCAATGGCTAATCTATGTTTACAGTTGATCTTCTGTGATATATTTGCTGTTCCCTGGATTAAGCTTGCACAAATCATCATCTATTAACAGAAAGGTGGTTTATCCTCTGAGAAGTCAGTGATGTATTTTGTTTAATAAGTTTTCCATCAGGATGAGACAGTAATAGGTAGAAAGACTACATTCTTAAATAATAAAGGGAACTCTGGAGTAATCTCAATTACTTTTGGTTCCCTTAAAGGGCCCATCAATGTGTGATTCATAAAAAAAAAAAAACAGGTCCATAATAGGATGTTTGATTCTGCAGAACCCTATTTTGTTTAAGTTAACCTCAATATAATGTAAAGGTCTAATGCTAAATAAATGTCAATTATGTCCAAGCCAAGAACATTTAGGAAACCTTTGTTTTTTACGTCATGTGTTTTCTTTCTAATAAGGTTAATCCTGTTTACTGGACACACACTATGCATTTACAAAGTATGTCCTTTGAATAACATAATAATGTTATGGCCATTGTGTATTGCAAAAAATCTCTTCTTTCAGTGTAAACTTTGCAGTCCTAAGCACACAACAGTGGTCTTCTTACTTATCAAAGGGATTAGGGCTCAATGATAACAAGGAATCATAGCTGGTAACAAGCTAGCTCACTATGTCGGTTATCTGTCCATCTATCCTCAGCATTAACCCTCAACTAGAACTGAGGAACTGAGCCCAAACCCTGACAAAGAGCTTTAGATCATTATCCCTCCTCCACCAGACTTTAATGTTGGCACCATGCGTTCTAGAAGGGAAGATTCTCCTGGCATGTGCTAGACCCAGATTCGTTCATCAGACATTCATTCATACGGAGATCTCAGGCTTATATACAGCTGTTTAGCAATTTAAACTCATTTCATGAGCTCACAGTCAGTTTTTTTTGTAGTGTTTCTTCTAGAGGCATTCTGGAATTTTGTACTGAATCATCTAACAGGATAGACATTTTTACACTGCCATTTGTGCTGTTGTATTCAGCAGCACTCTGTGAGTCTGCATGGTCTACTGCTTCGTTGCTGAGCTGTTGTGGCTCAGAGACTCTTCAATTTCACAGCTAAAACACTTACAGTTAGCCAGTCAGGTGTAGCTGGGCAAGTCAGGGCAGTACCATGTTTAAAATAACTGAGCTGTTTAGTGCAACCAATTCTACTGCCATTGTCAATTTCATCCACCTGTTAGGAATGTGGAACACCTGGAACATCTGGAACACCAGAACCTAATATTTATGAGGGATGTCCGATCATTTTTATTATAGAATGGATCTGATACGACAAGTTTTATTGTACATTTCTTTTTTTACATTGTGTAAATCAACAATGAGTCTTACTATCATACAAACATTTGAGCTTTTTCCAGTGTTTCCTGGGATCCTAAATATTTACTGAGTACAGAAATTGCAGGACCTTTCATTGTAAGGGTTGTGAGTGAATGGACCCTCCCTGCCTGAACCAGCAGCATAAATCATAGCTCTTTTGGCAGTCTGGTAGATAATAGATACTGCCATAAAGTTCCCTCTGACTGTACAGGAATGCAGTAATTACAATTAATAATCTCAATCACACTGTCTTTCTAAATTAGTACCATTGTCATTTGTGTTATCATCACACAAATGACCTTGGATTGTTTTTGTCTGTTTTAGATAATTTCTCTGGTGCATCTTCATCTTTATCTAACAGATTACTATCTTACTGCACACATCATTGCGCCCTTGATTTATGCAGCTTTTTTCCTGTAAAAACTCCAGAACACTTAAAAGGATGTCTGGCTCCAAGATGGATATGAATGAGATTGCTTCACTCTTTCATTCCCATAATGTAAGAGACTCGTAACCTCAAAGGCTTTTCATTCAATCCCTACTCACCCTCTTGAGAAACCACCATGTTGGGTCAGCTGGGAGTCACAGAAGCCAAGTCCATGTTAAGTGGTGTTTTCATTTCCCTTTATTATCACTGACTATAGACTGTTATTTACATCTGCAACAGTGCCAAGCCCCTTTTTCAAACACTATTCTCATAAACATCATCTCCTTTTCCCTCAGTAAATCCTGGTCTTTTTTACCCCACTCTATATGGTTCTACTTTCTCACTTATCCTCTTGTAATATACCTTTGAACTTGTTCTGGCTAATGCACAGATAATGTCTCTGGCATAAACCTCCTGGCTTTTATTTTCAGCTCAGTCTCTTCATATTTGGCAATCAGATTAGTCAGTGGATGAGGTCTAATTTAACTGTGCTACAGTTTGTGTCAAGGAGATCATAATCCAAATGGGTCAAATGAGCCCTTGTGCAGGAGCGGACGGAGGCAATGGGTTAACTAATTACTACATTAGCTGCTCTATGCCGCCGGTGATCCTTCAGTGCTAGTATGTTCCCAACCCACCGCTCCGGACGCTATCTCCTCAAAACACCTGCAGCAGTGCAGACCTTACTTCTTCTGTACTCTCCTCTTCATCTCCACACTACTCACTTTTTCCTTCTTCTCTCCACACCTCCCTTCTCAATTCTTCATCTTTGTTGTCCTTTACTCTTCTGCTTTCTCCCCTCTGTTCACCGCTCCATTTTCATTGTTCTTTTCTATCATCTCTTCTCACCTTTCCATCCACTCTCCTCTTCTCCTTCTGCTCTCATTTCCCCCTCTTCTCTCACTTTTCTATTTTGCCTCTACTTTTATTTTCTAAATTTCATCCTACTTTTATTCTCTCTTCTTCTCCCATCCCCTCCACTCTCCTTTTTCCTACTCTCCCATCTCCCTTCTTTTTTCTCCTCTACTTATTTTTATTCTCATCTTATTCTCTCTCCACATTCCGTCTTTTGGCCCATTTTCATCTCTTCTTATTTGGGCTTTGTTGGCATGATGACCATCAGTGCTGTGAAACAGCCCACACATAAATGCACATACACAAATGAGGTGTATTAATGTATGGAAAGGACCTATAAACTGACTGACACACTTACAGTGTGTTTCCCAGACAGTAATTGTGTCTGGTCTTTCATTACATTTTTCATTCAGTCGAGACTAACCATAAATATTACTGGGGGCTTAATAGTGGAAACTGACCCTAGTCTTCTAAGTTTGCGTTAGCTGAGTCACAAAGTAATTTTAAATTAACCACACACACATACACATGCACATCTGACAAGAGGTGAATTCTGTGTCCATGCAAAGATTACAAAGCATTATTCTGTTTTTTGTATAAAAAGCACAATAGATCTCAATCTGCTTAATATACTGTAAATTTACCTTTCAAAAAAACTTTTTTATAATATGTATGCTTGCTTATTATTTATTTTCATCTCCATTGCTGTCCTACTACCTCCCCCAAGTCTTGTCTATATTGCCCATCATGTCAATCTGAGTTCCCTGTTTATATTTATGTATGAAGGAGAACGTTGAGAAGCCATGGTACTGTGGGCTTTATTGACTAAGCATTAAAGGGACATTATCAAACAATTGCAGAGTTATTTATGAGGCAGCTTATGTGGGGGGGTGAAGAAGGGTGTGGACTGAGTTATGTGAGAACCACCATGGGGATGAAAGCTGCTCATACAGTCAAAGCTGATAGAGGCCTGACTGTGTCCTCTTGCCTGACTGTCCACATGGGTGGCTGCAAAATAGCCCCAGATTTATGAAGAACGTGTTTGCACCACCCCCCAGGTCAGTGACCGCCTGCTTATCTGGGAATCTTGACAGTATGCAGAGCAGTTGCAAATGCCTCCAAACAAACATGACAAGCATATATGGCTGAAAAATGAGGATACATATAATGCAGGTCTAGACGCTTTGGTGGAAGACAGCCGTGCTTGGACCACTGACCCTAATTTTAAGCTAGTGGACGTTTATAGAGGACAACTTGAGAGGTTGGAATATGAACAGGCTAGTGATGCATTCTATATTGAATATCTGTAGTGTAAATTGTGAATTTAATTCATCTGAGCAGCTTCGTTTTTTTTGCTTCGTGGTACCGAGCAGTAACCAGGAAAGGCCTGCCAGTAAGTATTCCAGTTGCAGTCTCTGCTCTATTTTCACTCGTACTGACTAATCGATCACTATGGATTTGCAGACGTTTCTCATGACTCCTGCACTCTCCAAACAACGTGGGCGTAGTCCAAAAGTCTAGATCCATTTATGCGGCTTAATTACGATTTCTGCCTAAAATGCTCCGCCCCCCCGAGAAAGCCAGCATTCTTTGGAGATCTTGGTTATCATCGACTGATTCATATGAGACCAAATGCACATTGTGTTTATAGCAGTGTAAACAACCGAAGTGCTCTCTGACGAAAATAAGAGTTTGTTTGAAGACAGATGTCTGATGGAAGAGGAGGGGACCTTCACACATTGAATTCTCAGTTTATTTCACATTACTTATTACAATCACAGCTGCTCATTCAGAAACTTTATTCCAGATTTATTCCTGTCTCCTGTTTACTTCACGATTGCCAGGGACTCACATAAAAATGAGGGACGGTCTAAAGCACTTTGCAAAATAAAACAAAATTCCTCACAGCCCACCAAACCTCACATGTCAGCTCTGGCCTCAAAGGCAGCAGGAAGATCAGATAGCGCTGCAGAGAAACTGTGGGGGTGCAAAATAACTGAACAGACCAGCAACACACACATATTGTTCATCCACTCAAACACACCCGCGCTTACGTCTACCCTCTGGCACTTTCACTCTAAAACACATATGCGCACACACTTCACCTACCTAAAGCCATCTTTCTCTGCAGTAAACCAGGTCAACAAACAAAAAGCAATTATGTTGGGCAGCTGCCGCCTGGGAGTGGGTAATTACAGTGTGGTGTGGACAGCTTCATTCTAAACAGGTACTAAAAGCATCATTAATCATCTCCATGGTGATGTCGTGGCTGGCTCGGGCTTACGTGACAGCCTACCAGGGCAGAGGAGGTATCTGATTGGCTGGAGGCAAAAGTCCTTGCGGAGGTCAGCCAGTCAGCTCAGCTGACCTACCAGTGACCTTGTATCACTTGACCTCTGCGAACCTGGAGGTCACACCTTGATATCAGTTGGAGAGTGGGTCAAGTAAAAGAGGGAGTAGAAGACAAATGGCATGAACATAATAGTAGAGAGATGGATAAGAGAAAGTGAGTGAGAGAGAGAGAGAGAAAAATGAACAATAAAACAGTGCAATGATGGAGCACCTGGGTACTCTCTAATGCACAACCTGATCGTTGGAAATAAAGATTATTATGCATTGCACGTGCATGTGTGGCCTAAAGATCTATGTGTGGCCAGGGGAAAAGTCCAGAACAATTGTCCGGTGCATAGTAGTTGTCCCGGGTTATGGCAGAGAAGCGACCGAGATGCGCATGAAACCCAACCCCCGTTCCCCCAGGGTGGAGATATGCATACCAAACAACCCCCCACCCAGCCAAATACATGATGCAGACATATTTGCACTTCCAACCCGGAAACACAGCTGAGATGGTAAGGAAAGTCCAGGGCTGGTTTTTTTGTCCACCCCTCTGTGTGGCTCTGCATTAGACTCCCAGACTGTGTAAGATACAGTAGTGGGTAAAAATATGGATGTCTGAAATTTGGATGCTGTTACATGGATACATTTGCATATGTGCAGAGAATCCTCTGCACAATAATTGCTTATGTTGCTTATTATTGTTTATTCTTCTGGGAAAGGGAAACAAAAAATAAACTGTGGCCTGTGCAACATTTGTTAATAGGTTGTGTCACGTTTATATTATTCATATAAACCTTTAAATTGAAAATCGGCACAACATGCTCCAAAATGATGTACTTGTAGGGGGGGTGTTCAGTCTCAAACTCTGGAGGCATTTATTGATTACTTATTTTTTACAGGGTCAAATGATGTATTATTGCAGTGCCAGGCTGGTTAGGGCTGCAATATGCAATTTAGCCACCTGACCAGTCACAAACATATTTTAATGACCAATCACTGGTATGTTTTGATGAACACTATAATTTTGAAAGAGAAGATATGTGATCCAACAAATGAAAATCATTTTGCTCAAAATAAGGCAAGCCATTCTTTAAGTGTCATGCCAAGTGTTCACCAAATTGTGGAAGCATGTATTGTGGAAGCATGTATCAATAAATCATCAATATGATATTTAGTCTATATCAAGACAGACAGATTGGTCCTTTTCAAGGCTGTTTGTAAAGGAAGGTTTGTAATGACAGAGAAAGTGGTATCCTCTTGGCAGGGGAAAAGAGATGGAGGATGTATGGCATTAATGGTTATGCCGATGCTCGATTTGGAAAAGTTCATGAACTGGGCTTCTATTCAGCATGCAGGTGAAATTGACGGGTAGAGCACAAAGGCTGATCTGAAGACAGACAGCAAGCATCATTGCACACCGCCTGTGTGTTTCTGTCCTTTCCCCACCCTTCTTCTCTTCTCTACTCTCTACCATTCTCCCACCTCCACTACCCCCCTCCTTTACCCCTCTCCATATGTCTGTGCATGTGTTGCCATGGCAACTTCACCCAGGGCAGCTCAGTCAGAGTGTTGACTTTAAACGAAAAGAAGCAACATGGGGCTTGCTTCATCCTTTATGTTCGCTAGATGAGTCAGAAGACGAAAAAATCTGAATGTGCTTGCGTGGGCTTTTGTAAAGCACTTTGTTTACAGCATTATCTTCTCCCCCTTGATATATTTTTTAAAAGTGAAACGCAGTATATCAACCTTTGGAAAAATATCCAAGGGCCAAAGAAATGTGCCAAATCACTCAAAAGGAACAAAAATATTTTGTCCCCCAAAACATTTTTTTTTGCTGGTTAGCCTACATCTTCTTTTGGGTTTTTTAGGTCATCTTTTGTAATTCTGCTAATCAGATTTTCACAAGATATGGTTCTGCAGACTCTGCAAAGCTCCACATTATCTCGCTGTGTTTCTTTTGCCTTTCCTCCCATTATGCTTCTCTGCAACTTTCCAAAGGGCAACTCCAACTGCAGAGCCACACAGTAGAGGTCAGCACTGTTTTCCCTGCATCCTCTTCTGAGGGCCACATGTATTTGACACTATGATGTAGCATGCTAAACCCACATGTTGCTGAGCACCAGCATGGTAGATATTATGGTCTAAAAATGTGGAATAGGGTAAACTGGACACAGTTATGCCTTGGCCAATTTAGACCTATGCTTAGCTGGCCTATGCAAAATAACAAAGAACCTAAATAGCAGACATTAGAGACAAACTTTTACCCCTCCTTGCCCTGGCCATTGAAAATTTGGCAACCATGTGCTATTTTATTATGGCATGTAATAAAAACACACAACACGATGGACCATATGACTTTTAGAACTCACTTCCACATGAAAAATTGTGCTGTTATGATGCACATTGATAAAATATATTAATTTCCATATTTTTCAATTGACAAGAACTGCTGGTGTTACATAGTTCATTCAGGTGCATCCAACTGCTACATTTAATACAAATACCAACATTTGAAACATGTCCATGTTCTTGAACAAATATCTTGTGTTTGGTCTCAGAAGTTTCTCTGCCTCTCACTCTGACATTCTTCTCCCTGCAGGTTTGAATTATGCCCATGTGAAAAGGCCCACAGCAGAGTGACCTGCTGGGCTGTAGGTAGCAATAAACAAGCAATTTGAGGATACTGCCAAAGGCTTTGGTGTGCTACTTCTTACGAGTGTACAATACAGTTAAGAAGAGGCTAACAGCTTCTCTGAGGACGAACCTCACAGCAGAGGGGTGTAATCGTCTCCTCTTTTCTTGACTTTCAGCTTTTTAAGCTCCATTCTCCTCTCCTCCCTCTCTCTTCCCACCAACCCCAGAGCACATTTTCTTCCCCCCAGCCGCAGAAGTGCTGAGTGCTACTGTTTGCTCTGCACACACAGATTTTCGCTGAGGCTATAAGCTGTCCCCAAACATCTGTTCTCAGGAGTCGTGTAAAGGAGAGGGGAAACAAGGGCTATATGCACGTGCTCCCCACTTCGTGTGTGCCTACCTATACCGATCTTTGCACGGGCCATTGACAATGAATAAATGGGCAGCCATCCTTTATTACCGAGGCTCCTGTTTGAGTTGGGGTGAAAGCGATGCGAAGTTATTGCATAGGTTACACAGAGAGAGAGGTATTGTGTTAAAAAGAAATATAGCCCAGAGAATGCAGAAAGACAGTTTGTCCTCCAGGTACAGCAGCAATCAGCCATTTTGGAGTGCTAGCAGATTTTGGTAAACTGACATGCAATATTGAGGTGTTTTATTTACTCTGCACTCTCACTTTGGCCTCATATTTCTGTCATTTTTAAGAACTGCAAGTTTCAAGTAAGAGCTGTTATTGTTTCATTACTGACAGAGACAGAACGCTGTCACAGTCAATCACCGCTACTTTACCCCTTCTCTGAAATCTCCCTTTGTCCCATCAACTTGGTGGGACCTAACTGCTCTTAACTGATATGGCACTTTGGACAGTCTATCATTTTCATGACAGCATCTTAGCCTTGCCATAGTGCTGCTGGACTGATTTTTCAGAATAACAGCTTCAGACCAGAGTCCTGAATCCTGGTCTGCAGCAGCGAACAGTGATTCCACCAGAATGGTGCCTTCTACAAGGGACATTCTCCCTGGAGCAACTTGGGATTAAGGGTCTTGCTCAGGGACCCGGTGGTGGAGCAGGAGGTAGGATTTGAACCCAGGACCTCATGGCCCAAGTGTCCTATCTACTGAGCTACCTCTTTAAGAGATCAAACTTAAGAAACAACACACAGAACACAAACCAATGTTTTTGTGCAGTATTAGCAATCTAGCCATGTCACTTCATATTTGTCCACACTAATAATCATCTGTCAAACAATAGACACAAAATTGTAATGATGTCCTGGCCAGCCATTACATAGCCCTTCCTGCCGCACCCAGATTGTATTATTTTGTTTAGATCCATCTATTTGACCCATAGCAATAGCAATACTACAGTACTTGCTGTGCCCTTTTGGTAACACAAACGGTGGTGGTGGAGGTGATTGTTGTGTATAGCAAGTGTCCGTTTTGAGACATGTCCAGTACAGGCTCATTGATAAGCTAAGCAGATATTTTGTTTTCAGTTGCATCAACAGTTTTTTCAAGTTATGATTGGTGTCATTTAATGTTCAAAGACTCTTTAATACAGTGCAAGTAAAATAATCTGAACATTTTATTATTTATGTATTTATAGACATTTTATGAACAAGAAGTTATTCTTGTTGGATAATGAAGGATAAATAATATTACATTTTTATTCATTTTAGAATCACATATCAAGTATGTGTATGTGTGATTGAATGTTTTTATATATTAATCTGCCTCCCTACATGCCATTTTATAGTATAGAAATATGTAGCGCTACATGCCAAAAATATAGAAGCTATCTATCTTTCAATCTGTCTGTATTTTAATCTATTTATCTGTCTATCTGTCTGAATGAAAGTTATTCTTATTGAAGGTATAATTTTGTTCAGTTGGTGAAAATGTTGCAAGATATATATTAAGCATTCTGCACATCAGGTATCCTCTTATATGTAAATGTCACTCTAGTTTTTGTTATCGTCTAAAAGTGAACTTCAGTGATCTGTTTGATGGATGTCTGTGAGAAGGGCCATGCTGTTCGTCCGTTCACTATCAACTTCATTACATGTGGCGCTATTATTATTTGTTCTCTCCTTTTTAATAAAAGGTTTGGCGACGTGTTTCTCCTTGAATAGGTCGATTGTCTGCACCCCCTCAGTACCGTATGCAAATTTGCACGCTGCAGCGTCTTCAGAAAACGACGACGCTTTTACTGCGCGGAGGGCCGTTAGTGCTCGCTCAGGCGCACGCGTTGCCTAGCCGGTTAATAAAGAGGAGTGGGGCATTATTGCGTCCTGCAGCAAGGGGTAATAGTGTCTGCACACAATTACCGAGTAAGGAGCAACAATGCGGCGATGATTATGTGCCTTTCTGCTCCCTCTGCTCTCAACCCTCTCTAAAATGAGCATTAAACCCGTTGCAAGGCCTTAGACCGCATTTGGCTTGTGTAGGTGAAAGATAATGAGCTCAAGTGGGTAGGACGAGCGGACACTTTTTGGTGGGGACTCTCGAAACGTACATGCCTAGAGGAGAAGAGTCTGAACACGAACGACAAATACCATTTACACGGGCAGCGCCAGGCATTAAGACGGATAAACCCACCCAGAGGAAGGCAGAGGAGGAGAGGGACTCTCCTGGTGCCATTTGAGAAACTATGAAAATGAGTCTTAAACGCTTCAACACAAAACAGAGCAGAAACATGTTAAGTGACTTTTAAAAAAAACTTCAGCTAAAAAGCTTCTTTGTGAAAAGAAAGTTTCCATTTGCCTTAAAAGTGAATTTTAAAATTCCCACTACTGAAAGGCCCGCACAAATTAGGTGATTAAGCTGTGTATTCAAAATATGATAAGATACCTACACAAATTCCCCTACTTCTAAGAATAAGAGGACGCATGATAACTATGTTATTATTATTATTACACTGTAAAAAATAAACCGTAAATTTTACGTTAATAAACTGGCAGCTGTGGTTGCCAGAACTTTACCTAAAAAATACGGTAGCAAAGTTATTGGTTTTACAGGAATGAACCAACTGTACTGTATATTTTACAGATTTAAACAATCTAATATGTTGCTATAAAAACTGTTTTTATCCGTCAAATCCCAGGTTTTACGTTGTAATATATGGTTTATGACAGTCTTTTTTAAAGTTCAGAACTGTCTAAATTAAAGGCTTATGTTTTAATAATTACAGTTTTGCATTACAGTATTAAGGGTGTAATGACATGCATATTCATATTGAACTGTTCGGTCTGGGGCTTCCAGGTCACTACAAATCAATCAAATCATAAGAAGTACCTCAATGTTTGAATCAAACATAACAAAGCAATTCAAGAGAATTTTGTTATCCTGCCATCATTGATACGTTCTTCTGGAAATTCCAGCAGTGTAACCCATTAGCATTACCACCTGACCCACATGCACTCAAAACTAAGGAACTAAGCTAAAGTACGCAGTGCATGCTGGGATAGCCCCCTGCATGTTTTGTGGAGTTTAATACTGTAGCATTTATACGGTATTTTAGTGTTAAATTAACAGACATTTTTTTTTACAGTGTAAGGTCTTACTCTGTAAAACTAATTACAAAGTTTTTCACTGTAAATTCTACGGTTATCATATGTTTTATGGAATACGGTTTAATCCTGCAGCATTTATACAGTATTTTACTGTTTATTTATGGTCATTTTTTTACAGTGTAGGTAAGATAAAATAAGACAAGATAAACCTTTATTAGTCCCACAACTGAGAAATTTGCGTTGCTACGGCAGAAATTGGACAGTACAAATGTAAGAGCAGCAAAAATTGGCAAAACAACAGTTTAAAAGAAACAAGATAAAAAATAGACTTTACATTTAATACAAAAATATACAAATAGACATGTGCATGTGTATGCTAATGTATGTATACATAAGCATACACATATATACATGTGTGTGTGGACACACTGGAAAATATATACAGGTATGACAGAACTGTAATAGTGTAGCAAGACAAATTGCCAATTAAAATGTATTATTATTATTATTATTATTATTATTATTATTATTATTATTATTATTATTATTATTATTATTATT
>JBBMFX010000128.1:3818272-3829157 GCA_037832545.1 Rhabdalestes septentrionalis
TAGTAGTAGTAGTAGTAGTAGTAGTAGTAGTAGTAGTAATAGTAGTAGTAGTAGTAGTAGTAGTAGTAGTAGTGTTATTACTAGTATTAATATTGTCGTTGTTGGTGTTGTTATTATTATTAATACTTTTTAATTATGGACAACAGTATAGTTAAATAGTTAAGTAATATTTCTTAGTGCGAAACTGAGAAAAATAATTCCAGCAGTCGCAGCAGTACTACTATGATTACTATTATTATATTATTAAAACTACTAAGAGAGTGAGTATAGGTAGATAATAATCATACCTTTTATTATTATTATTATTATTATTTATTTTTATTTTTTTATTATTGTTGTTGTTGTTGTTGTTGTTTTTTTCTATTAACTGTAATCATGTGACGGGAAATTGTCAAGTAAATCCTTCGAGCAGTAGAAGTTTTAATAGGAGTTTAATCACATGAACTATTTCTGAGACCAATCTAATAAAGTGGAAATGTCCTCAAGGACATGGCGAACGCAGCCCAGATTAATAATGGAGCCTTCTGTCAGCGAGGGTCTGACCGGGTCACTGCTGTCCCGAGGCAAAGCTGGGGTCAAGAGGTGAAAGGTGAACTGTGGAGTAAGTGCATACATTATCAGGCCGAGGCAGGCGAGGCACCTTTTAAGGCAAAACAGCGCGTTTATATTTTCAACCTCAATACAGAACCACTCAACACAGCGGCAGAAATACCTAGCAACAATCCAGATCAGTATTACTTTAATTCCGGCTCAGTTCAGATAGAGTCGGGATTGCTTTTCTTTCAGTCCTGTTTCCAGCTGTTGCTTCATTCAACAGTTTCTACATTTAAGAAATTCCTACATCGGAGAGGTTATTCCTCTTATTTAATTTAACATTAATTGTTTATAATAAGACCCCAACACAAAGAACAAATTATTGACATTGCTAAGGATAACAATGTAAAATATATTAATATCTCTTTCAGTATTCACACACGGAAGTATTCAAATACAGGAATTTTTCTCTATCGAGTGAGTCACGCTAGGGTTGTTTTAAGCCCCAAATGTCAAATTCTACCGACTTTCTATGTTTATTAAGACCGATTTATCGCACATTCCTTGCGCTTTTTACAGCCATCACGATCAAGCCAAGTCAGCTGCAAGTCAATACACTTAACCCATCTGCCAATACATCTATCAGCCATAAATCAGGATCAGCCTGGTGAACTTAAAAGACAAATCCAGCAATTATCCCAGTCTTAATTGTCGCAGACAGAAAATGTGTCAATTTTATGCAGCATTAATGTAATAAAACAAACAAAAAATAAAAAAATTCACATTTCAAATGTGTTTTGGTGACTGTATACTTCGCTTTATTTAATTATAAAGCTTATTAGTATATTCAAATATTGCATAGATTATATGGATCGTCTAATCTAACAGTGAGTTAATTAGGTGCGCACGCACGCACACACAAACACACACACACACACACACACACACATATATAAATATATATATATATATATATATATACGGACAAGAGCCATTTTCCGATTCAAACCTCTTCCACCCCTCTCCATCTCCAGGCGCGTGCTTTGATGTCATCCGACTGAAACGTTGGTAACGGAGCTGGTTCAAGCTCGTGGCACGAGGCTCAACCTCCTCTCGGCCATAAATAGCTGGAAATCCGCGGGTAAGTGGAGGCACTTAGCGCGGTGACAGCGGCCTGCCATTATTTAGAAAGACGAGGACCTCCGATCACGTCGAGGCGCTTTATTTATTCGCAGAAAAAAGCACCGGAAGGAGAGAACGAGGCTCTAGCAACCGACTGCAGAGCACCTGCAGCGCTCGCTCACGCACGTGCTCGTGTTTGTTTTCATTCTCATGTGGGACAAAAAGAGTGACATAGACTTTCATTGTGGAAAAAGGAAACCGAAAGTGAGAGCGCTAAATTGGTAAAATGCACAATTGTACTGAAGTTGTAAAATAGTCTTGAAATTATACATTTTGCATTTTACAAAGGATGTATTATTATTTATGTTGGTAGTTTACAGAAAAAAGTAACATTTTGTTCCCTCTGTGTGTGTGCATGTGACCGCCTTTAAGCATTAAAAAAATCCACCTGTAAAGAATGAAATCTGATAACACCAAGTTTTTATAACCCCTTGGCATGTCCTGTTGTGGGCATTATGAGTTCCGAAAGAAGAGAATAGTATTAACATTTTTCTGGAAGGAGCTACGGGTGGGATTGACCACTGCTTTATTTGGCACGACCGCATTTCTTTTATTTTGACCCGAGAATGACTTTAAAATGCCCTCTAATTTAAAATTTAGCCACGAAGGCAGGGGGAAATTAAAATACAATAAAAAATATTATTTAAGTGAACTACTTTATGTGTGCATGTATATGTCTATATCTTTATGTATTTGATATTTGAGTGAGGAATGAATATTTAATAAAAAAGTACATTTGAACGCTTCAACAGATGAAGACAACCGTTCATTCTTCTTTTCCATTAATAAAATCCAAAAAACTTTTTTGTGATTTTTGCTTCAACTTCTCGCCAGTCTCAATCGTTTTAAAATCTTAACTGTTTTCTGGAGAAGCGCACGGCTCTGCTCTGCTGGTCGGGTCCTTAGTGCGCTCTTGTTCCCGTCCCAGCCCTTCCCTCTGCAGTTTCTTCTGTTTCATTCGTCTGTTTTGGAACCAGATCTTCACCTGGGCCTCACTGAGCTGCAGGGAGCTCGCGACCTCCACCCGCCTCGCGCGCGTCAGATACCTGCTGAAGTGAAACTCCTTCTCCAGCTCCGTTAGCTGCTTGGTGCTGAAGTTGGCCCGCGGTGGTCCAGGCTGGCCCGTCAAGGCGTCCTCAATGCTGCTCTGTCCGCTGACCAACTGTCCTGGGAGACACTGGGCACAGGCTGGAGACGTTCTGGCTGTTGACAATATACAAGGACATATTAACAAGCTGCCGCAAAGCGTTCTTCTGAAAGATGCTACAGAAGAAGGAAATTCCCAGTGTTCCCACTGGTACAATTAACCCCAGTAAATAATTACATATGTTTTGGCACCAGGAATAACACAATTAGGATTTATCCCACTCTGAACATATGGTACCGAAGTGTAATTTGAAAAAAAAAAATGAAACAGTTTGAGCTCTCACTAACCTACGCCAAGCCACCTTCTGGTGGCCACCAAATATATTTCCCCAAATGAGGATCGTACAACTTTCCAAGCCGTGCCTTTACAAACTACAATTATGTATGTGACGTCCAGTTGCTGTTGTTTATTCTCAAGAGTTATTATTTTACCATTAGGAGCCAGTTAATTTATGGGTAGGTTAAATTAAACATCGAGTTTTGGATTCCAAGTATGGCCAAATATAGTCAATATTAAACCTATAATACCAATTACTGCAGCTCTTTTAAGCTAAATTGACAAGGTGTAAAAAAGAGAGGTTAATTGTAAAGATATCTTAATAGAAAATGTGGACCTTCAAAATGAATCTCTTCTAACACCTAAAGCAAATTTCTGATTTCTGAAAACTCAAAAGAAAAAACTGGTATAGAATTGGTGCATCTTTAAAATTATCTCAACGTTCTGGAAACTACTTTCAGTATGTACAAAATGTTATAATTTGTTTTTTGTTTTTCTATCCAATTTGTTCCAAGTGAATAAATCGAAATTTCGGCTTGCATAATTTTTACCTTACATTTTAAATAACAGTATATCATGGGATATGGGTTATGCAAACATTTGCACTGTACATAATTTGCTGCTGACAGAGCATATCAATGTGTGGGCAGTTCATGATCTGCAATAAACTGAAGTGTTGGCTGCCACACTTTTCTTGAACCTCCCCTATGGATGATTTGGGGACCTGGGTGGGCAGGGGGCAGTTGGGAGGAAGAGTCACTGTCCATCACCATGTGCTGGAAAGACCTTCCAGGGACACCACTGCACAGGTGGCAGCTATGGAGGCACCATGCAACCAATGTGATGAAATGAAATAGAAGAGTTACTGGTAATTTACTTAACTTATCAATTGCGTGTATACCCCAGCGTTAGTCTACACAGCATTATATAATACATTTCATACCGAGTTTTTTAAAAACTGGAATTGTTAAGAAGCTAATGTTTAAGCCGAGAACCATTAAGAAAACTTAATCAGCAAGGCGGTGGCACTGAGTGCTGTTTTTTCAAAATGAGCCAAACACTGCACTATGGTCAGTCTAGTGTTTAATTTCTTGATTTAAAGAAGTTGCTTGATTTACAGCAAATGCTTGAGAAGACGGAGCTACTGTTGCATATGTCTCAAGGGCATTATACACACAGTGTTGTTTTATACCATTTCTTGAAAATGAAATTCAGCTGTGTGTGTGTCATTAAGATCACAGGAACTTTTGCATTCCTTTACAGCACACATTTTTCAGGGTGAAGATGCGTGGGAGAATCTCTCTATAGGAGCAACGTGAGCTTGCAGACATAAGGGCATATTCATCTCTTGGCTAGGTATCGTTTCTCTCTGACCTCTGAACCAACTGCAGAATATGTGTTATTTAGATGTCTGACCTGATTGAAACTAAGACTTCAACTTATCCTGCAAACTGTTTACATAATTTAAAGATATGAACAAAGTCCCAGAGTGTTTTTATGTTAAATGCACTGTTCAAGAGATGCTATCAGAAATGTTGTTATGTTGGTGATAGGAACCAGACGTCTGAGGCATTTAACGTGATCCCTGTTTCTGTGAGGAATTCTGACTATGTAACCCCAAATGACTTTGTTTATATACCAACAACTAAATTATGCTGATATTTTAAGGGATTTTACAGGAATATTAATAAGGAATAAGGCACTACTATACATTATACAACATTTTGCTAATTACTAGCTACTATCCTCCATCTGCCGTTAGCAAGGAATTATTGGAATGATTACCTAGTAGTTAATAATAACTAATGATAAATTATAATGAATTATTATCATCATTAATGATAAAAGACCATAAGATTGAAGCAACATATGGTGGCCACAGCAAACATTTATTGTTTGCATACTTGAAGGTGAATAACTACCATATCTCATCCCAGTGACTTATTTCTAAGTTTCTTTTATCTCAAGACAGTGTGCTTGGTGAGGCTCAACCAAGACACAAAAAGCCATTTTGAGGTTCGGCCATTTGCTTTGCTAGCACAATTAATTAAAATATAGCTTACTTGGCAGCTGATGTTTGAGTGGAGTGATGTTTAACCTCAACCACTTTCGGGATTCAGACAACTTCTACACACATACAACAAACATACACACACACACACACACACACACACACACACACACACACACACATACACACACACCTGTGACAGGATTTTCAGATATCACTGTAGTGAAATATGGGGTGTCTATGACGGCTCTTGGCACTGTTTTAAGGATGCCTCTCAATTCACTAGCAGAAAACAACTTAAATCCAACTGTCTAATTAAAAATATGTTTGAAAATAGTTATTTTAAAATGAAAGAGAATTAAAAGAGAAAATAAATAAATGTACATGAACACTGATAAATGAGTTCTGGGATAATAGAATTGGCAGTAGCCAAAAGGCATAAAGAAATCAAACAAAATATTTGAGGAATGAGTTGGAGAAGGCCACTTGGAGAAGGCCAGCCAGCCAGCCAGGGGGATGACGAGGCCCTCTAAAATCTGAGTGAGAGGAGAAGAAAGGGGGGAAAAGATCGATACAGATCACCTTAGTAATTTGGGCATCCAGCCCACAGTAATTCAGATGCTGTCAGGGTATAATTGAAGAATGACGCAGTCGGAACACACACAAAATGCTGGGAGATCCAGTTGTGCAGATTTGGAGTCAACTTTATGCATTTTTGAATAGGAACTACGCTGGCGTTGCCTAGAAAGACAAATAACCTGCAACATGTCTGGAATTTGTTATTTACCATTTGTGTTGCAATTTATTTTTCAATTAGTTGTAACATCAAATGTGCCTCTACAAGTTAATTTTGTAATTGTGGGTCCTTTTTGTGCTGAGCAGTTAAGAATAGGAAGTCAATAGGAAGTGCATTTAACTAGATTAACTGCATGATGCATATGAGGCCAAGTAGGCACCTATCAGTAGCTCAATTTTTTGTAAAATTTGAAATGAGTTGCTTTTGGAATTCATGTTATTGCTATTGGAATGCTTTGCTAATAAAGGTATGTGAAGAAATCCACCACAAATTGCAAAAACCTTCGATAAGGAAAGCCCATAAAACATTTTGGAGTAATATTTTGATAGCAAACTTCTGTGAAGTCTTAGCATGATATCTTCATAGTTCTGGCCATATCTCTTAAAAAAATTTTCTCAAATCTTTCTCTGTCCCAGTCACTGTATTTGTTACCACTATACATGGTAGCACTTGGTAAGCTTTCTGTAAGGTTTCTGACTGGGAAAGTTTCTCTAAAACGAAACCATTATACGTTTTTATGTATTATAAGAAAATGTTATAACTAGTTATAAGTGATTCTGGGATATTTTTTGGAAAATGTCACAATATTGAATTTGCGCAATATCACCCATCTCAATACTGCTTTAATCAAATTTGGGCAAAGACATAAACATGATTATATGCCTTTCTAAATCCAGGGAATGCATTATTTTCGACCGAATCTTCGATTCTCAACATTCTTCCGATTTTGGAGAGTTTTTGTGGACATATGCTATAATGACAGGCAGCAGATGCTTCTGGGAACTAAACTAATCATGGGCCCCTGGCCTTGCCCTCATCTCAGCCAAAAAAATTCCATAAACCATCCAATTCTCCTGACCACAGCTATCCTAAATTTCAGGGCAATGCAGACTCAGAAGGCCTTTTCTCTTATGGATATGCCTCTGTTTTATTTTACAACATCGGCTAGACCTGTGAAGATGCTCTTCCACCTGGCAGTATGGACACCACATGTATGGTATATTGCCAATTTTAAAAAGATATAGGTTATTGTGGTTTAACCGTTATTACTGGCTTTTGTGATTTATGATGAGTGGGACAATTGATCCCCAGGTTAAGACACTGTGTTCCCAACAAATGTGCAATAGTTTTAACACAAAACATGTCAGTTGTCATTGGATGTGAAATTTTAGGGGAAGATGTTTGATATGCAGCAGAAGATGGCTCAATTTAACAGTTCTCTGTATAAGTATTAGTGGTGGAAATGTTCATTCTGTTAAGCACTTGGAAAGTTCCTCTGGATCTATTTAAATAGATAGAGAGCTAGGGGGAGCTGGACTCCCTCTAATAGCCTCAGGAGTCCCCATAGCTTTAGTGGACTATACTATGTGAATGTGTTGTAATGTAAAAGCAGGGGAATTTTAATTGCTCCTTTGCTGACCAACATGAGAGTTGAAGCAGATCATAAATCACCAACCCTTTTTAATTTTTAAATATTCAGAAACTTAGGTTTCACCACGTTTTCTTGATGGGTTGCTTAATCTGTGAAAGTGAAATCAGAGGAGCTTGCTAAGTCTGTAGACCAGGGGTTTGGCCTTAAGCAGGCTGCCACTCAGCACTTACTCTTCTGCTGCAATGTATAATTGGGAGCACTGTTCACACAATTGTTAAATCTTTAAATGGCCATGTTTTTTGGTCATTCCTTAATGCATATTCCAAATGATGCATTTATGTATTGAACTACAGATACTAAAATGAACAAACTACAATATTCCTAGGAGGGGGGGGGGGGGGGTAATAATAAATACGTTTTAATCAAAAGTTTATTTTAATACTATACAGACTTATGTCAGCTCTTCACAAGAACTCTAAAATGATCTCTTATTCCAGGGCTCAGTGCAAAACTCTCCATTTGTATGAATTACCATAAGTCCTGGTCAAATTCATCATCTAATTTTAATTATGGTGCCACCAAAAAAGTTTAAGTAACTTTTCAACTCACCCACGCGAGGTTGCCTTCGCTTCAACCTCATCCAGTCGAAAGTTTTCCCACTCTGATTGTGCTCGTGAAACTTCTGAGGAAGAGCGCGCTCGGTGTCCTCGTCCACGAGCGCGAAAAGACTTCTCGTGTCATCACGAGTCCGCGAGGGGACCAGTCCAGGTTGGACGGATAGATTTGTGAAAGTGTTTGAGGAGGGACAGTGTTCCAGTCCGGAGAAAACCTGCTCACCAGTGCACCCGAAGGATGTGACTTGAATCTGTCTAGGAAGGTAGAAAGCTTCAGCTTCGTTCTGGAATAAGTGGTGTACGATGGAGTCCGTCTCCGAGTCCTGGGAGCGTTTGGAGCCGGTGTCCGCGAAAGATGGGAATCGATGATGAGTGAAGTCCGCAAGGATCCGTTCCTCAACCCTGAATTGGAGTTCTGTTTCAGTCTCCTGGTCCAGATATTCACACCTAACCTCGGCCGCGCGGTTGCGTCTTGGGAGCTGAGATCCCGATTGTCCACAACACGTAAACTCTTGATAAGAATTCATGACAGTATTCCTACTTCGAGGAATCCTCTAAAGCATTGAACCCATGGTAGACTCATCTGGACTGCTGGCCACTTAGGCTTCGCTTCTGGATCCTGGACCGTGGACAGACATGCCTTGCAGAGACCAGAATCCTTCGATCTGTGATGGATTGGGGATGACGTGCCCTCTAACTGTGGGCCAATAGCCGGACATCTCCTTCATCTCAGAGAGCTCCTACTTACCAAAGGCAGCAAGTCTTGGGACTCTTCTATGACCTGGGAATAAGATCGTTATTAGCAAAGGACGTTGGCTGACCACTGCAAACAAAAAACCAAGATCAACCCAAGTGGTAAAGGCAGTGTAGATTTTAGTTTAAAAGTATTATGTTGAATAGAGCAGTAATTTTAATCTACAAGACCCAAAAGGTGTGTTAGGTATGTTATATGTGACGTAAGGTAACAACAAGTGATGTTGGCTGACCATTGCAAATCTTCTTCAATAACTGATTATCAGTCCTACGGGGTAAAGGTCATGTAAATTATCTTCAGTTAGCGTAACAGTATTATGTTAAATATTGCATTCATATATATCTGCACGACCCATTAACTACGTTATGTGTTATAAGTGACGTGACGTAATATAATATGGTAAAAATATATAATCTGACTGTATATTGATCATACTGATCTCAATTTAATAATATGGATAATGAGTATTATTGGCAGTTATATTAATAATAATATGATCAAATCAAACGATATATAATACTCACATATTAAACATGACCGTGTCTTTTGCTAGCTTTTATGCCTTGTAAACGTGGATAATATTTGTGAACGTGGATTTTTCTGCCAGCCTATCTGACGTCAGATGAATTGAATTGAGGGATTAAAGCTTTCAGCACAGGTCAATACCTCATGAAAGAGCAATGAGCGTCCAAAATCGTGGTGTTTATTTTTGTGGCGTTAAATTAGGATGTGTGTGAGTAAAACAAATACGTCTAGACCACTTTAGAAGTTTTTGCTAGGTACAAATCCCAAATTTAGTAGAACAAATATTATAAACTATTTTGTTTTAAATTTCCAAAACATTAACAGCCAGTCGGCAAATAATAAGTCAAGATAAACAATTATTAATGTATTATATATTATGTGTTGTGGTACATGCATTATTATCTTATCTTATCTTATCTTATCTTATCTTATCTTATCTTATCTTATATTATATTATTTCGTTTTACTTCATTCAGGTTGATCCTTCGTTTTAAAACATTTTGTAATAAAACCACTCGCATAGCATATAGGCAAATAAATGGAGGATTTTATTCTTAATGCTTCAAATATTTGTTTTCTCTCTCGCTCTCGCTCTCTCTCTCTCTCTCTCTCTCTCACTCTCTCTCTCTCTCTCTCTCTCACTCACACGCACACACACATACACTCAAACGCACCTGCATACTACTGAATTATGTCCTCGTAAGCATCGAAACCCACTTCTAATTCGTGTTTGTGCTAAGTGGAGCTGCGAGCTCGTCGCACAAGGAACTCCTGCTCTCTGACACAACATATACACAGCTGCTACGCCCAGGTCATCCACCGGCCAAATGATAATTAGCAGCTGTCTCCCGTATCAGACACAACAGCTGTGCACTGCAGACCTTCTCGTTTGAAAAGTGAAGGCCTCTAGAAAGTGAGATTTCCATATACAAATACATAGTGTAAATAATGTGGAATACAGTATAGTTCTATTTCATATATATTCACCACACAAAAAAATCATAGAGGGTGAAGTGCACAAGCATTGTTCAATATTTTGCTATTTTTCTGAACAAAAACACAGGAAAGTGTGGTACAAAAGTGGTCGTTTATTTCAAAGTGAAAGAAGGGCCTCAGAAAGAAGAGGATAATTATGTTGATGTGTTCCCTGTTGTTCCAGAGACCCCGCTGGATATACATGCAGAGAGAAAAGTTCGCAGTGTTATCTGCAATTTATTTATGAGCCCGATATTATCACACGGTAATTTTCCCCAGGACTAAACCGAAAAGTCTTTCCAGAGTCCTGCTGTCACACAGTGGTGTATGGGCATATGTCCAAATATTTGAGGAAAAGATCCAAACTAACTTTTTCTGTCACAAAAAGACATTTATGTCATTTATACATGTTAATGAATGAGAGCGTTAAACGGTAGAACTGGCATAAACATAATAGGATTTCTGATAATAAAGTCCATGTTCACAAACTTGGCTTAGGAAAAAATGTTTCAAGTCAAGTCAAGTCAAGTAGTTTTATTGTCATTTCTACCATATACACAGTATATAGCAAAAACGAAACAACGTTCCTCCAGGACCATGTTGCAACACAAGAGCAGAACAGGGTCCGGTTTCTCGAAAGTCTCTTAACGCTAAGTAGGTCTTAATTTCACCTTAAACTCTCTCTTAACTTTATGGGCT
>JBBMFX010000128.1:3883139-3899711 GCA_037832545.1 Rhabdalestes septentrionalis
AAGAAGAAGAAATAATAATAATAATAATAATAATAATAATAATAATAATAATAATAATAATAATAATAATAATAATATTCAGAACTCAGAAATGAAACGGACACGTTCTTTCAAGTGCCTGGAGGTGTCCTATACGCATTTTTAAAACTTTCATTTTCTTTTCTTCTTACTGTGTACAACCTACACTGCCATTCAATGACACAGAAAACCACCAAAGCATCAGTAAATTTCAAACTTTAGAAAAGACTGAGCCACTTTAACGCTTTACGCATATTTCTAAAGATAATTTATTTTTTTGTGTTTTATCATAAAGCTTTCAATGCAAAAAAAAAGAATTTCGAGTCGTGTAACATAGTTTGTAAGTTCTTGAAATTGTTTCACACAATATTTTCGTTATCATTTGCAAACAGATTGTTTGGGCTCAATTAAATACACATGACTAATTGTTTTTCTACTCATAATTATTTAGACTCTTTTTGTAATTGGAATTTATTGATTTGGGCATTGATTTTGAATTGAAGAGTTTGGTGATATAATTCATTTTGGCCTATTTTGAGCATCTCGTTTTAAATTTACTAAAAATAAAATGTTTTTTTTTCACATGAAACCAGCTGCTGAAACTGAAACACATGATAAGAATTTCATTTTCTGTTTCGTGTGGAAAGATATAATTCAGCGGAAAACATTAATGGAGTATATTAAAAGCTTGTTTACAACTGCAGTTGGAAGTGAATGTCATACACGTCTTGCATTATAACACACTACATTTAAGCGATTATTAATAGGCGAGGGAGGTCTTTAAGGCTTCTTGCACGCCTTTCTCAGGGAACACTGCCCTCTGTGTTTGCTCCTTAACGAGAAAAGGAGGGACAGGTAAGGCATGAACCAAACTTACCAGTATAGTACAGTCTTCTGTCCTCTTTGCATACTTTTATCCTTTTCTTTTCTGCAAAGTGGAAAGGAGGCAGGAAGGAGAGGAAGAGTGAAGCCGTTAAAAATGAATCAGTAATCTTGATTTCTAGTGTGGGTAAATGTTAATATTTAGTCAGTAAGCATTTAATAAAGCAAAATTACACACAGAACACAATCATCTTAACAGACAATTGAAATTCAGCAGTGCAATTCTGTGTGATATTTATACACAGGATGAACACTCTCTCTCACTCTCTGCTTTTGTTTCTGGGGGTGACTTAAGTGAACTGTCCTAAGGCATAGTCCTCTTAACTAGGACAATGTTATGCAATTAGCCCAGGTTATTTTCAGAATTATTTCCTTGATAGATTTCTTTATTTCTGGCAGTAACAGAAGACCCAAAACGAATCCCACTCGCACCCCACTAGAAAATATCTTTTTGTCTTTTTAATGAATGAATAAATAAATAAATATATTGATTGGTTAATTGATTAATTTGAATTGGTTAATTGATTAAATTGTTTTTAAAGGAATAAGAAAGAACAAATATGTTTTTTCAAAAAGGTATAAGAAATAAATATACTGCATATGCACAATCAGAAATTCCTCTTAATAAGCAAAGCACCAAATTAATGAACCTCAAGCGCTATGCCATGAAATGGACATTTCATGTGTGTAAAAGCGAGTGCATTGCATCCGTAAGTGTGAGCTACTACAATGGAATCAAAGCCCATTAGCTAACTCTGCCATGAACCAAATCAAATGTACATGGTCGGGCTTTCTACACATTAGAATGTTTGTGAATTACCAATTGCTTGTTGTGACCTGCATGCACCTGTTTAAACATTATATGAACACAATGTAGGAGGTACTCATTACATTTTATCTCTTCTCCAGCATGCCATGTATAAATACCCTACGTGCATTTCCTTTCCCTTCGAAATATTTGGTAGAGCTAGCATAATAGAAAGTATGTAATGAGGGTTAAAACCGGAAAGGAGGACAACGGTCTGACCTTGAATGCAAGAGGACAAACAGAGCGATATAAAACAGCACCCCCTGTTGGCTGTTGTTTTTTTTTTTCATTTTCTCATGAAGATTGCAGATTTGTATGTAGGAATAGACTCACGATTAATCTGTCATTGAGTTATATCCTCTCTAGTTTAGTCAGAAACGAAGATGGAAAATTAGAATGAGCATTTAACACTCTTGCTTGCAGGAACCAAGCACTTCGACATCCACCTTGATGAAAGAAAACATGTTTTAAATTGCATGTTTTACTAGATGTGTGCATAATTTCTGGAATATTAAAATCTTCTTTTTTCTGTGTTACCTTATGAAATTCACATGCTTAAAGCTTCTCTTAGCGTTCTATTTAGTTTTTTTCTTGTAGTGTGCCAATATCAGCAGCCTTCAATTAATGTGAACTGAATGTATTACAGCATGAAAAGTGCAAAATTATACAGGGTCTCCAAGGGTTTAATGTTTAGATGGAGCAGAAGAGAAGAAAGACACGTTATCTGTAATTAAGAACACTTTCAGGTCATAATCATCAACTGTTGTACACCAACTCTCTGAAGAAGCAGTAGCCAGACCAAACGTCCTGTTGACATGTGAAACACAGCCTCTAAGCTAGCTTCGTTAGAGATCACCTTGAAAAGTGTTTTCAAGAGAAAGCATCTGCAACCCACCACATCACAGCCAAATGTGCCTTTTACCTTTGTTCCACCTCCAGGGCTGATGACAATCAGTCAAAACTCTCTCACATACGCTTAACAATCAAGGCTCCAAAAAGTTTTCGTTTTGTTTTTCCGAAATAGTGATTGTAATAAAAAGAAAAGGCAAAACATTTTTTGCTTTCTCAGGTTTTAAAATAAAGGCATTATAGTCATTTCTATCGTTCCATTCATCACAAATTGTTCCTGTCTTTGCAAACACATAGTAATATCCTAATCCCACTACTCCTCCAGTAATTCTGCCTCTGAAAGACTTCACAAAGAACCATAAGAACTTCCAGAACAGGCCAAAGTTCTGCACAATTATAAGCTGGTGTGTAATTTATTTAAAGACATAAAGAGAGAGAGGCAGCCAGTGAATGTGGGATTGGATAAAGAAAATTATAATGAAAGAGAATAGGAAAGCTGCAGATTTGCACTTCCATATCAACACTCTTCTGATACATGAAATGACCACCTTACTCTATGAATTATCCAAGATTAGAAAGGTCAAATATGACGTTAGCTACACCGGGTATCCATCAAGTAATTTGTGTCCATTTTGTATTGAAAATCAAACACAGATCAAGCAATATTACAATAGTCAATAATTATCACAATAACAATGATACAATAATTATTGGGAAATACCTCTTAAAATGATAGGTTTCTAAACAAAGATGGAGTTCTATCAAAAAACATCAAAACATTTCTTTAAAATTTAGAACACTGCATGTCACATTTCCAAAACTGGATTTTAATGGTTATTACTTCCTTACTACACTGTTTAGTGTGTGTGTGTAACTGGTGTTGAACCATTCAAATAACTGAAAAAACAACACAAAACAACAACACAACAACAATGATAAAAATAGATTTGTCTCAAAAGAATTAGTCTGTTGGTTCCTCTACAAATGTAACCATTCACTGAACAGTTGCATCTATATTTTCTCTCTAAGTCAACTAATCATGCGTATCATGTATGATATTCAGTGTAAACCTGGGAAGCTTTCAGGAATATTTCTGTTTGAGCTTTGAATAATGTTGTATTCAGGTTTAAAATGAACTTGGATGATGATATTCTGAATATATATACCTTTTTCTAAGTAACAAAACTGCATGAGGTAAAAAATATTTTTCAATTGCTCTTGTGGTCATCTGTTCAAAAACAACTGATGCTTCTCACCGGTTAATTGCCAGATTTGGTGGGTGTTTCTGAGGAGGAGAGCTGCTAAACGGTACTGGACACAGACACTGTGTGCCCACCCACACTCAAAAGTCTACCATAGTGATTTTCATTCCTGGTCCTTGGATGTGCCTACATGGCATATATATTGTACGAAAAGGATTTTTGAAGCAGGCCAAGAACAGCGACAGAGTGGCTTATTTACTTATGCAGGAGAGTAAGATCAGAGTATAACAAATGGACAGGAACATGATCCAAATTTTATGCTGTGTGTGATTTCTAACGTTTTGTAATATACAAAAATTGTAACTGACTACAGGAACATGTGCTAAAAACAATTTCGTTGTATGACATTTGAATTACATTAACCATTGTTGTGGCATGAAACTGGCTGATTAGCTCATTTTCAGAAACATGGAATAGTCTCACATAAACACTTTATTCCAATTTCTGTAATGAAATGTGTTTCAAAATCCAATTAAATATGTCGATGATTTAAAAAAGGAAGCGTTCGAGCATAGTCCTGGGCAGGCTAGGCTTAAAGAAAAATGTCTGACAGAGGGAAAGGCCACAAGTCTATAGTCCAAATATAACATCATAAAGAAAGCGATGGCTTAAACCTTTCATACACTGATTATAATGGTCAAGCAGGGCCTCGTCTGTCAAATGAAAAACCACAGAATATCGTGAGTAAAACCAACAAGTAACAGTGGCTGCATTTTTGTTCTTTATAAAAGTTAGTCTGAGGAACACGACTAATGTGCTTAAATACCAAATGGTATGGTTATTAAACACAGAAGGAATAATTAGGGACTGGGAATTGTGTTTATAGTTTTGTTTGTTTAAGCATGTTGCTGTGCATTGTTGTCCACACTGCCCTATACATGACCCCTGTGCACAGCATTGCAGCTCTGCCCTGCACATGACCTCCCATAATGTCTCATCTAAAGATCTATGTGCTGCGGTCTGGGCTTTCATCTGCAACCCCGTACAAGATCACTCAAACGCCCTCGGCTTCACCAGATTCTCCACAACAAATAGATAGAATGACTTAGCCTAAACATGTAACAGTACTACGGTTCAGGATGCAACCCCCCCGCCACACACACACACACACACACACACACACAAACACACTGTATTAATTCTGTGGGAAAGCGCGGTCTAATTCGGGAAAAGATTATTTCTTTTAAAGTATGGACCCAAAATAATTGTCAGGAAAAAATCACAGATATTTAGATGCAATGCACCACACCAACGTACTCACTATTAAAAATCGTTGGAGGCTTAGAAACTCTCATTCCCATACTTTCACCAGGGCTATCTAAGTAGAAAAAAGAGTTGGAATAAAGAAGAGGGGAAGAACCCATTACGCACTCCTTGAAACAATTTTTCAGAGAACTATTGAATTACGCGCCTGATTAATTCCCGGGAGTGTTGCAAAGGAAAGTACATATTTAATTTAAAAAGGGAGAAACAAGGTTATTAACTTACTGCGACCGCCTGGGATCCATTTGCGAGAGTCGAACTTTACCGGGCTAAAAGAGCCTGGCGCGAGCCCGCCACAGTATAACCGCTTTAAAGCCGTTCTCTCAAAGATAAGGCAAGCCAACAGCTGCGATTCCGGACAGTTAAGATTATATATGATGTAAATATATTGAGGGTTTGTCAGGTCTTCCAGGCCATAAAACCCACTCTAATGATCCCACGTGCTCTCCCTGAACCACTCGTAGGTCCAGCTTAAGGCAATTGGCATAAATAACCCTGAAAACTTCAAAATACGTGGCAAGAAAGCTAAAAACGAGGGCTTGCTTTAAAAAGCAATTTAGTAGCCACAGTACCGCCGAAAGTGTATGAAATAGGCGAGGCAGCGAGAGTTGAATTTCAAAATGACACGGAATTTTTTGAAACTCCAGTGTAGGTGAGTAAGAGCAACAAAAATATTTACTGTATACACACCGGGAAACGTTTAAATGCTATCTTTAGAGAAATGTAGGGAAATATAATTTATAGTTTTTTGTTTTGTATGTTATTAAAATTAAGACTTCAGAAACGTAGTGATCAGATTTAGTTTCATAAAGTAAAAATACGAGAAATGTATTTTTTTAAATCACAGTACAACTGAAAAGAAAACATACAGACATATGAATTATAATGATGAGTCCACCGTTCTCTCAACCTTGGATGACGAGCAAGGCCTACTATGATCTATTACGTAATGCATGAGTTCATCTTAATTTAAGATTTTCACCAAAAAGTACTTTTCATTTGCTGTTTGAAACGTGCGTATAAACATCCGCTGGTCTGTTGAAAAGGAAACAGTTGTCAGTGTTTGGGAGGTGTGAGGAGACGCAGTAAAACTTTATTGGGGTTATAAAGTTTTATGCGCCTCTGTCTGAGGGCTACTGTAAATAATTGGCCCAAGGGATATGACCGAGGAAAGCCCAATCGTGCTACATTATTTCGTGAACGAACAATTTGGCCCTCCGCTTTACAAAGCATTTACTTTAAAATAAACGTGGTGCCAAGTATATAAATCATAATAACAACAATCCACATTATTTCGGGTCATATAGACTCATGAGCATATTAATAGGCCATGTGTGAGATTCAGTGATACACAAAGTAAAAGCATGAGCTTTGTTTTGTACAGAACAATGAGGAATCCAATCATCTACCATCAAACATGAGGCATCCATAACGATTTCAGTCGTTGAATCTTTAAGGAACCAATTTTTGTAGGTGAGATCTGCGTGTCTGCAGAACATTTGAATTTTTTAAGGAACATTTATGTATAGCCTAAAGCTTATTCAAGTTTCTAAATGATCTACCTTTATTCTTCAGGTTGTTTATCTAAATGTGAAGGAGGGGTAATGTTTACATCCTCTGCAACATTTGAAGGGGACTGGCTCTTCTTTTTCTGGAACAGTAGTTTACATGTCACAAAACAGTCGGAATGGCGATTGGAAGACCATCCAGTCATAATTTTATTTAAATCATGAGGCCTCACCAAGTAATTTCGTTTATATACATATCTTCAACCAGAAGCTTTTAGTCTTTGGGCGCATTTCGCCTCTAATAAATGAAGAGATACACAGCCTGACACAATGTCCCACTTGTGAATTTCTTATTGAAGGGTGAGAAATTCCCTAAAGTGTGGTTCACATCACGCTGGACGTGCAATTCCTGAACGCGGCGCTGTTATTACAAACTGGCCGCTTCTTGGAGATTTCTTGTCATTTTTATGGTAATAATTTAAAGTATTCTGTTGAACGGCAAAATTCAAACCACAATAAAACACAAGTAATGAGCGTGACCGTGCAACATACAGTGAGTAATAAGACAAATATGTGCCCAGTTATTTGCGTGCAGTTAATTACTGTGCTCCTATTATTGTGGATACGTTCAGGTTAGATAGTACAATATACAGACATATTTCATCAGACATAAAAAAGTAAAATACAAAATGCAAATGACTTAATACTCAAAGCTCAATGTCGCATATTTACAAACATTTAAAAGAAAACTTCTAATTTAGCAATAGATTATGTTTCAAACCAATATAATTACATTTCCACAACCAACTATTTTGTTTTAAACGTATACTGTAAAATAAATAGGAGTGGGTGTGTCTCGAATAAGCCCCTCCTCTTTCTGAGGTTCAGGAACTGAACAAGTAGTGAGACAATACATATTACATAACACTTTACAAACACATGGGGAATACAATGGTCTTGTTTTAAAAGACATTAAATTGTGAGATTTCATGAACTTCAGTTGGATTTTAATACTGTGTGCAGGTTACTATGCGATATCCCACCATGTCATCAAACTTCGAGAGCACCTTTAACTTTCAGCTTTGAGTCCTTCTTCCACTTCATGCGACGGTTCTGGAACCAGATTTTAATTTGCCTCTCGTTTAGGCAAAGGTTATTTGCAATCTCGATTCGCCTTCGCCGTGTGAGGTATCGGTTGAAGTGAAACTCTTTCTCCAACTCCAGAGTCTGGTAGCGGGTGTAACTGGTTCGTGATCTTTTACCGTCAGATTCTAGGGTGTCATCAGAAAGATATTGGTTATAGCCACGAAAAGGTCAAGCAGAAGCGATGTTCTTTCACATACATATTTGCATCAGTGCCATGGTGTAGTCTTTCAGCACATCATCAAAGCATGATGGATCTATTCACAATGAAATGAACAATAAATGAATTACAAACAAAAATATACTCCCCGTGCCACGTAAAAATGGAACCGAGCTTGCAAAAATGTAACAGTTTTTGTAGTTCAAACACTCCATATTAAACACATTTCTGCTGTGTTAGCATCCTTGCACCCTGTTGGAAGTTCCACTTTGAAAGCAGCCGTTGGTAATTCAGGCAGCAGTTAAGCTGCATCATACTGGAGTTACTGCAGTTGCTAAACAGTGGGACCAAATAATATAAATTTTAAAAAATCTTACAGGCGAACGTTTTTTTTTTAGGTTGAATCTGTGCCGTTTTAGTGCCTGAAGCGTTTGTTCCCAATTAAACCTGAATGCAAAGCAATATAATTTCTTAGAAAGATATGAAAGGCCCGTGCTAATATTTAAATATGCATTGCCTCTTTTTCTATTTTTGTTTCACTTATGCAATTATATCGCAGTAAATTTGGCCGCAGATCATCACTTCACAGCAACAGGACAGGTTTACGAGCAATGTGTGCCTTTGTCATAAAATTTATGACCGAGAGTTTTATTATTTCCTGCTTTTGGCCTATAAAACTCAAGAGGAAAAAGTATGGAGGGACAGAGACATGGATAGGAAGGAGATGTGATGACGGGAACGGGAAACGTGTTGTGTTGCCCTTTCAAAAATACATTAAATGTAACTTTACCGTGGCTAATATGCAGCTTGGTCATCCACGGATAGATCTGCGGATGCGACTGTGTCTGTCGCTCAGTCGAATTAGTTTGTTGTTTCGTCGCTGACGTGGTCTCCACCTTCACATCTCCAGCCGGTCTTTTGACGCTGGGATTCTCCGTAAATTCCATCTCTTCTGTTTTTTGACTCAACAATCCGTGACGGAGCAGGTTGTACCCGCGTGGGCTAACGGGTCTTGGGGAGCCCACCGCTGCACAGGACTGCCGATGTAGTGGCGGTGGTGCGTTGATCCTGGCACTGTCTTGTGTGCTCATCGCCTCCCTTTTCGGGGAGTTGGAGGACACTTGAGAAGCAAGAGCTCCACTGAGATCGAGACCACCGTAAGCATAATTGGACTGGTGGAACTCTGAGAGAGACGCATAGTTGCCAAAAGTGTGCATGGCGAAGGAGGACGCGTCGTGCGTTGGCTTACAAAAAGAGTTCCCCACGTACGAGCTCATACTCCCGAAACAAAACAGCTACAAAACACAAGAACCCGGCCACCAGAATAGCGGAGTCACATCAGAATAGAAATGAACAAAAGTATGCATAAATTGTTTGTTTTTGTGTATACTGTTTATTGGTTTTGATGTGTCTCTTTTTAGGAGTTGAGGGGCGTTTGTTCTAAAAAAGAGCAGGATTTATAGGTGGGGGATAGCATTAGCTTTTTTTCTGGTTGCAACGTGTGATGCCCAAATATGGGACGTTTAAACAGAATCACGTGCAAATGTTGGCCAGTCATAAATTGGCTTGATCCCCAGGAGGTAATTGATGGATTGGGGAATGTGTCCGATAAATTCGTGGTATAGAGACCATCTAGGGGTCTTGGCAAAGGGGCGAGACAGTTAGACAAGAGCGTCATCTGGTGTCTGATAGTGGGCAAAGCTGACACAACATCACACACATGCCCTAACACACGCACACACGCACATTAACCAGTCCTTTCTTATAGTTTCGTTATGACATGTGTCAATCTAGTGCTTTCTGTTTAAAATTCAATGATGTGTGTTATGTTTTCTATCACAATTAACTTGTAAGAATATTCATTTAAGGACGACAAATTCAGGCATACTTTTTGCAAGACTGGATAGATATTAGTGCATTGGTAAAACTGTTAACCAAATATCACTTCTATTGTGGTGACTTTAAAGCAGGCCTGATTCATTTATTGAACAAACAAAATATTCATATAGGTCATACACGACTGCGCAGTCTTACCCAGGCAAATAAACCGTATTCTTGTTATCTTTTATTTCATTGACTCAGGCTAAACATATAAAATAATTTACAGTTTTTCTCGGACTAAAGGAATACCTTGATGTGAAAACAACAATCTCCTTATTTAACGTGTATTGTTTGTAGGACAGAGATTCATTTAATAAGATTGCGTATTCAGAGCATTTACTAAATTGTATTGTACAGTTTTAGATATTGCTGATTAAATGTAACGTACGACGTACAATGTGAGATGATTATAAATTAGACCAGATCATTTTTGTCTTTAAAATATTTTATTAAATAATACACATTTTTGTGACAAAACAATAGATTTATTGCGAACCACGATATGTTTTTATTTCCATAGCTGCTTTTATCCATTTTAAGACAACATGTAAGCATGGCTGAAAGAGTATGTTTTGGTTTTTATTATGAAATTGACTGAACAGTACATCTTATCCAGTACAGCGGCGCTTCGCACATGTATGCACCGAAGGGATAAATGAAATGAACGCAGAAAAGTTATAAGAGTTTAGGTAGTAAAGTTCATTCCACCTTCGTACAAATTAATGAGGATAAAACTACACAATATGTGTATATACTACATTTTTCTTCACATTTCAAACGCTGATGTTACTGATTTTGCAAATTCCACCAGTGAGAAAACAGCATAACCCACTGATGGAATTAGCGTACACTTCATTTCAGGGAATAACTGTATACAAGCCTATAGAAACACGATAATACTAGGACAGATTACATCACAAATATCATTTTTATTCCACACTGCCAAAAAGGCAAACATTCCCAATACAAAGAGCCGTGAATTGCATAACGCTGCATATAATCTCTCTGTATCTTCCTCTCTCACACTGTCCACATGAGCATTAGTGTGGTAGCTGTAGGGAGAAGTGTGAAAATGTAAAATGTATAGCAGAATACACAGTCCATGCATTTACAATTGCATTTCTGTCAGTTTAGGTAGTTACGTTGCAGTTTAATAGGCGTTTACGATTTTAAAAATCGAATTATTAGTCATTATTTTTTACTTCTTCTGTCTTCTCTTGAATACTCTGTTTCTCAGGCTCCTGGGGAGCACCTGATTCTGTTCCCGTTACAGTCGAAGTTAGGTTGGTCTCTTTCTTCCATTTCATGCGGCGGTTCTGGAACCAGATTTTGATCTGGCGCTCTGTTAAGCAAAGAGCATTGGCAATCTCAATCCTTCTGCGTCTGGTCAAATAGCGATTGAAGTGGAATTCCTTTTCCAGCTCCAGGGTCTGGTATCGGGAGTAAATCTGTCGACCTCTTCTTCTGTCTGACCCGTACCCAACTCCTGATTACAACATAGAAAAAAATATCGAGAAAGTACATGAACTGAATGAAACATGAATTGCACATATCAAATATGAAAAGTTAGAAATCTACCATGAGTCACACGAAGTTAGAAGCCTGGCAGGTATCATACAAATGAAATTGAAACAACAGCAGAACACAATTACGGTACAGTTTGAAATCTGCAGTAGATAGAGTGGTCCAATTTTTGTAATAAACAATTGCTCATAAAGCATAATAAGAATGTACGTGCTTGAAGTTACCATAAATTATTAACCATCACTTTATTTAATTCTGAAAGAAATTCAAACGTTATAAAAATCAAATAACTAAAAGAAAGTTTCAGTATTTCGCGCATGACTCAAAGTACTTAAAATTCTGTTGAAGCTTGAGATTAGTGGGAGGTTTTTGCCAAATGGGATTCCCCTCTTTGGAAAAAGGGCCCTTTTATAGTCTGACGATTTAGAAGTGGTTTATGGGGCCATAAAATGTAGCTGCTCTGCTGCTAGGACATATCGTAAAAGCGAGCCGTTTCCACCAGGGTGTATCCCAAAAGCGCATGCAGTGTAAACTCACCGCTGTGCGAATTCATGCGCTGCATCCACGGGTAAATCTGGATGTTCCCTTTTTGCTCTTGAGTCCCGCCACGAGCGTGTTCCAGGTTGTAGTCCTGAGCAACGTGGCTCTGCGCATTGAGTCCCATGCTCGTTTGCCTACAACTGGGGAGCATGTCCTTGTCTTGAAGGAACACATTAGATCCGTATTCGTATGGTCCCCGGCTTGACCCAAACACAACGTTGTCTTGTGGGGAGTAGAAAGGGGACGCATAAATCCGGTTCTGAGTCACCGTGGAACCGTAAGACGAGAAATGTCTGACTGGATCATAGGTGGTCGTGTTCAGTGGCATGTTGGGCAAAACCTCTTGGCCACCGGATAAATGGCAAGATAGCGACGGGTTCGCGAAATACGAATTCATGCCTTTTCCCTATCGCCCTCTCATCAACTCTCCCTTCCCTCTTTATTTCCCCTTTTCTTAGGTTCACTCACGCTCCTTCTCTGCCTGTATATGTATGTGTGACTCTCGCCCATGCACGCACACACACCACAAGTCTTCTTCCTGCCTTCCAAAGTCCCTTTCAAATGAAGTTCAAGCCGGATTTCAATAAAATTAATTTCTAGTCTCCGGTTAAGACGCGCAAACCAAGTGTTATAGCCAAGGCTTGGCTCAAGGAAGGACAATATGACAACGTCACCTGACCACTCTCCACCAATTGAGAGCGCTGTGTACAGGGGAATATGTAGCTTGTAGTTTCATATCACACTGGTTTCTGTTGATAATGTTTAAGGAAAACTCTCTCTCTCTCTCTCTCTCTCTCTCTCTCTCTCTCCTCTCTCCGCTCTCTCTCGCTCTCTCTCTCTCTCTCTCTCTCTCTTTATCTCCCTGTTTCTCCCCACTCTCTCTCCCGATAAGAAGAGAAATATGACCTAAATGTCCAATAATCAATGCGTCAATTAAATGAGTGCCATAAGTCAGAGAACAAGACAATCAACATGCTCAGTGAGTGTGGATATTGGGAATATATACGTTTTATGCACAGTCAATGGGAGAGGAATTTACCTCATCCTGTTGCCTACAAGATGAATGCGTCCTGCGTTTACAGTCCGTGGCATCATGTCTTCTTTGGCATGGCACATAAAAGACGATATGTTTGTATTATTTTTAGACTAAAACACTCGATTATTACCAGCGCAGCTGTTCTTAAGTTGTCGTGGTGAAAGGAACTAAAATACTGCGAGTCACGATGAATTCACCCGATAAAATAACAATATGTTCTATAAAGGCCAGCCGGATTATGTGGCTCGCGTTATGCCATAAGCGGAGGAGCAGGCACCACCCGGGACTTTCTGTTGTCTTTTCTGACCACGTTTTCAAGACCTCTTAAGTACAGAACGGTGTGTGTGTGTATTTTACATATATCCTATGCTTTCATTAAAAGTTGTTTTTTAATTGCGTACTTTTTCATATTTGCCTTTCAGATGTTTGTTAGCTTCTCGTTTCCTTTGGCCTTTCTTGGTTCTGAAATGGAAACGTTTTCGGCTTTCCTTTCGCCATTTGTTTTGTATTGATAATTTTGCTGCTAAAGGGACCGGAGGAAGGTGGGGGGAGGGGCGCCTTACTAAAGAATGCGTCAAACGCGCCTTGGTGCCATAAAAGTCACAAAACCAACTAAGGACTTCCAGCTCTAAAGTAATTACCGTCTGCACGTATGGGGGCTGTGCAGTGGGTAGCTTGTCCCATTGACAGAATCCTGACCATTGCTCTTCAGTTATCTACAAAATAGATAGATCGATCGTCCTTTAACCTAAGACTTGTATCACACACGTTTCAGTTTTATTAATAAATTTTAATGTTAATATGGCATGTGTGGTCCATATTGTCCCATCAAACCTCAAACAATAAAATAAATCTAGTTTCTTAAATAAATGATTGCGGACACTTTTACCTGTTACCTGATTTATGCAGATGTGGTTTCGTACGTTGAGTCAGCACAAAATGCTTCGAAAGAGACGGATGTTTTGAAATGAGCTTGCGATAGAGAGCGAGTGACCCTAATGCAGTCCACATGACGGAAAGTGTGAGGTTTGAAACAGTGGTTCTAAAAGAGGTGCACGCGACATTAGATTGACAGAACAGTAGAGTTTAGCCCCTGCCTGACAGGGGCAAACACATTACACAGGAATGAGGTATGTAAATCTGCTTATTTATTCAACTTATTTCAGACATGAATGACATTAGTGGGAAAAATGTGTCCGATACGGCACTGAAGCTGCACAGAAATAATTGAATGATAAAAAAATTGCGTTTCCCGTATAGCGCATTTGCCTCTTTAAAAATTGAAATACACGTGTTTAATTAAAAATATACGAATAAAGTTTACGTATAAATATCTGAGACATAAAATGAGCAATACTTTATTCACGTAATAATAATCCTATAATGTAGATATTACTAATTCTATAATGTAGTTAATTCTATAATGTTATTATTATTATTGTTATTATTATTATTATTATTATTATTATTATTATTATTATTATTATTATTATTATTATTATTATTATTATATGTATCATCATCATCATCATCCACTGCACCAACACACACACATGTCTAGTTATTGCGTTTTAGTAGTTTAGTTGTTTAAAACTTATTTGCATATATTTAATATAATATTATGACATTTTATTACATTTCATTTGAATCTAAAATTCGTTACAGTCATGTTTTTTCCTGACAAAAGTTAAAGTTAAACTGATAAATACGTAACCTTTTATCGTAAGCAGAGTCGACGGCTGAACACAATACCGTTCTCACAAATAGGACGAATGCGCAGCCTATTTGTTCAGCCATAAAAGACGGCGCATGAATATCCAAAATTACGCATAAACACACTGGCGGTGCTTTATTTCTTTCTTATATTATTGTAGCACCTAACCTAGCTCTGCGCTTTATTCTCGATTCACTCCAAAAATTAAGGAATCAAAGTAGGTGACATATCTCTGCAAGTACTTTGCCTTTGATGTTCCGACAATATAACTCTGAATCGCTTTGAAGTTAAGGCCTTTCATTATAGGGATATTTAATATTGCCACCTATCCGACGACACCGCAACTTAACCTCTTTAACCAATAAAACGCGGCTCGCTCACAGTAAGTTGTTGGTATGTGGGGCCGGGAGAAGAAGCTATAAGTGTTTTATTGCGGCCCTTAAGACAAATCACATGACTCTGTTTCAGCGTTGGAAGCGGCAATAAATGGGGGCCGTTTGGCCTGTATTTTTTTGACTTGAGAAGTGATCATTCCGAGGCTGCTGCATCAAAAATTTAATGCTTGTACCTCAGGCCGACCGAGAGCCTCTCTTTAAAGCCTACTATAGATAAAAACGAAAGGAAAAAGAGACCAGCTGCCAAACTAATTGCATGCTCAGCACATTTTCGAGGTCTGCATATTAATGTTTTTATTGGCATGTTGACACGTAATGGATTTTTCACTACAGGAAACTCAAATGCCAAATCCCTCAACTTCATGTTCCAGGCCCCAACTTTCCTAACATTTGCTGTCATCTGTGTCGATGGATCTATTCGAAAACAAAATCCATAATTGTAACGTGACAACCGTAACAATGCTCTCAGATGCAGCTAAGCGCTTATTAGCAGCGCATGACCTAAAGTGACATTATGGTTTATAAGGAGCGTAAGATTATTTTGTGAAATGCAGTCTCAACGGAAAAGACGCTGTGCGGTACAGCGAACTCATGTCACTCTACAGTTCTTGCGCAAGGTATAGCTGGAATTGGAGGTTCGCTAGGAATTTGTTTTATATTCAAAGCAATTTGGGCTTTGCGACTGAACTTCTGTAGATTCTTTGACGCCAAGCTGGCTCAGGGTTTACCCTACATTTGCCCAGGATTTACTAATATGTCAGTTTCACAGAGTTGTTTGGGACCTTATTAGGTTTACTTTGAAAAATAGAAGCAAAACAAATAGCACTAAGTAAATTCATCACGTCGGTCAGCGCTTAAATTGGCTACGTTCGATGCCAACTCGTGGCGTGCAGGATGTGAAGGAAGACAACTGCAGTAGGTCTGATGTGTAAAATAAATCCGCCCAGGACACACACACACGCATCCACAGACACAGGGTAAACACCGTTAACAAGGAGTCAAAAGTGCTTTTGAGTTTTTAAGTATTTTTGTAAAACCTAAGCGAAATCCAAACAAAAAATTCGTGAAAACCTGCTCAGCAATGACAATCTTCATCTGATAATATAAGACTGTCGCAAATTATATGGTTAAAATGTATGTTCTTGTTTCCCTTTTTAGAAATCGACACGTGGATTTCCCAGAAGACATGGCTGTCGTCCTGCTGGAACTCTTAATATGATAATGTGAATCTGTTAATAATTAGATTTTATATCATATAATAACATTGACAAAATAAACACACAGCGAACTTCTCATGGTTGTATCTTTTTTGGCTCTATTGGGCTAACTGTTAATGTCTGCGAATAAATTGTAAGAATAACCTCTCTTTAAAAAAAAAAGACAAAGCAAATGTTTATGACTTTGCCTCATTACTCAACAATAATATGATTTCCACACCTGCAGGAGAAAAACACTTAATTTTATTTTTATGACTGAAAAGTCAGTGACCTTTCCCAAACATTATGTACTAAATCCAGTGGTCTTCCATGTAGAAAGTGGGCACTAGGTGGCAGTATTGGTTGATATAATCCTCGTTCCGTGACGTTGTT
>JBBMFX010000128.1:3902014-3912214 GCA_037832545.1 Rhabdalestes septentrionalis
GATGATAGACAGTCATAGAAATGATGAGATATCTGAAAATTTGCAAGGTTTAAAATCACTGAACACTGCATTCATTTCTGTGTTTCAAGAGTTATGGGATACACACAGATAATTGAGTTATTACTAGTCCCACAAAACGTGTGAATAACTGAATGCACTGATTTAGCTATAGTTAAAAACTTAATTTTTACAAATTATCTAAACTATCAGAAATATCTTTGTTATCAAAAACGACTACCTCTAAATGTGCAAAGGACGTGAAATAACTGCGCAGCTGGACCACTTTCAAATAGCTTTATAGTAATTTTGTTTCAGGGCCTTGTTGTCCTCAGTTTCTATTGAATATATCATATTACAGTGCCACAAATGTGAAATAATACCATAACACCAAACAAAGTATAACACCAAACCTTCCAACGAAATGAGAATCACAGGGATAGCATATTGCTTAAGTGCAGCTTACCACTTTAATGAATGACTGTGCACCAGACTCTGCCAGAAACACAAATACCATCTCCGTTGCTTCAAACCACACCCGTTCAAACTTGCGCCATCATAGGCACCTTTTAAACTTCACTGGTATCGACTACAACGTGCAAAATCAAAAAGGTTACCCACGAGCTCAAAAGTAAAGATACACGCCGAGTTTAAACCACAGAATAGGAAGGGGACGAAAATTGCATGCACCGTATCAAATCTTCATTGATGTTGAGGTGAACCCCCTAAAGAAGCCAATAAAAGCGTAGAGTGGTTTACTTACCCCGCGCTCGCGCTGTTGTCTGCGTGACGCACAGTGGCTTGTCGAGCAGTCTATGTTGCTGCCTATAGTATTTTGTTCTATACGTTTCCTGCCTCTATACGAAGCGACGGTCCTCAAGAAGTCAACCCCCTTCTAAAGGAAAAGCGGTGGTATTTACAACTCTTTGTACTCTTAACCTCCAACAGGCCAGCCACCAGTGCTGTCGCTTACCCCTCTTGGGGATAAGGTAGGCAGAAAAGGGGCAAAGAGGAGGCGGCGACTTCTGTAGGCTACAGTCATTGCTGCTGGCGAAGCAGGCGAGACAGAGGATGCCAGTGAAGCGCTTCTTAAAAATCCGCCTGCCGCATTCAATAAACCAAGCAGAAATTAAAGCAAAAATGATGTCTTGTGTTAGAATCATTTGTGAACCGGCGCAAGCTCTTTAGGCGATAGATGGGGAGATCCAAAGGGGAGACAACAGCATAAAGTTCATGTTCATAGAGAGGGGACCACGTGGTCCGCCGCAACCAATGGCGGCCTAGACTGAGTCGTAAACTTTTATTACTTAGCTGTAAATTCCCCTTCTAAACAACTAGGAATGTGTTGGGTTCGTTCTCTCTCTCTCCCCTCTCCCTTTCCTCGTTTATTCCCTGTCTGTTTAATCATAGTAGAGCAAATGTTTTTGAATTAGTTATTTTCTCTCACTAGTTAGATTCCACACTTAAGAAATAGGATGGGTAGGACGAGAAAGAAGATCTCAGGACGATGTATGATTGATAAATACTGTTTCATCATCACGATCACACACTGCTGATTTACTATAGTTGTTGTGCTATAGCCAAAATATGTTAAGCATTTAAATCTCAAGTATAAATCCAATATTTGAAACAGGGAAAGCAAAAACATAGAGAAAACAATACACTGACCAGAACCAGTCCACTCCAATCCACATGACACTGTTTTTGTTTTGCCTTCAACAAAGCATGATCTTTATTAGAAGCACATGTCTGCAACCACGAAGAAATTGCAGATCTCTAACAGACACATGAAAATGAATAAATGTTAATAAAATTGACGACATAGGCTGCCAAGCTCGTGAAAAATAATATTCCAAAGAAAATAACTTTATACTCCAATAAAACTAGCCAAAGCTTTAACCTAACTCAAGAGATGCAACGCATTTACATTTTAACAGACATGTTGGGGTATAAATGTTAATAACTGCATAAAAGTTCTTTGCACGAAAATTAAAACATTTAATAGAGGTAAAATTCCATGACTAATAGAGACATAGCTATACCATATATGGTGGCAAGGATACTGTATTATATTATATTATATTATATTATATTATATTATATTATATTATATTATATTATATTATATTATATTATATTATATTATGTGTATTGTATTATATTATATTATATTATAGGGATAAAAAACTGCAATAACAACATCAGAAGTATAATTCACATATACGAGGATCTAAACAAGTATATCTTATATCAATTAAAAAATGTGGAGAACCCAAAATGTAAAAAACGTTAGCAAAAATCCGTAACTGAAGTGCAGCGTTTATTAGATATAATTCAACTTTTTAAAGTCCTACTCAGAAACCAAAACAAGAAACAACAAATGTAAGTACAGTGTTCTTTAAATTCTAAATGCGGAATCGTGAACTCCCCATACAAATAAACCGAAACAGGGATAAAACAACAAAGATACCATTTTAAAAGTAACGCTGTCCTGCAGCTAAAATAGTGGCACAATTAGGAGTTTTTTCATATATTTAAATATGTGATGAATACAAAAATAAGATACACGACATTATTTTATTCTTTTGTCCATTTAGTTCTTTTGTAATTTTCGCTGTGTCAGCACACTGCACATTTTGTTTGTGCTTCTACCAAATAATTATTTTCTAATCATTATTTTCATCATTATCATTATTATCTTTCTTTCGTTCGTTCATATTTTTTTCTATTTTCTTTCTTCTTTCTTTCTTTAGTTTCTTTCTTTCTTTAGTTTCTTTCTTTCTTTCTATATTTCTTTCTTTCTGCTTTCTTTCTTTCTTGCCACCTTCGTCTGTATTTTTTCAATTTATTGTTTCTTTTTCCGTCTTTTAAAATGATTCTTATCATAATACAGTTTATCGTTAAGCCAAATATAACGTAGTATAATGAAGTATTTGTAGCTTAATATGTATATGTCTCACTTAATTGAATATCTCTGAATAAACTCACTTTAGTAACATCTCAGTACCGGTAACAACATAAAAGTAGATTACATGTATACATTCATAGAAATGTATATACATACGCAAAATTCAGCCGCTCCACGTCCATGTTGCTTTCCTTGTCTCCTGATTTTCATGTCTAGCCACGCTGCGTGGAAATCAAAAAGGAAAAACGTCTGCCCGGATGCGACACTGTCGGGTTTACACCACCAATAAAGTTTACTGCAGGTATAGTAAAGCCCTAATTTGGAAAGTAACAACAGTTCGGTATACAATGGCCAGACGGCTGGACAGTTCTCGCAATTGTCACTACTGGTAACTTCCTGAAAATGCCTTCTGGATAATGTTCACTAAAATCGCTTAAAAATTCATAATTTGTTTCTGGACTCATATTCGAAATGTTTTTCGTCATCCTGTGTAGATGTAAATATGAAATATTTGATTATTAGGTAGTTATTTTTAGAAACGTTTTGTTATGAAAATATATATTAAATAAGATTCATCAATCAGACTTATTTTTATTGTAGATCGGATTCGATTCATTCTGCTAGCTGTTGTTAGCTTGGTGTAATCGAACTGGTTTTTTATACACGAACCTGTAACTATTACCCACCATTTATTCATAAAGGAAACCACACTTACGAGCCGTTGGGCGCCAGTAAATCATGAAATACATTTCAACGCAATAGCTGAGCAAAACGTTATCATTTCTACAAAAAATATAGGTAAAGTTGGAGTTTTACATGAACTCATAACCATTTTGTTGTAACAGGCCCAATATTGTGATAACTGTTAACAAAATGGTAATTTAATGTTAACTTCCTATTTCTTTTCGTTTGTTGGCAAGCGATAATATATTTTTACAAGATAAATACACAGCATAGCTCATAGGAGTTCACTATCACATTAACCTCTGCGGCAAGCCATGTCCACACCTGCTACTATTTTGAACAGCCCGTTAGAAGTTCAGAGTTTTAATGGATGGTAGCCTCAAAAGAAAGATACATCTTGGTTTCCGAAATGTGTCGTTTGGATAAAGGACTTAACTTTTAGAGCCCACAATAGGGACGGCATAGACTACTTGAGAAGTGACAGCATAGATTTTTGAAGGCAAACGATTGCATCAGTTCTTGTGCCTAGATTTAATTTCACGTATCTGTCAAAAACTGTAGCTTACAGTTACGTTTAACATCGCACACTCAACAAGAAGCAGCAATTTCAGAACTGTCATCTAGGAGTTTAAAATTGTTTTATGATAGTTTTGTAAGGGGAGATAACACATGTTAAATGTAAACAATTATAGGTGGAATACAATGTACTGTATATGTCTCGGTGGATGATTTGTCTAGAAATTACTTCTTTCTAGCTCTATTTCACATAACTATTTCTAATTTGAATGTGCTTACCTTTCTTTAAAAAGTACCAATACCAATGGTGGCCCTGTGGCTTTCACAGCCTTTAGGCTAAAGGTGTTGGAGAGCCTGTTGAAGGTACATCTTTTACAACTTCTTAGTTTCTCTAAAGAAAGAACAGAGCTCTTTAAATAAGGTGAAATATTCAAGTTACTGTCCAGGCTCATGACTTCTGCCTTAGTTTTTTTTCTTGTCACATTATCATAGCATAGTTTAAAGTTAGTTTTAGCACCTGTATCTTAACTGAAGACATCGAAGATGTAGTGCTCACGAACAATGGGCATGCATTGATATTTTACCTTGTTCTTCTGAACACAAAATGAATTTACTTACTGTTCTAATATGGTGTCCTTTGAAATACAGTATGTAACATATTTACAAAGTGATGTTAACTCAAGAAGTCATCATGACATATTCATCAGACACTGCAGTTTAACTGTCTTGTCTTATTGCAGAATATGTTGCTCCAGGCACTTTAGAAATAATACATTTCTGCATAGGTTTATATGCAATATGAATCAACGTAATTATACGAATACGAAATTGAATCTACAAAGGAAAAATCTTTGAACACATTCCTAATGGCATAGTTTTTCTGGCGTACATTCTTGTGGCCTAATTGGTGTGTTAGCATAATCAAAAGAAGCTGCTGTGTTTTCCGAGCAAAATGAAGTGAAACTTGGTGAATGAGAAAACTGACCACAAATAAGAAGCAGGTGAATATGCCATCATGTTTATTCTTCTTCTGATGTAAACAACAATGGCATGTACACACACGGTTCTGTCTATATTCACATGAAGAACAGCATAAACGAGCATATTGATAACAGTTAGGTATTACAAGACGTACACGAAGGTTATACTCAGTGCAATTTTAAATCTACGCTATAACACCAGCACGATAAAATAATAACATTTTCCTTTAATAAAGTAGGGTAGTACTTATAGCAAGTATGCTAATCTGCACACAAATGTGCTTCCTCCATAGGCAGTTTAAGTTGTTGGGGGAAATCTGTTTTATTCTTTATTATTATAATTATTATTATTATAATTATTGTTGCTATTATTGATATTAAACAAAGCAGCTCTGTGATATCGAGGAAAAACCATTTCTTAAAGGCAAACCCTTGCCTAGTTAGGTAGTGCCGTGGTACAGTCTCTTGAAATTAGCTTGGCTCTGAGCTAGCTTAGTCTTCCGAAGACTTAAAATCCTCACAAACTTATGTGTTCCAAGGGTAAACTACATGACTTAAGATTTAGTCCACTAGAAAACAAGCTTTTAGGAAATCTTTGAAGTAGAAATCTATATTGCAAATTTCCCATGATTAGGTAGCTTCTTTTGAGATTTTCAAGATTGCAATCTCTGACCCCAATAAAATAATCAAAGAATTACAAACTGTAATCTTGCTCATTTTCATCATAAAGCGTAATAGCAAACTGCAAATACTAATCAATAAAGTATGTGAAATTCAGAATACATATTACTACACTTGTCAATGCCGATTTTATTAAAATGGCACTAATGAGACATTTTCATATTCTGAGGATTACTGAAGTAACATTTTACCAAATACTGGCTGTTTTGCATTCTTCGATCATGTCGACGTCAGATGAATATTAAAATATTGTGTTCTCGTTCTATGTACAAGACAAACAGTTAGTTTACAGTCTCTGTAAACGTACTACTGCCAGCATTTCACAATATCCTAGTATGCAGTTGTTGCTTTAGTCTATAGTTTTTCCACAACTTCCAGCCAAGTATGAAATTCAAGTGATTCGTTGAACCAAACATATACCAAACGTATACCAAGTTTTTACACCCAAATTTATAGAAGTATTGATACATTTCTGGAAACCTACTCCTGTAAATCCTACATAATTTGGCAAATACATCGTTTTAGCCTTTGTCTCACTAATGGTAACATTTCTCAGGCGTTGGTAAAAAGAGCTTTTTTCTGGGTTTATTGAGAGTGCTTTTATGTGGAAACTGATGTCTGTGGTTTTTTTCTCACTTTTGACCCAACTGTTTGGCGCGTCTTCTCTTTCATTGGCCATTCACAAAACCTCTTCCATTTCTGCCATATAACCATAAAAAGACCATAAAATCACTCCTTGCTTTCCTCTTTCTCTTCCGTTTCCTTTTCTTCCGCTTCTTCCGCCTCTCCGTCCTCGTTGCCCTCTTCCTCGACCTCTGCTTCGGCCTCTGCCTCTCCTCTCTGGCCAGGAAACTTGTCTTTGTTATTCTCTTTTTTCCACTTCATTCGCCGATTCTGAAACCAGATCTTCACCTGCCGCTCGGTCAAGCTCAGCGCGTGAGACACTTCGATACGCCGCTTGCGAGTGAGATACGGATTGAAGAGGAACTCCTTCTCCAACTCCAGAGTCTGGTAGCGGCTGTACGTCTGCCTCCCATTGCGTCTCCCAGGGGCTTAGGGTGAAATGGGAAAATAATTAATTAATTGTTCCAATCAAGGGAAAGTTTTTCCTCGTTGTACGTCCTGGTTTCATCCTCTGAATGATAACCAAAACAATACGCATTAACAGACGAATGCTTCCAATAAGTGGCCACGGGTGTAATATAGACTGTGACTATGTAAGTGTAAAATTGCTCTACTTTCATTTCCTCTCTCTCTTTCTCTCTTACACACACGCACACACACACACATACGCACACACACACACACACACACACACACACACACACACAGCGAACGACGGCGATGCACCTGTAAAATCCAGACATAAACGTTACTACTAAGCCATTTTATAAAATAACAAATTATAACAATATTAATGTCAACGTTATGTATAACGAGTACCTCCAAATCAATTGGGAGTATATTCAGTGTATTAATCACATTTCAAACTCGTGTGAAGTTAGAGAAATGTAGGAAAACTAAGAGGATCAAAGATATCACTAAACTGTGTTGCTTTAGTTTCATAATTTCATTAGGAGTATACTGTAACGTATCCCTTGAAGCTCAGTTGTATCTTTAATTAGACTGCCTGTCTCTCTCTCTCTCTCTCTATTTTCTCTCTCTCTCTCTCTCTCTCTCTCTCTCTCTCTCACACACACACAAACACAAACTATCTCTCACACACATACACAATAAAAGCAAAAGCCTAATTTCAATTAAGATCAAGATTAATGCTTTTGGCACTTCAAATACGATACTCAACTTTGCGGAAAACTGACAAGACGTGGAATTTCGCTATGGCTACTTATTGGCTAAAATAATTCGAACACCATTACATTGTCCGATGAGACTAAACATACCAGGCAGGACACATATTAATTAAGGCGACTACTGACTGACTCCCCCTGTTCATTTAATGTCGGTAGATAAGCTAGTATATCTACTATTGTCACGAATTAGTCATCTCAAACTACCCTGAGCTTGGGCGACACTTAACTGGCCTTGCTGCTTTTGAAATTACAGGGTGTCATCTTCACAACACAAGAGTCGCCAATCCTCAAAGCCACTACGTTCATTTTAGCAACCGACAAGATTTTAAAATATGGTCAAATGTGTGTAACAACTGATCTAGAAACATTTTGTAGATTGTGATAAAAATAGTACAGACTACATGAGCTCTAAACAAACACAATTTAACGGGCAATCGCTTTAGCAGAAACAAGCGGACACAAACACACATACACACGCGCACACACGCAAACATGGCTGGTCTGAAGAGAATAAAATTGAAAAAAAAAAAACAATAATGAATGTTCTCTAACCGTGGGGTCGCATCCATGGGAACATGAGGCTGGGAGAAGAATTTTGATTTAAGTGGCCTTGTCCTTCTCCAGGGTTAGTGCTACTAGACGATTTACAGTCTGGGTACTGCGCTAAGCTCGCCTCTTGCTGGGTACCATAAAGCGATTGCCTCGGAAGAGCTTCGTATCCATAAAATTTCGTCGCGTCTCCATGACATGCCAAAGCGCAGGGGTTCTGCTGGTAGCCTGGATTGGAGATGCCTGTAGTACCGTGATGGAAAAAGTCCTGTACGTGATGAGACGGGTGCTGGAACCCAGGCGCGGCTGCTCCATGTCCGTACACCAGCGTGTGGCTTCGGGCAACGCTCTGTGGGAACCTGCAGTCGTAATAAGTTGGCTCTAACGTCTCGCCACCTTTGTACTTGGAGAAAAGAGGGTTAACAAAATAGGAGCTCATGTTTATCTTGCATTAAAAAAGACAGAAATGAGGAGAGACAGAGTTCGTATGTAATAAGTATTTTCCTCTTGTCTAAATGGTGGCAACCTATTGTTGCTGTTTCAAATGGCATACAGCGTAGAGCAACCGGAACTAGATGGAGAAATGCTGCCCCTTCGGACAATCTGAGGCAGCTCCCACTTCGGCTCCCCTCTCCTCGACTCTCTCTTGCCAACCTTTTCCCTTTTGCAGCCTCAAATCATGGCGTGCACGGTGAATGTGTGTTAAGGTTAAAGCTGGCTAGCTCCGCCGGCTCAGACACAAGCGCTCACTTTTTTTGGCTTCCTCCTCAACCACCCCCACTACAATGAGCCCCCCCCCCTCCACTCATTCCCCCACCACACACCCTTTGCCGCTTCATCTTTCCACGGCGTCTGCAGACGTCTACCTTGAGAGGCGAGACACCATTGACCGCTTTATTGAAAAAGAATGGATTTAAAAATATTTTGTGAGTATTTAGGCACGGCCATGGCAGATCATCGTTCGTTATGCTTAGAACTTGTTATAGAAAGACTTTACAGATTAGGACAAAATGCTAAGTGCCGCGAATTCAAATCTATTTTTGCACATGTTTATAAGTGGTTCAGTAGGCTATTGCTGCGTTTTGCATGATTACAAGTCAGCACTTTAACAGCATGATGCTGTGCTTTTAAGTACAGGCGCTCTTGGGACTGCCCATAGCTGCAAACACGAACGAATATGTATTTATAGCTAAAATAAAATATAATAGGTCTACCGGTGCAACAACGACAGCCATCTAGAAACACCATACGCATCTAGAAACGATGAACAACAGAAAAATCTAGAAACGAAAACAGAAACAATAATGGAAGCAAATGATCAAAAATAAATATCAGGAGTTAGCTTTAGCCAAAACATGTTATTCTTCTAATTAATAATACGCCTCGTGATTTTATCGTTGAATGATTTGTTGTAGTACTTGTTCCTCAGCGATTATCCTAGCAAAATTGTAATTAACCACAATTGTTATCTGGTTCTTTCGTTTTTATGTTTATTGTTTGCAGGCCCCCCACAACAAACACACAACCTGTGAGAACACGGTGACTTCTCTGTACCCACTAAACCTCGCAAAGGAGTTGTAAATCTGCCTCCCCAAGTCAATAAAATTGCGCATTTAGATGCTTTAGTTATTTTTGTAGATACACTAATTCGTTGTTGTTTGGTTCTACTGGCCTCGTAGTATAGGGCCTCCCCAAAATATGAGCATGCGGTTTTGTGTCGTTACTGACGATTTTTACACGTAGTCGTTAAAAATGAAAGGCACACATTGGAAATTTATAGACCTCACACAGTCTATAAAGATGCAGATCGTCGGTCACTGGTCGTTATTTTTGTAGCATGGTTTTGCCGGTGCACACCCATTGGTACATGAATGGGAAGATTTAGCTTACTGACATGATGATGAGGACGATGATGATGAGGACGATGATGATGATGATGATGATAATAATAAAAATAATAAATAATAAAAATAATCATAGCAATATTTTTTTTTTTTACAACAACAACAACAACAACAACAATAATAATAATAATAATAATAATAATAATAATAATAATAATAATAATAATAAT
>JBBMFX010000128.1:3926073-3942650 GCA_037832545.1 Rhabdalestes septentrionalis
AGGGAGGGAAAGAGAAAGGCAAATACGTATGTATAAATACTCAACTGAAAACTGTGCTTTGAATTTACATGATTCAAATATGCACATGGGTTAACTGTATTACAGCAACACAATTCTTGCCACATGAACTGACAGCAATTGTGCTATACAATTTTTTTTCACACAAAACCCACCAACACATTTGCATCATGAAAGTACAAAGCGCCCTTTTACGTGTGCAGAAGAATGCATTTGAGACGGATGTGCGTGGGTGTGTTGCTTTTGTCGTTTATTTGTTTGTTCTGCCTTCAATTGAAGTTATAGCCAGAAAGATCCCGGACTCGACTTTCCCTGTTGAGCTTCTTCAGCTTCATCCTCCTGTTTTGAAACCAGATCTTGACCTGTCTGTCTGTGAGGTTGATACTCTTGCTGATCTCCAGACGGCGCTCTCGAGTCAAGTACATGTTGAACAAGAATTCCTTCTCCAACTCAAGTGTCTGATGCTTTGTGTAAGGGCATCTCTTCTTGCGTCCACTTTTAGCTTTAAGCCAGTTCCCAGTCGTGTTTTCCAACTTAACTTCATCTGCAGCAACAAAGTACAAGGTAAAATTTCAGAGTGACGTACACAGTTGCCTTGAAAAAACACTGCACACGGAGCTAGAATTACAAAGTTACATAAATAAACATTTGCTCATTTTAATTTGGAATATCTTGCCATGATTTTCTTCAATACTTATATTTTAAAAGATGACCTCTCCTTTCTAAATATCTCAAAATATATATTTTCTTCTCCATTGTGGTCTTTGGTGTGAATCTTGTTTAAAGCGTGGCTATCGTAAACTACTACTTTTATTCGAACTCACGCTACCAAAAATGCAATGTATACATTGAAAATAATAAGTGCTTATTTTAGCGGGATAAAAGGCAAGTTTGTGTCGATATGCGTCATGGAATTCAGTTCTAAAACTGGGTAATTTTCGCGAATTAGGGCAGCAGCAATGTAAAAGTCTTTTATTGAACACCAAACCAAAAAATGCTATATTACATTTGAGAAATATAAATGTTTTATCCACATTTTCCAATACAATCATTTAAAATACTTCAGCAACTTTACCCCTACCTATTTATTTTGTTTTCTCGGCACCGAACAGAGAAATTGAAGTCATCAATCACTTAAACCACCGTTTGTACAGTCAGATATACCATGTATGAAAGTGAAAAATAAAGAAAGTGTGCTAATATTTGTAAACGCGTTGTGTTAAAAAATACAAATATTTTCGTTCCAGGGTTAATATATAGACTTGATCACAGACACACACCAGTCACAAAAAACACAATTAAATATGATAAAGTTACAAATACAAGAAAACTAATTATATAATATATATAAGAGCCAGCAGTATCTATAAACAGCCTTGACGCTGCTGGAAACACCTCTTTATTATTACAACATTAAGGGAAACACATTTTGCCCCGGGGTCTGTTACATTTTACTTCCTTAAACATAAAATGATTGTGTGTAAAACTGTATCTGTACAGCAACCTACTGTGCCGCATGAAATTACGCAACAATTTAATAAACATTAAAGTAAGGTTTCTGTGTTGTGTGTGAGAGAGAAATTGTGCGCGCACGTGTGTGTCTGCGCTTGCGTGCGTATTTGTGTAATCCTGTTTATTTCGATGCTAAGTGCCCCTAAGCATTTGTGTCTTTATGTGGCCACTTTAAACGCAGTTGCCATCGTAAACACTGATTCAAAGAAGGCATTCAGGAGTTTGCTTCGCTTCTGTTATACGAAAACGCACACATCCTTGCCTGTAAATGAAAAAGAATCAATTATATATTATAGTTTATTAAGATCTGGTACCGTTGCGATGGTTTTGATTCTGGTTTGCAGACAACGTACATTTCTGTGTGTATGTATGTGTGTTAAAATTGTTTGTTATAGGTACATATCTGGAAACATAGGACACCCACGAAAAACAGGATTAAAAACCTTATAATGATGAGATTGTCGTTGATCTAGTTTTTAAAAGTTATTTTTAACGTAACAATTTTAGAAAATATTACAGAGGTTAAGTTGAGGGTTAAGTTCAAGCAAAAACTAGGCTTAAAATACTGCATACTCTAGCTATATATATTAAATATGTGGTATTCTATCTATCTTTCTATCAATGTATCTCCACACATATAAATACATACACGTATAAACACAATTTAGCTCACACAAATACGAATATAGAGAGCTCAGTTGTGTTTATGTGTATATGTGCATAAATGTCTACGTGAAGAAATCTGTATTTACTTTCTCTCTCTCACACCCACACACTCACACACACACACACACACACACATACACCAGCTAAACAGTGTTAGTTGAGTCACCTTTCAATTCGCTCTCAGAATCATCTGAACAGCTGTCCGTCCTCGGCCCACTCACTTCCTTCCTAAGCTGCCTGTTATCTGTGCCCTGCGCCTCTGTGTTGTTTTCCTCGCTCGCTGCGTCCTGCTTTGATTTGTGGCTTTTGCCATATTCATCCTCAGACTGCGACTCAATGGGCGTCATTATTTTGGTGAGAGGGTTAAAGTCCGAGTCAAAGCCTTCTCCCTGCTGTCCCCGCTCATTCGCGTACACCTGGTTCCCTCGGAAATAAACGGAGGTGGAGATGCCACTTTGATCCCTATGGCTGCCATTGTCCCCCAAGCGGATGTAAGTTGCACACGGTTCTTCCGAGGATTCTTTTGCACTGACGATGTCAGGCTGGTACAGACATGGCAGAGCCTCTTCCTTGACGTGAGTGACTGGAAAAGAACAAGGGTGTAGAGGCTGGGCAACAGGTTGTCCGCTCCTGTAAGTTTTAGAGCCCGTTGTCCATGCGTCCCGCTGCGACAGGTAATGCGCGTGCTGCTGCTGATGTTAGCTGCTCACCGGCAGCGCGTTAGATGGCTGCTCGTCGCGCTTGGAGTGAGTTGCACCGATGATGCCCACGTTCCTCATCACCTGACAGCCATATTCTGCGGGCGTTTGCATATATATTCCGGAATTGGTGGAATAACCCTCACCTCTGTACGGAGATGTCCCTCCAACGAGCGAGTCCATCAGGAACGAACCGGCTGCCACGTTGTTCGGACATGACATTTTTGCCAGATGGCACGTTGATTGTTATGTTTTAAAGCAACCTCGCTTATGTCGAAGAGGGTGAGGACAGTAGGACGCTGACATCTTTTGGACGAAAAAAAATATCAGCAACATAATTATGGATTCAAAGCGCTCTTGTCATGTGATTTTCAGACCAATAGGATTTTGGAAGTGGCCTTGATGCTCTAGACGGTGCTGACGTCACCGGGGTCAAGTTAGTAAGCACGGACTGTGTGGTGTGGAGCAATGGCGCCATCTAGTAGACACAGTCGTGCAAGGACACGTCCGTCAAAGAGAACAAAGAGCAGCCTACTGCGAGAGGCATCAGTTAACGTGGCTTGGGCGAACACAGAGAGGCAAATCACGAAACGCAGGTAAATTTAGTCATGAACTTGGAAAATGTGGCAAATAAATCAGCATATCACAAGATAATTTTTTCTTTTAAACGTTTATTCTAAAGATGGAACCAAAACTGTCTTGTTTCTGCACAAAGGATTCTCATTGTCATATTGCGCATTACGAAGGTAGGTTTGTTCGTGTGATCCTGGAACATTTGTCATTCTATCGGCTATTTTACTTAGATGACGATTTTGAAGTTTTATTTTATTAGTTTTAGAGCTACTTCGTTAATTCTAAAACTCGAATGATTTTTCAGCAAGCGCTACCCTTACAATGTTTTGCTCGCATACAGAAAAATCTGGCAGTCTGGCAGCCTATGGAATAAAACCATAACTATCAAACTACCATATTATCATATTTTTACTATGTAAATCTAAAAGCCAAGAATATTGTTAGAGATGGGGCTTTTAGATTTGAGTGTGAAAATATGTACATATAAACGTGTCACAAAATGAATTTTGTCTTGAAGGCAATTTTAAAAAATCATTTAATGACAACAAATACTTACAAGAAATTCGTTCATTTGTTTCTTTTTGGCTATTGTTTTTTTGCTTGCATTTTGTTTAAAAATATGCTGTAGACTATAAGTATAGTCTCTACAAACCAGGGCGAGTTGGAATCAGTTATGCACAATTCCAGGCTGGTTTATAATCCCGTTTTATTGATGTTCGTAAGTTTTCGGGAACAGGGATTTTGTACAAAATAACACAACGATTACAATGTTAGTACAACACAGATGTTTGGCTGCGTCATTTATACATCTTGTATGCTTTTTCCAAACAAACTCCAAACATACGACGCAGTAGACTGTTGCGTTTTCTTAAAGCCACAAAATCACTGCAAAATGAGGGAATCAAAAAGAGTGAGATTCACGTTTTTGTTTAGTGATGCGGCAATTTTTGTTGCTTCTTTACACGAAAAATAATTACAATAGTTCCATGGAATATTATGCACTTTGATACTGAGACAATTACGAACACAATCAGAGTTCCTACACCGCAGTGTGAAATGAAAAAGTCCGTGGTTTCAAAAACGTTGTCTAGATTTCACAAAGAAACCGTTTTTGTGAAACGAGTTTGTTTGTAGGGCGAATAAAGAGCTTGTTCGCTCGCCGTTGTCCCGCTTATGGTGCGCTTGCTTTCTCGAGAGGCCACTGCCAGTGACCCTTCAGTAGGCACTGTGGATTTGTTTTCATTGGTTCTTCTTCTTGTCTATCATTCAGACTGACCAGCAGTGTTTTTTCCGCTGAAATATTTTAGTGCCCTTGTCGGACGCCTTTTTACATATTAAAATTGGTGGTAATTTGGGCCAGATCTTTTTTTTTTTTTTTTTTTGCTATCTACTAAACTTAACACATGTAGTTACAAGTTTGGAGTCAGCAATTAGATGCTTATCTGAGAGTCACGTGCATAATCACCAACCTGAATAATTGGTAAGGTATTTCAGATTTAGGAAACACTTCTGTGTGTGTCAAAACGGCCGTGAATGTCTAATTAAAATTAAGCAGCTACTGAGTATTTAAATTAAAAACTACTGAGTATTTTACAACACTGACGCATATACACGCTTTTCTATGTTCACAGACATTATGCTTGAACTGGATGTTAAGTCACGGAACAAAACTGTTTTAATTACGTTAATTAAACGTTGCTTGTCGTTGTATTGCTTGTCTCTGTGCTGTGTTATTTCTTTTGTGACTTCTACGTTCAAAAAGCAGTTGTGGATAGATCAGAAAACCTGCGAAACCAGCGTCGGCAAGCAGCACGTGTAAGGTTTGTTGCCACATGATTTTAATTAAATAAATCCCTGAAAAATATACCCTTGTAAAATAAATGAAAAATGTAAATCACGTTCATCTATCTAAAACATCGATTGCTTAAACTTGTACCTGTTTATTTGTTCATGTCACTGTAGCACTGTCATTTAATAAAATCTTGGTCAGATCTACCCTTGGACTATTAAAACAGTTACTTTCTATTGATCTGTACATTTACATCTAAAAACCTTAACATACCTGAAAGAGTGTATGCTTTTGGCAGATTGACGCCCTTTATTGTGAAATGCAATGCTTTTTGTGAAGTTCTTTTGCTTTTAAATACATTTTTAATTTGTTGTAACAAGGTTCCATTTTCCTTTCTCAAATTGGCGTCCACCCACTGTGCTGAATGGAAATTTATGGTTATTGCATGTAACGTCTTAAAGACAATTATAAATCAGAGAGGGGCATTTCGGAAAGCACATCAGCATTTTATTTAATTTTAATATAATGAAAGACCACACAAATGCTGAACTCTGCTGGCGTGGATATTTACAGCTTTTCATCACATCAGCACTGGAAGTAGGTATATATCCACGGCCAGTCGTGACAGTAACGGAAAACACTGAAACCAATAACGGAATAGAATGAAGCCGAACCAAAAGCAAAGACACAAAGAGATTTGAGCAGTATAATATCAAAGCACAAAGTTACAAGTTTAAACATTTCTGAACATAAATGGTACTTCTAAATTTATCCTGACATGCGAAATGTGCGGGGTTTTTTTTGTTTTGTATATTTTTTCGAGATGCAGCGTCAGCCTTAAAAACAACATCGGTATGTTTTAATCTAATAGCGATTCAGTTCTCGAGCCATAGGTCCCGGGTCTCTCTGGAATCTCAGATATTACCTGATGTCCAAGAACATGATTAGATGGAATCCACTCAATTATACAACTAGTTTAGAAGACCTTTGTCAAACAATATAATTCCAGTACCCCAATTCTAAACGGAAAGGGGTAAAGCCAGTTCATCAAAACTAGTTTGTTTTTTAAAAGGTCATATTTATCGCTCACGCAAGCTGCAGACTACATTGTGGTTTATTGACCGTTAATCATGGGGTGGCGCACACGCGCACGCATACACTCGTTGATTTCCAGGAGACACAAACGACCCTTGTGCCCATGGTTTGATAGGCGGATACGCCAAGGGCCTCTTCTTCAGCGTGACTACTGCGCGAGGCAAAAAGGAAGTCGACAACGTCCCTACGTCACCAAGCCAGGGCCAAGGTTGGTGGGTGTGACAAGAGAAGGCTTTTAGCCTTGATCCTTGGCTATGAGCCCACCCTCTTCTATCTCCTGCTACCTCTATCTCTCACACCCCACCCTCCCTCTCTCGCTCACACACACACACACATTTATGTGAGCAAAGCTCAATAGCAATGGAAGCTCTCAGCTACCAGACATCTCTCCTTCTTTCTTTTCCTCTATCTCATGCATACACAAAACAATTCACTGTATTATTTTGAGTTCACGTTTTCAATCATTTAAAGAAAATCAAATGTGCTGAAACCAGTGGAGTCTGGTTGGAGCACTTTCTTCGATTTTACAAAATATGTACTGAAATAACTGTGCTTAAAACTCCCTAAAATAACATTTAAAAGCTCCATGCTCACTAGGAAGCGTCAAAACGTAAACGAGAAAAATACAGGCCAGGACGTTATAACACATTTCATGCATGATAATAGCACATTTTACAGGCACAATAAAGTGTATTTACTGGGCGTGATAAAGCTGGCCAAGGTACCTGGTGTAGTTTAATGGGAAGGGTCAAAGTTTTGTTCCTTAAGCATTCCTCTTCGCTTTCGTACTTGTTCTCATTGGTTCTCGGTTCTGTTCCACACATTTCCTGACTAAAGGGGGTCCTTGATTCCACTTTATTGCAATGGGTTAAAGGTGAAGGCCTTGACATTATAGAAGTTCAAAGACAACTTTTAATTATTTTTTCCCGCCTTAATATGCACATGTGTGAACAGCCCACATATGTAGACCCCACAAGGCCATATGTTGAGAAACTCAAAAGTGATCCCTGAAAAATGTGCAGATATCGAAATAAGGTCCCTCTCGCCTTCTTGCTCTCTCCCTCTCCCTCTCTCTATCTCTCTCTCTCTAACACACACACACTTTCTCTCTCTCTTTCTCTATCGCTCTCTCTCTCTCTGACACAAACGTGCCCAAATACACACCACAATACGGCAGCATACACAGCTGAAAAAGATGCTTTGAATTTGTTTCATTTAATCTTGTCAATAAATAATATCACAATATCTTTCAATGTATATAATTTTCAAGAATAGTGTTGATTTAACAGATTTTATAAATGTAATACCGATCAATACATTTTAATAACGCAATAATGGTGTGTTTTTCACAAAGAGAGAGGGGGGGGAAGAGAGAGAGCGAGACAGACTGAACCTCTCCAGTCAGAACATGAATGCGGAGACTCAGTATAAGATGTCTGCTTTCCTTTATTCGAGAAAGACAAAATTTGCACGTGAAGAGTTTGTGGTACATGGAGTCCACCGTGTTCCTTTTCTGAATTCTTTTAGCTTTCTTTGTTCTAAATGCCAGACTTTCTTATTTACTATTTACTGCGGAAGTGAACGCTATTCCCCACGAACAGGCGGTGCAATTAAGTGAAGAAAATAACTGTTTAGGGCCTCTGTCTTTATGGCAGTGTCTAGACTTGGAGAGTGGCGATCCCATTTAGTAGGTACCAAAAGAGGTTATCTTTTTCCTCTGCCTTTTTCCCTGCATCCACGAGATACAATTTCAATGCTGCACAAAAATGCCCATCAAGATAAACAAGATTTCCAGTGTAAACAGAAAGCATGGATAAAATGCACATTTTACTTTAATCCAATACTTCTGCTTAAATAAATGCTAAGTTCACTGAAGTTCTTCAAAGTGTGTGTGTGTGTTTTATTATCCAACTGAGAATGGTTCTTTCAAGTGATGTCACTGTTTCCACAGCACTGTTGCACGCACATCTTAAATTACTGAAATGTTAATTGCTTCGATTCCCCAACTTGTTAAAAGTCTGACATGAAGTCACGATTCACTCGTACATATTTTCCACATTATTTATATTTATTTTTTTAAAGTGAATTACCATATATCGTACACATATCAAGTGTATTCTTTTGTCTTCTATCTAGAAGACAAGAGAACACTGGGCATAACAAAAAGCAAATAATTTATAGAATCGAACAGACTAAAGCGCGAGGTTGCTCGGGCATTTTAAAGAAAATAGCAGCAAGGTTATGGAAAAGTGAACATAATATTATATTTACAGTTACGAATGCACATTGCATAGTTTCTGTACAAGGAATACATTATTACTGATTGTACATGTCACAGTTTAAGAAGACAAAAATATTTTTAAAAAACCGTATGACGACATTAGCCCCAAGTACGAACTAACTGTTTTGTTTATATGTTACATATTTACAAAAAATAAAAGCGAGTTTGTCAAACGTATATGGTTTCGTGACTGAGCTACCTCTGAAATATTGATAAATGTCTCTAGTAAAGACTTCAAAAAGTGTTAAGTAAATTTGAACTTGAAACTTGAATTTCATGACTACAAAGGTTATTTGCAATGAAAGAGTTATTCACCTTATTGGCCTAAATTTACCCTTGTTTCTGACTTCTCCTAAGAACGATTTTTTAAAAAGTGTTGTCAATAATGTTGACTGATAGTTGTTTCATGACTACGGATGCTTCCGAACGGTAGAGCCAATTTTGACTTGACTAGCCAATAGGAAATATCAAGTAAAATAATACGCCTGCTGTGTTCAGTTCAAGGCTTATAACAATGGATTTCCAGAAAAATATTGCAAGCGGTCTCTGCTTAATTTCTTTTCTTTCATTCTCCTATTTTGGAACCATATTTTCACTTGTCTATCAGTAAGGTTCAGCATTCTGGAAAGCTGCAGCCTTTTCTCCTTGTTGATATAAACGTTAAAGAAAAACTCTCGTTCCAGTTCACGAATCTGAAACTTGGAGTACGGACATCTCTTCTTCCTCTGACGAGGGGTACCTAGGAAACATCGAAAGCACAGTTTAAATGTAAAAGTTCTTTACTGATCAAAGATAAAATGTTAAAATATCAAACCATCTATATTATTACACCGCGAGCCTTGTATTCTGTACACGACAATGGTAGACATCACATGTAAATTCAAATACAAAATAAACTCGAGGAAGCAAATCTAAGTGCTTTTGTTGTTTTTGTTTTAGGCTTGAAACCTACCTAAAAATTATGCTTGCATATAAATGGGGTATTTAAAAAGTGAAGAGTCAGAAAAATATCGCCACAATCGATCAAAAAAGAGATTCGCGCAATACTGAAATTTCGGCAAATAGGCTATGGCTTGTTAGTCTGACTTCATGAGCAAAATGCCCAAAGATACATTGCTTTATAAAATATAAACTAGCCTGCAGTAGGCCTCCAATACTGTCGTATTGTAGCTAATCGGCAGTCAGCTGTTGCCTATTACCAGATAGTAAAACGGCTCCAGTACAACTAACATTAAAAAACAAGAAGAAAATCTCCATATAAAAATGACAGTCTTAATCGACTATTTGCACTTTTAAAGTTATGCAGAGAAAAATCAACTGAGTAGATCGATATATGGATAGATAAATGGATATATAGATGTATAGACAGATCTATAGATAGATGTATATATGTATATATGTATAGATAGATAGATAGATAGATAGATAGATAGATAGATAGATAGATAGATAGATAGATAGATAGATAGATAGATAGATGTTAAGTCGACATTTTAACCAACTCAGTCGACACTTTAACCGATTCAACACTATTGTGTCAAATGCATGGCAAATCAGAATCACAAAACGACTTGCACTATAGCTTACAGAAGCTTACCTAGTTTGCATGCAAGCCGCTAAAAGAAAATTCACGGGACGCCAAAAGCAGTGTTCTGCCCAATTGATTTTTATTCCCGACAGCTCAACGAGAAAAAACCCTAAAATGCCCAACGCAAGTTCATGATCAAAGTTAGCATTTGTCACAATAGCGCGCTCTTAAAATTTCACAGACTCTAGGATAGCAACGTCTGTGTATAACATCCACTGTTTTCAAAGCGCTTTCCCATCGTAAAAATTCTTTTCGTTGGAGGAAAGAGCTTTGTAGGTTATAATAAAATCCTTTGAATGCTTATAAAACTCCACATAAAATCTGACCGACAAAACACCGGGCTAGTCCCTTAACCTTTTCGCATTTATAGCATCGGTACCTACTCGAGTGGCTGATCTTGCCTGCGTTGCCGTCCTTTGTAGCCGAAGAGGTGCACGAGACGGAATTTGTACGTTGCTCCTCATCATCTGGCTCCTTTTCCGGCTCCTCTACCCCCGAAACGGCGCTGGGCTGCTGGGACCCGCTCTCCAGCTTATTCGTCTCGCTCTTTTGTAAACAATGGTCAGACTGATTGTCCGTGCCACAATATGCCGTTTCAAAAAAACGATCGAAACCTTGAGGGAGAACGTTGTTCTTCCCCACACCCGAGTAGAACCCGGTGGAGGGGTGATTCGAGCTGGGGTGGTGGTGGTGGTGGTGGCTGTACACGCTCTCGTTTTTCATGAGCATTTCTGTCATGGTGGATGGCGGAAGACAGTCCCTGTGCACCAGATCCTCTCCTGAGTAGCAAGATGCATAGTTGGTTCTGTGATGCCATTTGCTGGAGGGGTCCAGGCCGTAGGAAACATCTCGTACCGGTTGCACTTGAGACAAATTTGTGGAATAAGGGTAGGTAATCTGCCGCGAAGGCCCCTGTGGAAGGAACGACGAGACGGTGGAAAATTCTGGGACGTAGTAAGTGCAGCTGGGGAGGTAAATGTTAGAGGCACAGCCTGTCCTGTCCCCAAACTCGGACGTCCGGTCTTTGCGCGTCTGGGAGCAGAAGTTGCTCAGATTCATCGAGTTAAACATCTTTCCCCTGTACTCCGTGCTATAGATAGATGTTTTGGATTCGAGCTGCAGAAGGAGAAAATTTGGGAAGGCGAGATGACGTGCAATCCGTCTAAGTCGCCCCGTAACACGTGATCGAAAGTAGATATTGTCATATATCAATTTGGAACACTTGGATGCGTAGGAGTGGTTCACTTAGGTACGATCTAAGAGATCCATCCGATTAACTTGCAAAACACAACAGGAGCACGGCGAAAATGAGTAACACATTTTATTTTGTGGTATTTACGTAGTTTATATAATGGAAAGAATCATTTACTTTCTATTTATATGAATATCTGAGAGACTATAGGCTATGTAACAGTGGCTTTTTGGTTTTATGAGGTAAGACGCTTTAACATTTTTATACGTTGAAAATATTATTAGTTAGCTTCGAATATAATATGTGAGGCCTCACATATTTGTAACTGATATGAACCATTTCATGTTGTTAATACTTTATATGGTGATCGTTCTTTTGCCGAACAATCAGTACAATAAGTTAGTTTTGCCAAACAGTTGTATCTAGATAGCTGTCACGTTAGCTTCAAAGCGTATAAACAGTTTTTTTTTTTTTTTTGGTCTACATTCATTCGATAATTACTGACGATTCATGTGTAGTGTACTCAGGGCAAAATATGGACACAAAACGATTGTCACTAATGAGGAAATAAACTTGAATTTGACAATATTAAATTCGTTGGAAAGTCTGGAATGATATTTTTCGGTGATCAATTATGGTTTCACACACTAAACAATATACGGATCATGAAACAACTACATGAAAAAGGGAGTTGCCTTAAATATAAGGTTCTGTTAATATAACAAAATATTTCACATAATGATGTTTTAAGCTTGTATGCCACGCACTCAAATGAAAGTTATTTACAAAATAAAACAGTGAAACCTATATTTGTGTTTGGCCCTCTTTCCACTGCACTGCACCTCAATTTTCCTAACATAAGACCTTGCATCAGGAATCAGACTCTGCCACATGATGAACCTAGATGAAAACATGATGTCTAAGAGCAAACGTTTATATTATTGTGTTTTGTTTCTCATGTAAACAATTCTTTCTTTATTTGTGATGCAAATCGTGCTTCACTATAAAGAACTTAAATATGTAACACCTCATTCAAAGAGTTATTTTGAGTTACAATGAAATCACATTATTCACACAGAGTTTCAACTATAGCTGAGATCATGATAGAAAATAAACATTTCGAGAAAGCATTTCATCTAAAAGAATGGAGTGTGCGCCTTTCAGCTGTTGCATTGTAATGTTCTAGACCAAACATCATCTCTCCTGTTGTATTTTCCACGGCGAGAATTCGGTCATCTAAGCTGGTAAATGTCATTATTGATACCTTTTATAGATAGGTTTTAGTAAATGAATGAAGCAGTACTCGGTTGGTAAGTAATTTAATTTGTTATCTTCATAGTAATAATATTTACGTCCAAATACTTTATTTTAAAATGCACGACTCCATTACTCTCCGGTACGTTTAAAGCGCCAGCGTAGGCTATTTCGAACAATCGTTTACGAATGAGTCAATTAAATATAACATAGACCCACGGTGACATGGAAAATCCAGTGTATTGCTTATCAAAAGTTGCATGAAACACTTGACTATAATCAGAAATGCATTTACTGCTCTACCACACATTTACGAGAAATGTCAGTGGTAAAGACTTTGTTTAGGGATGGTGATACACAGACAAAACGCTGGCTTGCAAGATGCCTGCAACCAACTACAAAGAAACCAGACAACTGCCCAGACACAGCACTTGAATTTGACCACTAAAATTCTCACTGCAGCCACCATAAAAAGTGTAATGGCCGAAAAGATAACTAAAGACCCTTTGTTCCACTGACGAGAAACTGAATATTTAGTTGGGCGCCTTTGGGTAAAAAAAAAAACTAAATAAACCGACTTAAGACTTTACTTAGGAAATTATCTAAATGTGCAAACACGAAGGCGTTATATGCAAAGCTTTCGAGATAAATGAACACACCGTAACCGTATTATTAGTATGCGCTGGAGCAAAATGTGTATAAAATATCACAATGTAAAAGAAAATAACTCTGACTTTGAGTTTTACACGTGCCTATAGTGTTATCTGAGTGTGTGTGCTGAGAAAATATACAAAAAAGAGAAATAATTCATGGAATGTAATAAAACTACAAAACTACAAACATTTGTAAAACAACTAATAACCGATTAGAGAGATATACCTGAAAAATTTATAAGCGAATGTGCCTCAATCATTTGGAATTGAATATTCTCAAATGTTTTAAAACTTGACATGACATGCAAAGAACTGGCAAAACGCATTTCGTCCTCCTTGCAATAAAAGATGAAGGCCTATATGACAATGCTTTCAGGGATGTCAGGTCAGTGTTATCTCAGCAAAGGCTAAGTTCGTTGAAATGTGTGCATCCAAATCTCTATATGATTTCACGTTGCACTGTTAGTTTTCCACTCGCAGTAGGACCCTGAAGTTCAAACAGAGTCTGGGCTCTCCCCCCACAAAACAAGCACCATTTCCTCGCAAATGGCCAGCCCCTGCTGGAGATGTCGACAATTGTGGACTCTGTGAAGTACAGTTTGAATCGAACAAACAGCACTTCCGCGAAAGGCCAGGAAGACGTTTTAAGTATTGAGAGCTCTACCGAGGACAGAGGTGTTGTAAATGCTGGCCGTACTCTGTCTAAAACCATCACAATGAAGCACCACAAGCTTTACGGCTCTCTGTGGAATCCAAACAATGCTCACCTCGTTCCAGAATTGCGTTAAAGTGTAACGCTGGTCTTGATAAATAGAAGTAGAAAGAGATCCTCCTTAGCCAAAATACATTGCGATAAACTGTGATTTTGACGCTCACGATGCTTTCCGACTTGGAAACAGAACCGATCATGAATTTGCATAGCCCTCAAGTGACAAGTTTCTTCCATGATGTGTGCACCAGTGAACATTATCCTTTACATCATGTTGCAAGGGGGGATTAACTACTCTACCTAGGTAACTCAAGGAATTTGGAGCGTTTGTTCTCTTTACAGTGATCCACCTCAGCCCCCGGGGCCGTTCAGTACTGGCTCACACGGCCTACGATTGAAAACAAGGCTAAAATAGGAAGCGGTGTAATAATATTACTGTCCCCTGATGGCCTAGATAAATTTAATTGGATGTAAGTCGGGCTGTTAAACTCGTTGTATGAGCTGTGAACAGTTTCGAGCAACAACAAAAATGGCCCTGATTTTTTTCTCCCTTTTTTACTGAGGTCTCGGGGAGTGCACCTTACAGTAAAGCGCTAACACATGTAACAAGCATCCAATCTATTTATATTAGATTTTATAAATATATTAATCATTGATGCCTACTGAGATGTAGTATGAGATGCAAGCACCATTGTTAATGTGGCTTTCCGGTCTATTCTGGTTAACAGAAGAAGCCTGAGTTATTTTACTGTTACTGAAAATGCCATATTTTTTCTAAGAAAATAATAAGGCCCCATCATTAGAAACAAAATGCTCAAACGGAAAATGTAAATTTGCCACATTATGTTATAACTTTGAATCTTTTCTATTGTTCTAAATATACCTGCAAATGTTTTCACGGCTTAATGCGTCTTAATGATTTGCTCGCACTTGAATGAGAGCAATGTAAATGCACTTACCGATACAAGCATGCAAGTGTGTGGATATGTTTTATTTCCTGGTCTCTATTTTGGAAAACAACATAATGTAGCCTAAATTACACTATATTTCCCCGTTTTTTACATATTCTATACATTTAAAATGTTCGAAATGTAATGCTCTTTATAGTCTTTTATCAGTCCTGACGTTACATTTCAGTTAAACAACTAATATTTTCTAGGCAGTATGTCAATGTATTAATGTTTTTTTTTAACTATCGTTATTAATTGCAATATAACAATCATTTCTGTTTAAAAATAATTTAATCAAAGAAAATTAAACGATCAAACAGATATGTCATTTATGCATTTCTACAACAAATCACTAGCCATCACGTGCACATGTGCCCAACATTTTCTATATTGAAAAAATAAATCGTAACTGGAGGATTCACACCAGTGCGATGTGTTATATATTACCAAAAGCACTCCTAAGTAGCAAAAAACTGAAAATGTAATAATTTTACACCACCCGGTTCACTCTTGCTTTTCATCTCACAGGAGTAGAACATTTCATTTTTCAAAATTTCGTGCAGAGTTACTGTAAAACAGGTTGTATCAGGCGGAGATACGGCCCGATACACAAGGAGAATCACATACTGGTGCCATCTTATATCCGTGGTCTGTAGGTACAAATTCCTTTGTACCTTATGTTCAACAAAAAAATACACCCCAGGGGAGTAGAACATGTAAACAAATAATCGGTCAAACACCGCAGATCCAAAACTGTGAGAGGTTTACTTTTCACGACAAAATAATCATCAGAAATTCAAGTGAGTAAAGATCTGTCTGAATACTTGTCTAAAATATAAGATCTGTCTATGAGGTTATGTTTGACCAAATCAGCGCTTAAATACATCAACCAAAATGTCAAGTGATTTAAATCTGTGCATTAACTGGGCAAAAAGGAAAAGTCAAGTTGGACGAAAACAACCTCACGGCGTAAAAGGACATAATTTGTGGTGATATTCTTTTTAAAATTATCTGTTGTTGATGACTGAAACAGTTACCATGCACATCCGTGTTAATCCTATACTAATACTATGCGCCTGTTAAAACACTGACGAATGCTTACAGGCTTCGGGTGTCGTTGATAATTGGCTTTACAAGAGCCGAAAAATGCCTACTTGATATGTTTTGCATTGCATGGCAAGGAAACGGGATGCAAGCATGTTGTGTGTGTAGATCGCTGTCTATGTCCAGTTCAGTTATATGATGTCATGTTCCAAGTTCGAAGTTCGTGAGCATGAAAGATATTACTTGTTTTTTTCTTCATAGTAACAAAAGATAAAATATGTTATCACATAGGGCTGGCTAACAGCTTTTACATTATTATTATCATTGTTATAATAATAATAATAATAATAACAACAACAACAATACTACTATTACTATTACTACTACTACTACTACTACTACTACTACTACTACTACTACTACTACTACCACTACTACTACTACTACTACTAAAAAAATAAATAAATAAATAAATAAAAACAACAACAACAACAACAACAACAATAATAATAATAATAATAATAATAATAATAATAATAATAATAACAATAATAA
>JBBMFX010000128.1:3995949-4013934 GCA_037832545.1 Rhabdalestes septentrionalis
GTGTGTGTGTGTGTGTGTGTGTGTGTGTGTGTGTGTGTGTGTGTGTGTGTGTGTGCGTGCGTGTGTGTGTGTGTGTGCGCGCGTGTGCGCGCAGACTTTTATTAACTACATCTTTGTGTGTATTAAGAACATGTTAAGTTAGTGCCCAGTTTGGAATTATGCTTTATAGCTATATTGCCCAAGTAATACAGTAAGGCTTATTGTGTTCTATTGATTTAAGACAGCAGTCATTTTAAGCACATTACGACATTAATCTAGGTTTCAGAATGTGGGAGCTTGCTCTTTTGTTACTTTAAGGCTCTGGTGCCAGTAGTATTATGTTCATAGTTTCGATAAATAAGTTAAGAGTCTCTTAAGCTGGCCGGTATCGCAGACTACGTGTCCGTAAGGAAATTGCATGAATGTATTATTGTTTGGCAATTAAGGTCGATCTTGATACAATAATGAAAGTGTATGAAGAGACTGGAGTGGCACTTTAGAATCCTGCAACCTTGCCATTTTTTGTTCCCAATGATGAGATATTTACCTTCTTTATGCAAGGATTTAAGCTACAGGCGTGCATGTAAGTTGCTGCCATTTTATTCTTATTTGCCACCTCAATAAGTACAGTCATATGCAGATGTTTACACGCCCCTGGCCGCATGATTTTCTTTGTTGATTTTCCAAGTAAGATTATGTACACATTCTTTAAGGGGATGAATTGAAATATATTTTAAAATATTGTTCTTTGTATTTTTCTTTTTAATCTATTTAATCTGTAAGAATTTTTGGTTGTCTGTCTGTCTCTCTCTCTCTGTCTCTCTCGCTCTCTCACCTTTGCTCCCTCACAAAATGTGCCATAACTTTTGCACAGGCCTCATTTTATATTGTATGTTAAATTCAGAAAAGTATAGTAATGTAATGAGACATTTGACTCACAATTTTATTTCAGTACACAAGTACATAAACTAAGTAATATTGAAAACAATGTAATATTCTCATAGTATTTAGAATAAAATGTAAATGAAGAAAAATGACTAGAGCTGGAAGATGGGGGCATGATGACATGGAGGTGCTAGACTGGGCGGTTGATAGGCCCTGGTTTAACACTATAAATTCTTCGGATACATCAAAAGTCATAATAATAGAATGCCACACCCCTAGAAAGAAAAAGTGTGTTCTTTGAAGAGGATGTGTACTTAATTTTACCTCGAAAAATCAACAAAACCTGATCTGACCATCCCAAACCTCTACGCACAGCTGTACATTGTAAAACCATAATCAATCTAATTATAGTTAAATCTAGAAAATGCCAGTGGAATTCTCATCTGCTTGTAAAAGGCTTTCACAGAGAAGGATGGGGAAAGTTTTTCTTGCAGATGAATGACTGTTTTATTGCGAAAATACCTAAATTTCAAGGAAACATTAGGTGTCCAGTTAGCATCGGAATGCCCAGCTGTTTTTCTTTAAACGGCAGCCCAGCCAGGACTCAAGGGCATCTCATTCACTGTAATCAGATTTTTTCTATTTGTGTTTTGATGATACGCCATGTGGCTGCTGTGCCTCCCTTTTTGCCACTTTTAGCCTTAGCGAAGCACATGTTCAATCACTTTTATTCACAAAGAATTGAGAAACCTCTGCAACAAATTGTAAAATGATGTTTTCTTGCCTATGATAAGATTTTAGAACTTACTGGCAGTGCTTATTCTCTACTCAGCTGATTTGACGTTAATAATGTTTGTGCTTATTTTTGGATTTTGAATTTGAATTCTGTGTATCTACAGCTTTTTATATAGAGGATGTTTAATTATCACCGCTCACTTTGACCCATGTAATGGTCATCAAGTGTTCCACTGTACGTTTTTTGGTTTATTTCCCTACTGTGCTTCTCTTAATTGTACTGTTCTCCATGATACCTTTGAACGTGGTTCTAGTGAAACATTTTGTAGGCTTTTCACAGTAACCAGCCTTATATTCATACAGGATAATAGTCTGTTAAGTCCTTAAACCGTTACGTTTTTACAAGGTTCCTTCTTGTATGAGGTCTATATTCATTTAGCCTAGACATCAATGGTGAAAATGTTCTGCAGACGCTGCACGTCCCAGTCTGAGGAAACGGCCGACCTCTTGCCTGTGAAGCAATGACCTTTGACAGGTAATGTCTTGTGGTGGTTTGTCGACCTGACCGTTATGAAATAACCACTGCTTGAGATCATTTGCAGTGCCATGTCAGTTTTACATTTGCAGAACCAAGAGATCATATAAAATCCACCGTTATACAGCTTTATCCCCATAGAACTTCATCTGTAACCTCTCAGAGAGCCGCGGTTGAGCTCTTTTCTTCAGGGCAGCTGTGTTCATGGCAATAAGTCCCTCACTTTGTTTCCAGTAATTTTACTATTTTTTTGGTTTGTGTTCTTTTTGTGCAGTTAATCATATATTTACTTACCCAGTATGTATTTTTTAGACTGTGCAGTACTGTAAGGGTCTGGGTGGGTTTCAGTAATAAAATGTTGTTCATGTAATCTTGTGGTGTCCGGTTATTTGTCATTCTATTTAAATGTAACGTAAGTAGGCAATTCCTGGCCAAGACAGCATCCTGTCTGGACTTTGGTTTTTCAGCTCCAGTTTCCATCCACAGTTCATTGACATGTACATTAGGGGAATTGGAAATGCTAAATTGTCCCATAGGCATGAGTGTGTGTTTGAGTGTGTTTGTGTGTCTGTCCTGTGATGGACTGCCCAGGGTATTTCTCAGCCTTTTGCCCCGTGATTAGTGGGATAGGCTCCAGCATCCACTGCAACGCTGCTTAGGAGAAATACCTTGGATAATTTATTTATGGATGAATGTTGAGAACATTCATTGCCAGATTAGTAAAAGGAATCAGTTTGTGCATTTTTTTACAATACAGATGTATTCAGTCAGGACATAATTACCGAAGGTTCTTCCTTTTTTACACTAATGTAGCTAACACCACTGAAAGCTATTATCTCAGCATGCCTAATCCATTACACCTGGAATCACCAGGAGTAATCTCATGTAGACCAACTTGTATGTTTCTGGAATGATATCTCATGTACAGTATGCTGTAATACTACAGGTAGAAGTAAAGTCAAAAATAGCTGATTTGGCACTTGCTAAACATCACATCTCATTTTGATACAGGGGCAGTACAAACTGAGGAGTAAATTACATGTTTTAAATCTCCTGCAATATAAACATGCTAGATTTTATTTTAAAAAGTTAGAAATGGTTTGTCTTTTAATGCAATGGACCCATGATGTAATGAATGAAGCTCAGTATGACAAAGGACATGAATTAAAGACATAATAAAAGCTTTACATGTAATGCTCCCAGAAGTTTGGTTCAAGTCCACCAGTTGAACATCTACTTTTAATGGACTACTGTAATTTCCCTAAACAATTTAGCGAGTGTTAACAATTTATCACAGAAGCTACTACTACAGGGTCACTACAAAAGTGGACAGTTGCCCTCTTATAATCCTCTTATGCCTCTTAACCACTTTTTTGCTGACCTTCACCTCATTTTTTTTCCCCTATGCCTTTTTTATACCGTCTCCTTCTTTCTCTCTCTCCCCCTTCTTTCTTCCCCGGCCCTTTCTCCTCTTCCTCTGTATTCTGTCCATTCCCCCACTGCGGGCTGACGGGGGGCTAATTATAAAATCAATGGAGCCGGGCTGCCTGCTTTATGGCCTCCTCTAAAACCTTAACAGGGAAATCACTGTAGGATTGATGACTCCCTCACTCTTTATCTCTTTTAATTAGAAATGTAAAAGATATGAAGAGCCAGGGGCCAGAGAAGTGCACCCAGGTTTTTATGACTTTCTATGCGATCCCACTCCCTGCTCTCCCTCCCTCTCCTCTCTCCCCTTGCCCCCAGTTTGGGGTAGAAGCAGCTCCTCCTCCAGCACCTCCAGAGGCCTCCATACCTCCATACCTTCCGTACCTCTGCCCAGTTTGTGGGTTCATAGCCACTTCTCTGAAGCTTTCTGCTCTTTGTCTTGCCCTTCCTGCATGTCAGAAAACATATCCCTCCCCAGATTTATCAAATAAACACGAGTGCAGGTCATATCATATAGGTGGTTTCCTGCTCTACCCACACCATGGGAGAGCACTAAATTGAAGTGCTGTCATTCAGATGATAAGCTTTATTTTCTATTATAATAAATAGGCTTGGTTATTCCTCTCTCATTGTTTATCGGTCTGACTTCTGGACCACTTTGAGCTCAGTAGCCTCCCTCACTTTTATGATTCTCCTTTTCTCCTCCATTTCACTCGCACCGAGCGTTAAACACTGCTCTGTGGTGAAAGGCCAAGAGGAAAAACAGGTGCTGCCCCTTTAAATCCCTCAACCTCCTGTTCCCATAGCAACAACTTATTGGGTTGAATATATGAGGCCATTTAGAGGCTCCCCGTAAACCAGAGTATAATGTATGAACCTTCTTTTAATCTGTGCCCTAGTTTATTGATTTCTCTTTAATGAAGTTTAATTATAGCAATCATTTAATTAATAGTACCATATCCCCGCTTTATCACTACTCTTAATCTCTGTATAAAAATAATTATATATTGTAGTGCCTTGGGCATGTAGAAGCTATGTTAGTGTATACTAATGAGAGAAAACATTGTAGAGTCATTTCCGCCAGTAAATTTTCCACCCTGTTCTCTATTAGGAAAAGACTAGGAATGGTTAAAGGTAACCATTAAAGGTAACACTCAATCTTGGTAGCCCACACAGAGTCTACTAATGATCTGTTAATTACATTAGTTTCCTCTAATTGTCATCCTAACGTTAACCACAATCCAAATCCACAATCAAATTCTCTGTGTGAATCCTAAACTAAACAACTCAACCTGGTCCTAATCCTAATTACAACCCTAACAATGACCCCAATTTTAAACCAAAATCAAACCCTCAACCTGCCCCTAATCCTAACCTTAACCACAACCCAAAACCAAAATCAAAGCCTCAACCTGATCTTGATCCTAATCCTAAACTTAACCTAACCCAAAACTAAAGCCTCACCCTGGTTCTAACCTTAATCCTAACCTAAACTCCAACCAACACTGAAATCAATCCCTCAACCTGCTCCTTATACTAATCCTATTCTTAATCTCAAACCAAAACTGAAAGCAATCCCTTGTCCAAATCATAACCTTAAACCCAACCCGAAAACACAATCAATCCCAACCTAAAACCAAAGTCCAACACTTTCTAACCATGTCCTAATCCTAATCCTAGTCCAAATCCTAATTCTAACCAGATACGTTTTTGAACATCTGTCGATGTTCTGTAGTGGACAATCCAAATACAGCAAGACTACATGTTTAACTCAATTACAAGCATTCTCACACGAGAGCCACAGGGTGTGGGATGCTTTCTATAACCCGTATATGCAAAACCCCACTATAGATCAAGAAAAAAGACAGCACATTAAAAGGTGAGCAGACAGGAAAATGACACTGAAGCCTATATGATGTATAGCACTGGGCCTATATTTTGGTATTCTATCAGCATCTATTTTCATGCATAATAATCAAAACTGTGCATGCGTATAAGTCTGGCTCGTTATCAATTATTATGAAGGGGGGTGTAGACTACAGTAGTCTTTGTTGTCTGCATACCCCCTCTAAGATTAATGAGTGTCTGAGGCTAAGCCATTAGTTCTGGTCCCATCTGCATCCATGCATAATGCAGATTTATGTTTTTGTACCCGGGAATTAGCACAGCCTTTCAACAGTGGAGTCATGTGGCTTAAGTATGGAACCTGACCGCCCCCTGCTGGATAATGATCTCTCTCCACTTTTTATGGTATGATTTGGAAGGCTGATACTCCTTCATTCCAGTTTTATTTTCTGTAAGCAAATGGAATGTGTCTCAGATGGAATGTCTTATACTTTTGTCTAATAGGCTTTTACATATTTGTTGTAAGTCTCCTTTCATAAGCAGAATTAGGATGTGTAGTGACTTTGGTTGCAAACTGATTCTTTATGAGCCTGTTGACTCATACTGCTATATTTAGCTTTGGGTTAAATGATATTGCATATAAATGTATATAATTTATTTAAAAAGTGGACATTTGTCAATAAGCTTCTGTTGGACCCCTATGCACACCTTACTCTGATTTAAGCAGACGTCTGAAAGTCTACATAGTAAATGCTTTAAAACAAATTTGCCAATCTATTATTACTTTTATGTTCTACTGTAGAACTTACCACCTCTCAGCTGGGTAACTGCTACTCTACAGCTGTAGACCACATGGGCAGTGGGGTTATGAGTTGGAACAGAACCAAAATGTGGAGTGGCCGGAGGCTGTGCTGTACTGACACCCTTTAAGCAATTCAATAAGTTGGTTTACAACTTAGAAAAGAAATAGTTCGGTCAAAAAACAGAATTTGTAGGTCTAAACTTAATCAAAAAAATATTTCCAATGATGAAGCACCACTGCAATTCAACCCACCACTGACATTAATATAATCTCAGGATTTAATATAATAAATGAAATATCTTTAAGCCACATGGTTTGATAGTTTAGAAAATTGTCCTCATACCTGGTTTCAGGGAAGCCCAGAGCAAATGAAATGTGGGATTTAAAATATGGACATTAATATTTATGAATGATAATCTGTACATGGGTAAATGTGAAAGTGGCATTGTGTGTCAATTGACATGCTTTGTTGATTTTCTGGGTGTTAATACCTGAAATGTAAGGTGCCATAACCCATGCCTCGGAATATTCAATTTGCCAAATAAAAATGCATACATATGCATTTAAATGTCCTGTAATGAAAAATAATCTTCAGCAAAACATGTAATTCGACCAGGAGTACCCAAAATTTTGTATATGACTGGTGAGTAGGGATGGGAATCAAGAAGAAATACTACCAGTTCCTGACTGGTCAGTGGTGAAAAATGCTCCTGAACAAACTGTGCTGCTGTCTGTGTTAATGCTGGGTGTTCATTAACACATTCTAATATTACAGCATTTTTAAATAGCAGATGCTTGATTGGTAGACTGAGTGATCTGTTGACCTGACATTTAAAGTGAATAATCCTCTGTTATTAAATATACAGGAAACAATATGGCTCATTATTTGTCCAAAAAAGTCAACATTTTCACATCTTTTCAGGTGATGCCTTTATTTTTTGCATCACATTATGGAGAGTAATATTAATAAAAATATCAACAAGAAGTATCAGAATCAATATCAGTAAAATCTTATCAATACCATTCCCCCTTCTGTTTAATTAGTTGAATCAGTTGTTAGATTTGGTTTGCTGGAGCTGATTTCTGCAATAAGGTGTATCTCCAGGAGGAGAGTTGGTGACCACTGCAGAAAAGGCCAATAATTTGATATTTCCTGGCCTAAAACTTGGTATATGAGGCAAACATGACATAAAAGAAACAGTCTCACAAACAGTTGTTTTATTGTGCCTCTGAACGTTTATATGGCTTTTCTTTATACAACAGCTGGTTGAACATGAACAGAGGACTGAGAAAGCCTCAGCCGAATCGAGGATAAGAAAAAAGAGCAAACGAAAAAATGTAATCTCAACATTCTGTTTGCAACAGAGCAATGTGTGGCCGAGGGATGCAACACTGTAGAAGGCGCCCGGGATAGAGGTTTTGTGTGTGTGTGTGTGTGTTTGTGTTTTTGCATGCATTTCACCAATCCAGTACTCATTGCCCCACGTACAGTCCAAGTTTTGCTGCTTTACACTCAAAAAATGCTTTAAGTTCATTCAACTTGTGCCTTATTTTCACACGAATAAAATCTAATACATGGACACAATTATTGCCAAAGGTAAGTCAAGTGAAGGCTAAAACTGTGTATTTTATCCATGTGGAATTAGTGTACACATTTCAGTCACTTTTTCTAAGTGTATACCAGCTCTCAGCACAGTGATCTGTGTTGTTATCTGCTTGGTTGAGGCATAGAGAAAACTGACCAATCCATGCAACAGCCCACAAATGCATTATTCTATGGAAGCTGCTGATGTCCGAGTGTGAATGGTAACACTTTTGGGATAAAGCAATATTTGTTGTGTAATTGAGGCAATGGAAGGCAATTAGTTGTAACCTCCCAGCAGTAAATATCAGATAAGATCATTCTTTATTAATCCCAAGGGTGGGTAATTTGCAAAGTCAATTCCTTGGTAGCAGTGGGATGATGATGATGGAAAGCATGAGAGGGTGGAGCTTGCATACGTCAGTTGTGCCAGCTATTCCGAGTTACAGATTGCTTGTTTAAGGCATGCTGAGACTGGGGACAGAGGCAAACGTTTGGATTGTTTGCAGGTCACCAAGGAACGGACTGGGAAACAGTGTGTGTGTAGATGTCTGTGTGAAAAAGACGAGTGTTGGTACGTCTGTGTATTCGTGTGTGTGCAGGAGTTTAGGAAAGAGGCAAGTGTAAGTGTGTGTGTGTGTGTGTGTGTGTGAGCTCACATTCTCAGTGTCACAGCACCACATGAACGACATTCATCTGATGGCCTAAAATACTACAGGCTGTTCAACAGAAACAACCCCATAATCCCAGAGTCACCCAAACACACAGCTGGTTTCTGTATTGCATAACTGAAAACTCGGTACTCGGTTCAATTACACACAGTCACCTAATGGCATGCTTTCTTTGTTTGTTTGTTTTTCCTTTTTCTTTTTTTGGCAGTTTTTGATCAAAATGTTACAAAAAAACCGACCACATCATTCCTAAAATGAAGAGAGCATATAAAAGTTTTACAATGGCTTTGACCACACTCATAAATATTGCTGTTTTGTAGCATGCCTGGAGGCAGCTAGTGTTTGGTCCTCACCGAAATGCCCTGAGTCTGAGTTTTATATATATATATATATATATATACATATATATAAACTTAGTTCCCAAGTGTGGGAATAAGATGTAACTGTCATTTTTTAAAATGTGTCTGCGTATCAGTGAGAGCATGAGTCACGTAAGCCCCAATCTTAGCTTAGCTAAGCACCTGATCTGGGGGTGTTGTCTTGCTAAGCTGGAATCTCCAGGCTCTGTATGATAAGTACAACAGCCACCAAGCACCAAGCTAACCATGTCTTACAACAGCATGACTGAAGTGCTACATATGCGGCCAATCGCATTCCTCCCCCTGAGCACTCTGAACGAGGCAGGATCAGCGTGAATCAGTACAGTTAACCTATCTATTCTCCGCCCACAAATACATCTTTCCTAGCTACTCGAGAGGCTGGAGAGTGGAGTGGAATATTGACAAATTCCACTGAAAGCTAAGCAAAGGATATAGCAATTTAAATGTTGCCAGACAGCCAAGTTACATCATGGCATCCAACAATAACTGTAGATTACTTGAAGGCAGTAGCTAACAACCCTTCACCTACAGAATCCACCTTACAGCCTTGATCGACCTCACCTGATTAATGTAATTATTGCCTTCAGAAAGCTCAGAATAGCAGAATGAGGTGCATTAGATTTGGGTCAGATGCATGAAGGTAAATCTCCAGGAGGAGGGTTGTTCAAAAGTACTTGCCATACTTGCCACTGCAAGCTATGGCCTGTCAGAAAAGTCAAGCTCCAAAAATGGGCACGCGTCTTTAATAGTACTGAAAAATGATAAGCCACACTATATACATTTGGGAGATGATTCAGACAGGATTCCTGTAGCTGTAAGGCCGAGGCAATAACATATTTTCAGCCAGTTGTTGCGATACAGAATCTCCTTTGGGTTCTTGCAGATGCTCTTTAAAGCTTTTCCAACCTTGTAACAGTTGCCAAGAAGGAATGTATTTGCGGGCAGGGCATGGATTGGCCAGTTATTAGAAGAAGGAACCTGCATCATGAAGCATGAACTGAGCCTTTTCCCCTCTAGAGTTTGGCTTTAGAGCTTGAACTCTCATCCCACTTTATAAACTGCATGCTTTGGCACAAAACACACTATTCAATTGGCAGGAAGGATACTGGGTATTTCATGACCAGAACTAATACCCATAATGCCAATCCTAAAAACACATGGATCAGCCGACTGGGAGCCATTAAAGAGATGTTGCTATCGAATTGATTATCGTCGACGTCTACAGTGAGCCAAAGTGCCCGGGAACCCAGCCAAAAGCCTGGGTAGAGACTCAGTAGAGGTCTGCCAGTTTATAGTCATTCGATTATCTCTCTCTGTTTCTCCTCGGAAAAGCTATCCAAAACAATACATAACTGAAGAAATAGTATACAAAAACAAAAACATATATAAAGGTATATAGATATGTATGGGCTTATTCATAAAATGTAAAAGTAAAAGAGAACTATATCAAGGCTGGAAAAAGTCAAAACAATATTCAAATGCACCAAGATCAATGAAAAAGCATTAGCTTCTTTTCTTTTTTTTTCCTCGCAGTGTTCTAGAGAAATGTGACTTTGAACCCATCGACAGCTGGCGGTTTTGTGATTGCTTCTGTCGGTTTGGCTGCTTCGTTATTTTCCATAAAAACGTGACGGTACAAAAAAGTGACTGCTGTTTCATCTGTAAAGTTCGCTGTTTAAGTCTCGCGTCTTCCCTCTTTGCCCTTTGAAGACAGTTCCTGAGAAGATGCGTGCAAGTCTTTGACTGAGTATGTCTCTCATCGCTGACCACAAGGCCTGAGTTATAGGCGGATGAATTGATAAGGCTCTATGTGTGCCCCTGCTGAGGGCACATTGTTGTGATTGAGGGTCAAAAGGGGGTGGGCCAGGGGGAGGGGTCAAGAGCTTGAAGGTAGGGTGTTGGTATGAGGTGGGTGTGGGTCTGTGTGTAGGGACAGAAATTCTGCTCACTGGGCCCTCCCCCCATGGCTCTTTCTGGACATGTCCTGGACATTAGGTTCCTGACCACCCCAGGCCTCTCCATCACTGTCCGTTCCTCTTTCCTCCTCCACATCATCGTCGTCATCATCTTCCTCCTCCGGTGATGGTTCACTGCCATTCTCGTTGGCCCAGCTATCTTCCTCGTCCTCGCGCTCCGTCTTCATGGTCGGTGGCGGGGCCGGCGGGGCAGGGGGTTCATCTTTGCTCTCAGCACACTCCGGTTGTTCCTCAAACGCCTCTGGATTCTCCAGCATCTCCCGGATCAGAGGAGGCATGGGGCCTGGAATCTCCATCTTCAAAGTGACTGCCCTCTCAGCTCCTGGAAGATACCCGAAAAATACCATTTGAACTGAGTTGGTGTGTCCCAAACCAATTTGCAACTCAAACTATCAGAACTGGAACCAACAACAGCAGTATATAGACAGGTAAAGGTTTTTAAAACTGGTCCTGGAGGCAATGTTGACCTTAAGATTCCAAACACACCTAAACCAAACCAGGGAAGGTTTCATAATTAGCCGCTATTTTGGATTAGGAGGGTTGAGAACAGAGAAAACCCAAACATGAGCCAAGCAAGGGAATAGGACTGGGAAACACTGATCCGTGTAAATATAAATACTGGATCAGACCTGGCATTAGAAGAAACTTTTTATTTTATCTTGGATTGGTATTCGTTATTCTAGACAGACACATTCTCATTTTAAATCAAATGAATTGAATAATTGAATACATCAAACTAGATCGCATTTTTGAAGGAAAATAAATGTGTTCCACTGCCATTGTTACACCGAAGGGTGTATCTGCATATGTGGAATTTGAAACATGCCATCACCCTCCTACACAATGTTTTGAGCAGTGACTGAGCAGTGCTCTCCCATACAATGCAGCGCTCGCGTACATTCCTCTGGAGGTTGAACTACCATATAACTATGGATGTTATTTAGAACTTTTCTGAGAAACCAAGCCCCACTCTGCAGCTAACCACTGTACTATCTGCCAACCCATCAGAAGATAACAGGATACATCCGAGACAGGGTAGTCTAACTCAAGCAAACAACTCATCAGTGTTTAGGAGCAATGGCAATGTATTACTGGTCGTTTAATAATTTCTAATAAATAAAAGAATTAAACAACTAAACCAGCTGTTTTATACTCATGATTTGTATGTGAAATTCTCAGGAACTTAATACAGAAGAGGAACAAATACTTTATATTTAGCACTGAACAGACTGCTTGATGTTTGTAAAGTACTTGAATTATTAAATAAAACATGTCTAGAATGAGTTTCTAGCATTTAAACCGCATCTGCATCTACAAGCTGTATCTCTGCTGGAGCTGTAGGCTACTGTGCAGGTGCACTGACCTTTGGTGCTGATGCCTCGCAGGTCAGTTATCTTCATCAGCATGCGAGGGAACATGTGGGGCTTGTTGGGCCGACGGCGACGAGCATAAATTTTCAGTGCCTCCAGCAAGGGTTCCTGCAGACGGTCGACACGCTGGGGCTCCTCTAGATCCATGCGGTCTGAACAGACATGGAGAGACTTTGCATAAATATATCATACAGCTATAATGACTTCCCCTTCTCAGTTACAAATCAGTTTTTAAAAAAATGTTGGCAATTACTTAGCAAATAAATGATAATCCAATCCAATTAATGGTCTTTCACCAGTTTACAATATTTATATATAATTTTAGCATTTCTGTCTTTAAAAACCATGTCTTTAGGCATAGGTATGACTCATTACTAGTATGGTCATACTGCATTGTTCTTAAACTGTAACTGCTCAATTTATCTTCAGGGGAAAAAATCAGTAGCGTATACAAATTCTAATTTAAGTGCTAGCGGCATCCCTAATACGCTGTAGCATAAAATCATAACGTGTTTTTAATTAAGTCAGTATTTGGCATGGTAAGGCACACAATTTTGTTGTTACTTTCACACACTATGGCACAGGTGATTAGGTTTATCATTAAATTTCTACAGTTTATGATAATTAACAATTGGGTACACATTGTTTCACAGGCAGGAAGAGTGCGTTAGCAATTTCTATTTTCCATAAAACTTGCTGACACCTTGTGGAATAAAGAGGTACTGCAGAATTACACTGGAAATGTGAGTTTCTTTAAATGTATGCAGTAACAGCTAAAGCATATTTGCATATTTTAAACAGATTGAACGTAGTCAAATTGAATGTTTATTCCAAATAGTTTTAAGCCTAACTGAATGTAAATACAGTAACCTCATACCTTTACGCAGATCAGGAGTTTTTTTCTGAGAAACTAACTGATAATTGTACGCAGAACAATAACATGCAAACCGCAAATATTCTCAACATAAACAGTAACGTAAATTCAGCAACATTTCCATATAAAAAATAACTGTATAAATGTTTTTTGTACAGTCCAGAGAACAAAGAATGCGCATCTTCGGATTGCTGTACTCAAAGGCGGGAGGTTTGCAAGTAGCCAATTCGCGAACATTATCTTATTTCTCCTTGCTGCTGATTGGATGCTGCATTTTGATGCACCTGTGGCAGAAGCAGTCCTCGAGGTTTTCTCTTGTTTTTCGTTTTGTTTTCTTAAAGCCCTGTATATTTATTAGTGTAAATTAAAATAAAGGAGGCTGTTAAGCTCAGTCACTATACAATGTCTATTTTAACCAGCGGATCTCTACAATATGATTCCTCCTGAACTGCCTGAATAAGACGCTGCTTAGTTAACAGGAAAGTATTGAACTGTAAAAATGATTGGTGATTACCCCGTTAATTTTACAGTATATTTATTACTAAAAATCACATTAATTTTACCTGCTTTTCCCAAAGAAAATGCCTGTCCATGAAGAACAGTAGGAACACGTGTTTACCTTTACATTTTCGGTATAAAATGTTTGGGGAACATATTTGGGGGAATATTTAGGGTTAACACTATTAAAATAGGCTTTATGTGTCAAGACACGACAATGAGGGGTGGAGGTAGCTCAGTGGGTAGGACACTTTCCTCTGGACCATGAGGTCCTGGGTTCAAATCCTACCCCCAGCACCTCCACTGGGTCCCTTAGCAAGACCCTTAACCCAAAGTTGCTCCAGGGAGACTGCCCCCTTTAGTTAGGGAATGGAAGTCGCTTTGGATAAAATGCCGTAAACGTAAATTAGGTTTTACCACTATTCTCTTGGAACGCAGCGCCCACAAAAAGCAGTGGGTTACTATACCACTAATACATATCATAATGCCCTTATATGGTAATTGGGTACTTTTTGAACTAAACAAGATTATTCTTAGATCCATCAATGGGACCATTTCCTAAAATTATCAACAAATGTTCGCTGCCATGCAGAGTTGCTGCTTTGGTGCCCCTGGAGGACTTGGGATGCATCCAAACTACTTTGCTTGATTTTGCTTGATCTGTCCCTTGTGGCCTCACAAAACAAAAACAGCAGATCTGACATGACCAGCATGTGAATCCAAATCAGGCAAAATCAAGGAAAGCAGATGGGAAAGGAAGTTTCTTTCATGCTGATTTTGGCAGGATTAATGGTTACTAATAGGTTTATTGTAGGCGTTCTTCAATTTTTTTGAGTAAATATATTCACAATGTGTTAATTTAAGTCAGTGCATGCACATCCACAACGTTCTACAGCCATCCTGATAACAGATCTAAACAGATTTCCTTTAAATAGGATACACTGAAAAATGACTAAGAAAATATGCTCACTCAAAAAATACAAAAAACAAAACAACAACTCAGGAACAAATTTAAGATGCAGGTTAATGCCAGTAGAGGGCAGTATTAATACAACTTAAAGACAAGCTGGAGTACCTCCACAGATCAGACAGATGGCACTGAGGAGGCCTGTTTCTGTGTCATCCATCTCCAGTGGCAGCAGCTGTCCGGCAAAAGCGAACACCAGATCAGTGAGAGGGCCAAATCCTGCATTATGCATCTGTGTGCGGTTCAGGGTAAGCCCATCTGAGAAAGTCATGGTGTCCTGCTCCGGTGTGTAACGTGTGCAGATCCGCAGCATCTAACATGGGAATAAAAGTCTATAGTCAGGAAAAGCGTTTGCAGAGATGTTCACGCTCATTTTTCCCCCATTTAAAGGGGATATATTATACATCTTTTTAAACAAGTTATAATAGATCTATGGGCTATACAAAACATGTTCATGAAGTTCTTTGCAAACAAAATCACTCTCGTACAAAGAGATCTCACCAGCTCTATTCTTGACAGTTTCAGTACTTTTCAAAATGAGCTGTTTAAGGGCTCTGTCATCTTTTATGCAAACAAGCTGTATCTGGCCATGCCCCACCCATCCCAGGCTAACGCTGTGTGTATACCAGTCAGAAAACAGAGGCGCTATCCAGCCCAATATTTTTGAGCTCGAGTCGGACCCAGAGCGAGATGAACACAACACATGTGTGACTTGCTTTTGCCTGCAGCCATAGCGCTATGTGTCTTATGCATACTCATAAATCCAGCAGAATAAATGCCGGAAATTCAACTAATCTATGGCACGCGGGCTCAACAGATGAAGGGTGGATCTATGCAAATTTCTCAAAGAATGGATGGATGTTTGATTTGTGCTTGGAGCGTTTAAAGGGGCAGAAGAGACCCAAATAGAAATACAAAAGAATGCAAAATTAGTTCTGCATAACATGCCCCTTTTTAAGCATCTTATCAGGAACAGCCTGACAGAAACAGTCCAAAATGACCTGGAAAAATACGTTTTTTTCTTTCTCCCAAAAAGTTACAATTATAAAAGATACATGCTTTACAATTTTCATAGAAAAGTGTGCAAAATAATTTTTGAAACTGATTGTTTGCACTTTTAACTGTGTTTAACAGCAAATCTGCTGGTTAGTTCATAGTAATATAACACACTACTTTATAAGCTTTATCAAAATTACTGGCACAGTATTTTCAAAAGATTGCACATTAGCAGGGTGGGTTAAATTCAACTAAATTTACCAGGATGTCCAGGCAGGCAGATTTAAGGAGGGTGATCTGGTCTGCGATGGTGAGGGTTGTGAAGCCGGGGAGGCGCTTTGCAAACTCCACAATCTTGATGATGCACTTGGTGGAGAGCTCACTGAACTTATCCCACAAGCCCAGATCCAGCTGCACACGGTGATCCGAGCTGGAATTCTGATGAGAAAGGGATGAAGGGAGGGCAAGTGAGTGACGTTTAAAAGCCCAAGAGAAGCATCTGTATGCACGTCACACAAGCTACAATACAGTTTCTATTAGGAGCAAGACAAGGATTGCTAAATTTGGGCCTGAGTAATGCTGGTATTACTGGATACACAGAGCAGCAATATTTCCATGTCACTGCACTAATAAAAGATCATTCTATTTAGAGATGACACAGGTCCTCTTTTTCTTTACCAATACAGAAAATGTGAGACCAGTCTCTACAATTATTATTATTATTACTGTTATTATTACAGGTCAACATTCCAAGTTTTAATTGAAACAGTTAATTTCAACTTAAATACCATGTTGAAATTACCTGCATGTGGATATTTATATACATACACACACAGCTCCAGAAAAAAAAAAAAAATGTAACCACTGCCATTTATATTTCAATCAGCATCTCAATGAGTATGATAACAATTCCACCCCAGTGTCTGTTCAATTTCTACAAGCATCTTCCTCTGCTTTATGATTAGTGATAAGCGGAATCACATCTTATTAATTAGAAAAGTATAAAAATACTGCTCTAATCGACACTCTCCTCTGACAATGAGGCCAGTTGCATGGTAAATAAGCTTGTCAAAGGTAATTATTGTCATTATGTTTGAGATGTGTGTTATTCAACAATAATGAAACACTGAATTATTCAAGTTCTGCAAGCACTGCATCATTTCTCTTATCTTGATGTTGCCATTCCTTTAGATTTTGCTTTAAAGGACAATATTTTTATTTGGATTAAGGAGAAATATTGTCAGCAGTTAAAGAAAAATGGCAAAGCTCTTCAGTTCAGTTAATCCAGCTATAGAAGTACAAGAGTAACTGAAAATTTCTGCAGTGGTCTTTTATTTTTTGCAAAACTGTCAATGTAAACAGCGTGTGTATATACAAACATATATTAATATGTGTGTGTGTGTGTGTGTGTGTGCATGTGTATTTTTGTGTATATGCACCCCAGGCCTGTGCAATACAGAAAACTGTACTGAGTTAAAATCATTTCGAATAATCCTCAGCCATCCTCAGTGGATCATATGTTAACATTGGGTTACACATATGGCTACTATTGCTCTCCGAGCTCTTCTCAGGTAATGTTATGTTACGTTATGATACTTGCTTATATAACAGAATTATATAATTTTCCATCCTAGTGTGAACCTGCATATTCTGCTGATACCACTGTGTGGAGTGACACATTCAACAGCTCTGGCTCTGTGTGTATCTGTGCACATGGGCGCAAACACGTGATTGTTTGCTGTGTGGTTTAACTCACGGTTGTGTATTTTCCCAGCTGGCACAGTGAGGGACAGGTCTCCTGGTGGGCTTTGCTCACTTTGTTCACCAACTCCTCCAGTTCTCCGCTCAGCTCGTAGCTTTCCACCGGCACGATCTCCTCCTTCACATCCTTCTTCTTCTTATTACGGTCATTCCGCACAGCTGAGGGACACACAGGGAGACGGGTCAAGACCTCCACCGTTAATCGGGTCCACCGGAGGGTCGCCATGTTAAGATCTGGAAGCTGGAAGTGCTCTCTGGTGAATTTGTTCTAACACTGCTCATTCTCAGAAACTAAAACAATGTAGTTGGCCCTCAAATATAGTTAGTGAGCCAAGACGTGACTGGTGTCCAGAGTTAGTTTTATATTGGCAGCTATGAGGCTAATTACGATGGATCAAAGCTTAGAACTCAAAATTAGCACTGTGCTCTGCACACACTTGCCCCAAAACTGCACAAACTGGCTTTTTGACACCGAATGTCAGAAAGTACAAATGTACAAAGCAGAACTGAAAACCGTTGGCAGCAGTCATCATTAGGCTGAATTTCTGTCCATGTTGAGTAGGATGTGTAAGCTTGAGGGGTAGATTGTGTAAATTTGATTTTTGCAAGTAACCACCCTAATCTTCTAGCTAACATCTGACTCCAGCTTGTGGCAATATACATCTGACCCAGAGGATCGCATCTCCACATTGCCAGGCATG
>JBBMFX010000128.1:4095347-4124574 GCA_037832545.1 Rhabdalestes septentrionalis
TGTTTGCAAGGACTTTATAAACACATGCTCCTGTGACAGATGTCCTAACATGCCACATAGAGACTGCACACACACACACACACACACACCCACACACACACACACACACACACACATATATGTTTATTATTTTGATCCAGGAGGAAATTACTTGAGTCCTCTGTTTTTAACCCATTCACATGCGTGTAGCAATGGGATGCCAACAATGGCCCTGGGGAGCAGTGTGGGGGAAACCATACAAGGCTTGTTTATCTTGCTCTCTTGCCACTAACATGGCTGTTGAAACATCTGCTGGCACACATTCTTCTAAAGGGCTTGACCGGGTGCTTCAGAAAGTTCACTAAGGCTTTGGCCTACTTGGTAAAGTGATTTTTTCTTTGGTAATCAATGTCGACATCCTCACGTTGATGAAACATGCATCACTTAAGCAGTTCTGTCTCCAGCTGAGTCTGATTCCTCACATGTTTGGAAGCAGGGACTACAGGAAAGGCAGCATGACTCGTGTCCCACATCTCTTGGAAAAAGGTATCATAGTTTTTCCGCATGACACAGAGACAAAGAGAGGTAGAGGAAGGGTGAAGGGAGAAGAAGGAGGGAGAGGAGCTGGAGTGAGATTGTGAGAGGGGGAATTATTGCAGAGCGCTCACGTTCCTGTGCCTGCCTCTACGCACTGGCAGATTAGAGTTTGCACGGGTAGGCTAAGCTCATGATGAGCTGCCAGGGACCTGCTGATTCCTCATTTAACTCAAGCGTTTCCGCTGACCCCAATTTGTACCAAGTTGAGCAAGCGAGTTCACCGCTCTTCATGTATCCTGAAGAGATCAAGCTTGGTGGTCAAGCAAATTCAGTATAAACATAGTCTTTGGTACGATAATGAGGTTGAATTACCCTAGTTATGGAACACCATCAATACTGCAGCGTTATTTTTGCCAAATGACACCAAATATATAATTATTTGGAGCAAAACTGAAGCAGGTGTTCCCAATCTCTGTCCTGGAGACCCCATGCTGTGCATGCCTGACCCAGACCACAAGGAGCTTCATAATTAGTTACTGAACTGAACCAGGTGGGCCAGATGAGACAAAGCATAAATATGTACAAAAACATGGGGTCACTGGGACTGGAATTGGAACCTCCTGCCCTAAGTCAGTGGTTCTCAAAGTCCTCAGAGACCCCAGAAGATCTCGATATTTGCTCTATTGATTTGTGTTGCAAATCAGTTTGGAGCAAGAATGTTTACCATCTGGGAATCCATGTGAGTAGGTTTGAGAACCACTGCCCTAAAACGTTTTTTCATTTTTCATATTAACAAGAAAGAACATCTGGAGATGTGTGAAGAATGTTTAAGAAGTTTCTGCATAAGGAACCAATTCTGTATCAAGTTTTTTCAAGAATTATACAGTGTTGTGCAAACGTTTTATGCTTCTGTGCAAACAGTTTAAAGCCATTTGTCTGAGCAGTGAGGAACTGTGTATTGCAAGCAAATACACAGGTTAACATAAGAATGAATGTAAACAAACAAGAAAGCATCACATAAAGTCTGATTTGTTTTGTCCTTCAGCCTTATCAGTGATTTGTGAAACTCTAGATGTAGTGACTGAGCTGAACCAGGTGTTTTAGTTGAGGTGTTTTATCATCAGCATAATGTATCTGGAAGGTTCTTTAGGGAACCAAATTGTTTCTTCCATGTTGTTGTGTGACGAACCAATTTCAACATCTTTATTTTTAGAAACACATTTTCAATCAGGCTTAGAAAGGTGTTCCTTTATCTGTAGTGGGATGTTTTTCATTCACCATCAACAACACCCTGGATGGGATTCCTTCATCAGGAGCAGGATGTTTATCCATGAGTGCATATTTCCGCGAAATGCTGCGCCCTCACATGTGCGTCCAGGTGTACGCGTGCTTCCATGTGTGGTTTGGGTGGGGTTACTGAGCTGGGTAGGGCTGACCGGTAAGTGGCAATCCCAGGTAATACTCACAGTCACACGCCTCTAAGGTCAAGCATGGCGGTGTGTCAGTAATAAATCCACCACACACGTGCTGCGTGAGGGATTATAAAAACACTTGAGCCAAACAAAAGCCATGTGCATGAGGAAACTCCATTGCTGGGAGTGTGGGGGGAGAGGGTGCTGGTGGACGGAGCCACCGGTGGAAGCGTGCACTTGTTTATATTTTCCCTCCCTCGCACAGGGGAGGTTCTTTGCGATATGGAGCCTTTGAGAAACCATTTCCTGTTATTTACCTGGAAGTCAGGAGGATGTATTTCAAGGAATAACAAACTGCATAATCATGGTTAAGGCCACGGGCCAGAACGCACTACAGGCTTTTTGTTTATCTCTAGTTGCGGACATGTGCACTCGGAGCGCCCATGTGTTCACATGCCGCTTTCCAAGGAGAGTTCACATGTTACAGCCTTGTGTTCTGTCGAAACCAATTAAAACACTTCGAAAACAGGAAACGTGAATGGCTCTTCTTCAAAGTCACGCATAAGAAAACATGTAGTAGAATCCGACAACCCCTGTTTTATCATTAACCAACATTTTACTTAGTTGACAACTATTACTTGAGGACACATTACTTACTGACTAACACAAATCAAAAGTTCAGCTCTGTAAATTATTCTCTACACTAGGCAAACGTACTGAGACATCTCTCTTGATGAGAGCTGTGAAAGGTGCTTATAAATCAAATGTATTGTTATTATAATATACATTCTCCCTTTTCCCACTGTGGTATACATTGACATCCCAACTTTCAAGCCATTATTACTTGAAGTAAGAGGAATTTGATTGAAAACTGCTGATGAAGATTTTTGGATTGTGTGGTATCTGGTAGCCTCGTCATGGTCAAAGTCAATCTAAGCCTCTGGTGCTTCACCCTCATTGCTAAATCCTAATTGCTAAAGCCAGAGTTGGGTGTTGCAGGTTCATGAGGGCATGAGGTGATTAGGCTGTATGGGCCATGTATATCAGTTTTCATCCATTTTGCAAATGAATGACTTTTATAATGATATAATGATCCCGTTTAAAGCATCATGATGATAAATTGTGATAAATTCGTTTTTGGAGTGGTGGATGAGAATATAAAAATGAGCATACATTGCCATTTTATTTGCTGTCCAAAATGGCCAGTGATGTTTTATTAGACATCACTGTGCTGTCAGAAAGCTATACTTTTATTCAGTTTAGCAAATAAATGCTTTTTGATGGAATCAGCCAGTAAAAAATATCATATTTTGCACACCTATAAAGAATATTCCTGTAAACATCAGCTGAAACTGGAATGAATATGATTTTTTTATTGTCCCTGTCCTTGATGGCCCATAAGACTTAAAGTTGTGGTGCACTGAGATGGCACTTCTTAAAAAGGCTAGTAAGTACCAGCCCAAATTAGAACAAAAACGTTTGCACCATATTAGCTTATGATCCATTATTGGAATAAACAAGAGTTTTTGAACATTAGCTGAGGGACTATAGTGTGATATAATAGAGCCAGTGACCTTGCATCTGGAGTGAAATAACAATGACCTCTCTACATTTAACTTACATTGGATACATTAAAAACACAATGATATAATTTGCTTCTGGACTTATCTATGTATCAGACAAGTTGATACCCACCACTCCATCTACAAATACCTAATGGTAACCTACATTTTTAGATTAGAATGCTCGTTTAAGGTTTAATCATATGTAATACATATATCATGCTACAGATTGTAAAAGATCAGCTTGGAAATGACTATGTTGGAGTAGTTTGGATGAAAAGTGGGAGGAATAGACATCAGGGCTGTGTGTTGTAGTGTTGAGTGTTGACAGAAGCTAGCTCTTAAAAAACTGAATCTTTCTGTGAGTTATGGATGCGGTTGTGTCAGTGTCTATATATAGGGCTCCGTAATTGCTTCCCGCCTCTTGCCCTTGCAAGTATTTCTGTAACTGAGTGGACCAAATCTTTGGGGGTAAATAGATCAACTGTCAAAAGAGTGCTAGTAACCAACAGCCAAATGTCGTCCTACATTACCTCCCCTATGAAAAAAACACCATTAGTATCGAAACCAAACGGTTTTGCCACCTGATAGGAACTGGTTTACCATTAGACACCTGTTTTCCTTTTTAGAATACCTTTAGAAAAAAAATCTATATTTACCTCATAGGCCATCAGGACCCTTTACATCAGAAACCACAATATTTGCTCATTAAACCACCAGCAGGGCTAATATAATACATTTATGGGCAAAACTATTGGGACACAATACTTGATTGTTGAATTCAGATGGCCCATTTCTTCCAGTGAATCTCTTAAGCTCCAACTTTGTGGACACAGTTTGATGAATTATTCCAGCATGACTGGAACATGACCCCACTGCACAAAGCAAGGTCCATAAAGACATGGCTCGATGAGTTTAGTGTGGAAGAACTCGCCTGGCCAGCACAGAGCCCTGGAACAGAGATTGTGAGCCAGGTCTTTTCGTCCAATATCGGTGTCTGACATTTCAACTGCTCTACATCATTTATGAATGGGCACATATTTCCCACAGAAACTCCAGAATCTAATAGAAAGCCTTTCACCACGAGTGGAAGCTGTTATGGCTGCAAGTCTATGTAAAGTCTATGTATTTTAAACCAATGCCATTACAGTAATTGTTGGTGTAATGGTCAGGTGTGCCATATATCCATAACTAAGATAAACACAAGTCCTATATGAGCTGCTGGACTATAATACGTGAATCCACATTGAAAATAAATCTCAAGTTGCCTGGGCTTGCTGGAGTTGTCAGAGCACGCGCAGGCACACCCTCTCTCACACACACACACCTAAAAAAGCCACGTAGCACATTCTACCGAAACGTGACTCTGTTGCGCGTCTTTTTGACAGAGCGCGCGGCAGTGTAAACGCAGCCCGCGCGCGCCGTTAATGCCGAGTCTGCGAGCGCCGCACGCGTCTGCACGAGACTGCGGATCTCTCCCGGCCCGCCGTGGCCCGTTCCATGTGAGGCGGCGGTCAGGTGTCGAGCCGCGCCGGGCGCCCTGCCCGCGGAGCCGCGGATATTACTGGAGAGAGGAGGAGAGGGCCCGGACACGTGACACCGTTGCCTCGACTCAGACTCAGATAGAGCGCATGCGCAAAGGAGGCCTGAAGGGAAAAGTCTTAACACTATAATAATAATAAGAAAAATTATGATGATGATGTTGATGATACAAGATGATACAAGGGCTAAATGTAAAACAAATCCACTGTTCGACCTAAAATAAGTAATTGACTATTAGAATAAATAAAGATATTAATAATGACAATGTCAATCATGTTAATAATAACAAAAATAATATTATTGATAGAGCTAAAGCATAAATGAGCTGTTCGAACATAATACAGCAATCATGACAACAACAACAACAACAACAATAATAATAATAATAATAATAATAATAATAATAATAATAATAATAATAATGCTACAAAGAACAGTTTGATTAAAAAAACGGTTGTTATAATTGGGAAGTTTTGGCATCGCGAGCTCTGTTGCTGAGCTTTTGGCGGTATTTTTAGCACGTGCGTTCGTTTCATCTCAGCGAGCAATTATGCCTGTTACAGGCAGAGAGAGGCAACGGTGCTGAAAACACGGAATCTCTCTCTCGCTCTCCCTGCTCCCCTTCCCTTTCTCTCTCTCCTTCTCTTCTCCCCCTCTCTCTTCATTTCTCTCCCCCCTGCCTCTCTCTCCCTCTCTCTCCCTCTCTTCTCTCTCTACTTCTCTCCTTCCCCTCTCTCTTTTTCTCTTTCCTTTCTCCCTCTCTCGCGAAATTACATCACTCTGGACTGAACTTAACATCTTCTGAAGTTCAACGAATATCTTCCCTGACACGAAATGGGCAGTTCACCTCTCTTAACTACTGTTCAGCACAACGACCCAAACGTTACCTTTCTATCCTCAGAGCACCCCTTCTGCACTGAACCCCTCACAGTCCACCCCAACCCTTTGGGGGGCATCAGGTTCCCTGGGGTGTTTTACTTAATGGTACTGCTAGAGGGGAACTCCACGGATTTCCCAAAAGATCCGCATAGTTTTATAACTGATATGTAAACCAAGCCATTCAGAGTTGTTTGACTTGAAATGATCCATAAATTGACAAAATGGAATTCTTAACAAAGGGAGTGATTGGAACCAGACATTAGAACGGTATAAATATTGATTTTAACATGTATCAAACATGCATATAATGCATATACCCTTATGGCATGAATGCATCCGCACACTGTTGAAAGTCAAAACATCTTGGACATAACATACTCATGAAAGTTTGTCTGTGAGCTAGCTTTTAGTGATGCTTAAACCTTTTCTAATGAGTATCTCACTGTGTTCCATTTGAAAATGCTTTCTATCACTTGGAATTATCTCACTCTAGACAAGATCTAGGGGATGATTGATGCACCCCTGCTTTGAATGGGTTTGTTGACATGTTAAATTACAAACAACTTTGTTAACTGACCAGAGTTGTAATAAGTGTGTAGAGGAATGATCAGTCTGCGCTGGATGCTGGCCCTGCAGGAGCAGATATGAAACCCCCCTGACCTGCATAGTTACTAAACATTCTCACACGCTACTTGATCTTAATCCCACATCAGATATCAAGGCCCAATATTTGCAGCTGTCATGCAATGCTGAACCTTTGTAGCCTATTGAGGCCAGTGGTGCATGGGTAGGAGCATTAAACAAACCGAATGCTCACAAAAGGACTTAAAAATGTCACAAGCAATCTTTTGCACTCATTTCTACACTGGTAGACATTTGAGTATTTGTGAGTCACTGGTTTATCACACTTATGAATCACATCTTATCAGCATATTTGATGGCCCAGTTTTGATATGGGTGGCTGAGGTGCTTGCACGAAAAAGTCAGGAAATTTATAAATGACAGGAAATGGGTACAAATATGGCAGCTGGCAAAACGCCTATCAATGACCTTAGCTGTGGCGCATATGAACGACGACTTTTTCAGCTTTTCCTCCAGACTAATATTAGTCCCGGACCTAAACTAGTGAGGGTTTTCATTGGTGAATCATCAGTGACAATGAAGAGTCCAAGACTAGTGTTAATCCATGTCCAAGAAACCAGCACGATATTAAATTACATTATATTCATTTGGGAGACGATGTATCCAAAGTGACTTAAAATTGAAGTAAACACTTTCAGGGCAGTGTGATGATACTGATGTATCTTTGTGTCCTTTCAGGAGGTGTTATACTATATGCTGGCTCCAATGGCAGTGCCAGCCCCAGTCCAGGGAGTCCATCCAGTGGATACCAGACCCAGTCGCCGTCCTCACACTCCCAGCCCTCATCCCCAGAGGAAGTCACCTTCACTGAGATCGGGGCTCTGAAGCAGCGCAGCAGTGGAGGGTCACCCCCTTCTCCCAAGCTGGTGTTCCAGTTCCCAGAGATCTACAATGGCTCCACGGCAGCTTCCAACCAACATACTTACTCGCACCCCATCGCGGGCAAAAGGCCCTGTGGATTCACAGGCACCTTTACCAGTAAGCATATCTGCACTTTTAATCTTCTTTTATAGATTTTCTTTCATCTATTTTTATGTTCAGTTTTACTTCCTTCTATTTTTATGCCTCCTTATTTATTTATATTTATGCTGTATTCTTGTAAAGCATATTAAATGACCTTTATGTATGATAATGGGCTGTATAAATAAACTTCACTGTCCTTAAGGATTACAAGATAAGTCATAGCACACATCTGGTCCTGTTTTGTTTTCCTAAAAGCAATCTCTCTCTCTCTCTCTCTCTCTCTCTCTCTCTCTCTCTCTCTCTACATAAACAGGAGGGATGGTCCTACTGTGCAAAGTGTGTGGCGATATTGCATCAGGATTCCATTATGGTGTTCATGCATGCGAAGGCTGCAAGGTAAGAGAGGCTGACACACTTTGATATACATCAGTGGCTTCCAGTCTGGAAAAACACATGCCTTGCATAGTTTAGAACTTTTCATGCTCTGACAGAGCGTTTCTTAGTCCTGGTCCAACACATGAGGAAGGGGACTTATAACTAGCAGATGAACCGAATCTGGTGTGTTGTTGCAGGGAACAAAAAACTGTGAAAATGCGAAACTGTGCATCACCAGGATCCAACTCATTGTTGGCTAGATAATTAGTTGGATCAGGTGTGCTGGAGCACTGAAAACAAAACACAAAACTATGCAAGGCCAGGATCTTAAGATTTACAGCATAATGAAGGTCTCCCGTTAGAGCCTTGTATTTGAACATGCCTCCTCTCACGCTTCATCTTGCCAGGGGTTTTTCCGCCGGAGCATCCAGCAGAACATCAACTACAAAATGTGTGTGAAAAATGAGAACTGCCTCATCATGCGCATGAACCGCAATCGCTGCCAGCACTGCCGCTTCAAGAAATGCCTGTCTGTGGGCATGTCCCGTGACGGTGAGCCTCACTTACACCTTCATTCTCCCAGCACAGTGCCACAGTAGGGCTTCCAAAGGCACAGAACAATCAGGTCCCACACCCCACCTCCCAACCTAGATTCCCCATTTAGTTTTTTTTCCGCACTGTTACAAAGTTTCAGGAGAGGAAGTTTCTTTTAGCTTAGGCGCAGGTTTGCTACTGTCTTTCTCCTGCCCTTTGCAGTCTTTTCTCCTTCTCCTCCTCTCCCTTCTTCTCTCTGCACCTCTCTCTCTCTCTCTTAGCTGGTTTAGCCCTCCTCCTGCAAACTCCCTGAGCTCCCCCCTCCCTACCCCTTCTAGAGACAATGATTTATGAGGGCTGGAGTCATGAAGTCCCTTAAGCTATCTGTCATCTGGAAAACTGCAGCAAATACAAGAATTATTTTGGGAAAGTGGAACACAAGCAACTTGATTACCCTGCATGTGCCCTTATAATATCTCTGACAATTAATAGCCTGGTGCTGCAACAATTAAGCAAGAGATGCAGAAAAAGGGATGAGGTCCCCTCTGTAGCCCCTCTCCATGGAACAATGCTTCACCTGCTTCCTTTAATAATAAACCAATCAATTGAAATCAAGGCATTTTGAAGCAGCTAATTTGCTCCTCGGTGATAAGCAATATTAGTTTGGCCCTGAAAACGAAACAAGACACACTTGTACATTGTGACCTACTTAATAGGTTTGGTTGCGGTTCTCCTCTTCCCGTCAGTGGCAGGCCTGTGCTGTCACTGAGCCATGGGGTACAAGTGGATTGGTGTGAACGTGATGGGTGAACGCAGGAGTGGGTTACATGTGTTATGAAGGGCACTTCAGGAAAATGGGTGAATGGATAAGATGTGGTAGTAAACATTCATGTTGCCCCCCCTCTAAGGTGGCACTTGAGAGAATCAAGTACCGCAACCTAAAAACCCATTTCTTTCATTGCACAAACAGGAAAACCCCATGTAACTGCCTTGATGCCACATTAAAGCCAGCGCCCTGATTTTAGCTAAAACTGTTGTGTGATTTTGGCTTTGTGATAGAGGCAGATGTTCAGTTTGACACGATGGCATGGTTTCACTTCCGTTGCCACCTAGCCATTTGAGAAAACCAGACCTCAGGATAGAACTAAATATGTCAAACGATGTTCTGCCTCAGTGGAGCACGGCTAAGTGTGGGTCTTACTGCTGGGAAGAAATGTACAAAGGTAATCAGATGGGAAGAGCCAATACCTCCCCAAATGCTTCACTAGTTTTAGATAATATATGCAGGGATAAAATACTATCTCACAGCTTCATACAGCTGTGTCTGTTACTTGATTCTCAAACCTGATATTATTAAAGTATAGCATCTAAGACCAGTGTGGGCAAAGATCCAGAATTTGGTAAGAGCCAATTTTTTACCTTATGCTTCACTGGTCTTAAATATTATATGCTGGGGGGAAAAAATCAAAATGATCTACAGCTCTAAGTTCCTCAAACCTAGGACTGGGATTCTTGAAGCAACTCTCTTCAAGTGTTTCTGTTGCTCTTAGCACCCCCTACAGCCCAGAGCAGACATTGACTTTCCTGTTCCTCATGAAACCCTCCTTTGTCAAGTATCGTTCTCATTTACTTCTCCTCTCCACTGCTCTCTTGTCCTTTCCTTTTTCCCTGCTCCCTCCACACCTCGACTCATGTGCCCTGTGCTCTGCAGCCTCTAATAGCCATCAGTCTTCCTCCCCATCACTGTGGCATTCTCATCACGTTCTGCCCACTGCCTGGCCCACTGCCCTACTTACTGGTTGAGAGAGGGAGTGAGAGAAGAAGAGAGATGAAGAGGGGCAGAGAGAAATAGAGGGGAGGGGGGCAGGGGGATGGAGAGTGGGGGATGCAGCATATGGTAGCATAGGTTCTATTTTTAACCTAACCAGCTGATGGATATTCTTAGAGAGGGGCTAGAGAGACAAGAGGTGAGGAGAAGAGAAGAGAACAAAGAGTAGAGGATGTTCTTGGTCACTGATGATGAGGCCAATGTCATTCTTTTTTACAATGTCAGACTCTGTGTCTTTTATATTTCCTGTGCATTACTTTATGCGGAATTCTCATGGATTCCTAACTCTTAGTGGGAGCTGTACACTATTTTACTTGTTATTAGTATTTTCCTACTCATAATGAGTCTCCCACATTCCAGTCCAAAACTAGGCTTTATAATAGGTGTCTAGAAACAACTGGCATTTACAGCATCATTATTAATGGTACATAGATCTTTAATACTGAACTCAGTGTGCCTTTGCATCTTTCTTAGCTGTGCGTTTCGGCCGCATCCCTAAGCGTGAGAAGCAGAGGCTGCTGGATGAGATGCAGAGCTACATGAACAGCCTGAATGAGTCGGCCAGCTTGAATATGGCCTCCTCCCCTCAGCGAGAGCCTCCAGCCAGCCCCATGGAGATACAGCCCAAAGAAGCTATCAGCTCCATGGCCAGAGGCTACCAGGACATGTTCCCGGGCAGCAAGAGGGTGGCCAGCATCAGCACCAGCAGCAGTGCGCAAACCTCTTTTCTTGGCACCTCTCCTCAGGAAAACAACTATACTCAGGCCAAACCTTCCGCAGTGTACCACTCCAGTACCCCCGTGGCATACGCAGCACCTGCTCGCTGCCCTGTGGCTCACAATGACAACAAATGCCCACTGCCCTCAGTGGACAATGGTCGCTACAGCTACGCTGGTTCCACCAATCAGAACCATTGCCAGTCCGCAGTCAGCCCTCCTCTGCAGCCCAATCAGGCCAATTACAGCAGTAGTTATCTAGCTGCGGAGGTGCAGCCTCAGACATCGTGCCCATGGAAGCTGGATGAAGGCTCCAAAGTGCTGGTGAGAAGAAATTTACTTTGCCACGGGTTTCCCATTGAGAAGCCAAAAAAAATGCTTGTAAAATCCACTACTAGTGCAGCACACTTATAAATGTCTTTTTACCCGTCCTTCTTTCCAGGCCTGTCCCCTGAACGCATGCCCAGTCTCAGCACCAGGGGTCTCCAGTCAGCAGGTGTGGGAGTCTTTCTCCCAGTGTTTCACCCCTGCAGTCCGGGAGGTGGTGGAATTTGCAAAGGGCATCCCAGGATTTCAGGACCTCTGCCAGCATGACCAGATCATGCTGCTCAAAGCTGGCACATTTCAGGTAAAGAGGATTCATCTAAAAATCATTTAACTTTCATTCCAGTTTTCCTACCCCAGTTGACTTCCTACCTGTGTACTACTGTTTCAGTAAATGTATCTTCTGTTCTTGTGCCAGGTGCTCATGGTGAGGTTCTGTTCACTGTTTAACCCCAAAGAAAGGACAGTGACTTTCCTGAATGGACAGTCCTACCCGCTGGGTACCCTGCGAGCACTGGGCATGGGCTCACTACTTGATGCCATGTTTGAGTTCAGTGAGAAGCTGGCTTCTCTCTGCCTGGAGTCTGATGAGATGGCACTCTTCATGGCAGTAGTGTTGGTGTCTGCAGGTAAACAGTGAACAAAAACCGCGTATTGGTTATATGATTCAATACAATTAATAAAGAATATGTGGGTTATTGTTCTCAAACACCAATTAGGGAAAAAAAGTTCCTAATCAGAATCAGAATCAGTGTTAATGGCCAAGTATACAATACAAGGAATTTGACATCGGTAGTTGTTACCTCTCTATACACATAATATACATTTTGTGGGTAAAGGAACCATAGGCACATACTGTACAATAAACACAACAGACCACATGTGGGCACATAGTGTACAAATAATGCAAAGAAGTACTGCAAACATAGTAGTGCAAGAGTAGTAATGCAACAGAAAAAAAAAATCATAATAAATCGTAGTGGGCCACAGTCCAACACAGTCGATTTCTCTAATTAAACACACCTAACTCGACTTGTCCATTAACTGAGAGATTTAGTAGGTTTTTAATGACTAATTGGATTGTAGTTTTATGGTGTCCCTATTTGAGTAGGTTTCAAGGAGTTCCAATTTCATTTAATAAGAGTCTGTATTATTCAGTTGTTTATACTTTGACATGGTGTTTGACCATAATGCTCTCTTCCTCAGATCGGACTGGTGTCTCAGACATGGCAGCTGTGGATCAGCTACAGGAAGGCCTGATCAGGGCACTGCGTGCGTTGGTGACGCGTCGTCGCCCCGATGACTCCACCCTCTTTCCTAAGCTCCTACTGCGTCTGCCAGACTTGCGCACCCTCAGCAACCTGCACTCAGACAAGCTTCTGGCCTTCCGCATCGACCCCTGAGCCACCAGTGCCAGCTGATCAACCACAACCAGCCGGACTGGCCATTTTAGAGCAGTTTCTCTGGTTCAGATTAAGACTGCCCTTTTAGGACATGCAGAGAAGAGTGGATCATGCTCTTGTAGGAACATTTCATCTTGATGTCAGACAATGGAAGGCTGCAGAACGAATGAAAAGACAGTTGTCTGAACTGGTCTGAGAGAAGAATGACTCTCTTTTGCTGGTCATATTCCTTAAGAATACACACACACACACACACACACACACATTGCTTTAGAGAGGAAGGATTTCTAATTCACCTCATTGCCAACCAGCATAAGGAAAGAACCACCAAGGAACTTTTTCCAAGACCAAATAAAACAAGTTGGTCTCCTGTTTGGACAATTCCTTCTGGGATTTTTTTTCTCCAGAACAGTCCTTCAGCCTGCAACCAAGAACACCTAGAGTAGAATAAATTATAGGGACCATTTAATGCTGAGCGTGTATGTATGTATGTTTGTATGTGAGAGCCTGTGTGTAATGAAAAGAAACGACCATGTACATAACACATAGATATTACAGAGATTTAACCCATGTCATGTAGAACTTCAGTGTCAGATGTTATTCAACATGTGTAACCTGTGTTAGCGTGGCAGTGGCATTAAATAGCACAGATTCAGCTGCATCAATGAGCACAAGCACTCCAGTTATGACTTAAGTTCTCTGACAAGTTCGAAAGAAATGGAAGGAACACAACTTCCATCATGCAAATCTTGTATTAGTTTGTTTACCTTCTGTTATATGTTGAATACAATACATCAGTTGTCTTTACATGTCCTCCTCCACAGTTTAATCTTGGGAGACGAAACCAGCAGCCACCCCCACCCCCCCGAGCATGTTTTATAGTTGCTTATTTTTCTGTTCTCTTGCTGTAAATATTACACACCTGCAGGTATAAGTGATGTAACCGTTAAATACAGTGGGTTGGGATAACAGAGTCACAGACCATATAAGTCAAAGTTCTATTTTTTCTGACACTTGTTATGTCTGACAGAGGTGGGGGATCGGGTGCCTTTGGAGGAGATTTTGTTGTTCATGTGTGTTTATGGAAAAGAAACCCTCACCAGGTTTGTCAAATTAGTAAAAGATCAGATTATCCTGACACCAGCAGAGTCCTCTCACAGCCTTTACAGATATTTAGAGGTTTTTATCAAGACATTTGGACTGCCATGTGGAACATATGATCGGTTGAGATTCTTAATGGTTGTTAAAACAATACTGTATGATCATGCTAATGTATATTTTGTAAATGGTATTCTTCCATAGAAACAAGATAAATATGAGATTATCTACATTCTTGTTTGCTGTCTTTCGTTCAGCTAATGTTATTTTACTCATTTTTATGCTTTGTTAACGTCATTTTAACAAGATAAGGCTTTTTGTGACCAGAACTTGACCTCAGACACCGAAGCTGAACAAAAAGGAAAGACTTTACATACCATATTTTATATTATAGCCTAAATTTTGAAACACATATCACCAAAAGAGAAAATGAAATGAAAATTAGAGTCTATGTTTCTGTATGTAGCCTCTAAAGCAGATTTCTTAAATGCATATGATCTGTTCTAAGTAAGATAGTACAGGTCCTATACACACACTGGTTTAGGGGTGGGGCTTCCACTGCAGGGGAGAACTGAACAGCCAAGGATTGAAGATGAAACATTCATACCATCAGCCTTTGTCTGAGGAATCAGGCCACAGCCAGGCAATCACAGATGGTGGTTCTTTTATTTGCAACAGCAGTGATAAAGAAACGCAGTGAGGAAGGGGCTTGGCCCTCCAGATAGTGAAGGATGGGGAATTCAGTGGGAAATAAAGAAGTGTGTGATCCAGTGAAGGGGCTGCCTTGTGCCTGCCAATGAGGGAGAAAATTATAAACAGGGGAGATAAGAGAAAAATAAATAGTCTTAAGTTAATGGTCAAGCCAACATAGACATGAGTGAAAGCTACTCACCTCTCCTCCCAAGAGCACTGATTTAATGGTGACTCTGGAAAGCCAGGTGAGCAGCGTCAGGTGGCCTCATTAGACGGTTTCAGCTGTGTTAGATAGTTCCGCTCCACTCTGAGGCAACATGGCGATGACTATCCATAACACTGGTGCTGAAGCCTCCCGTGGAGATTTTGGAGAGGCGGAGAGCGAGGTTCTGCCAAGAGGGTTGCATTATTTTGTGCACCTCACCAAAGTACTACTATAATTACAATTGCTGTGAGCACAGCAAGGCTAATCTACAAATCAGTTTTTAGAATAGAATCCACCAGCTATGAATTTAGAGTGTAAAGGCTCCTTTCCATCAATTCCATTTGAGGTTGTACTCTTGAACCAACATGCACATAAGGTAAAGGTCCTATGAAGAACACTTAAATTGGCATACAACTTAGCAATGACACTGACATTGCAGTCTCATGTTAGAGTGCATTAAGTTCATAAAACCATACGCGTTCACCCCCTAATCAGAAAACCATGGGTTCGAATCCCATGACGGCCAGTGGCACCACTGAGATACCCTTGAGCAAAGTACCATTTCCACACACAGCTCTGTGTTCCTGGCTGTCCACTGCTTCACTTGGTGAATGGGTTAAATACAGAGGGAGAATTTTGTGCTGTTCACACTGTGTGCTGTGGGGTTTTCACTTATGACAGAATGGTCACTTTCCCTTTCAAATGTCAGAAGTGAACCTTTGAAAAAAGTGTGCTTTCCCAGACCCAACTTCTCTAAATATAAACCCAGAATAAATGTGATTCTGAAATACATTGCCTTTGCATCTTGGACCAAGAACAGACTTTTTTATGGCCAAAAAGTACCTGTAAAAGAATACTATTAGAGTTGAGTGCCTACTCCGGTGGTCTCTTGGCTATTTGTGACTGAGGCCATTTTGTGGAAGGGACTGAATAGCTCCCCTAGAAGCAATACACTCAAAATAACTCTTCTCATTCCCTACTGACCTCCCATCCCATGTGCCTGAATGAGTTTTGGTGAACGGAGACTGTTTGACACAGAATGAGAAAAGTGTCTCAGTCATTCAACTTCCCTGAAGTAAATTTAGGTCAAATTATGGCAGACAGATCAAGGTCACTACGCTATTGATTAAAAAACAGACTGACATCTAAATAATTAGTCTGCTTATGCAATATACGCCCTCTGTCTCTGACGCACACGCACAGAATATTTTGGCACTTGAGAAACTGTCAGGACTCACAGAATAATTTACTCAAATATTATAAAAACATTTCTGATAAACCTTGCTCTGAACAAGAGAAAGCAAGAGGAAGCCAAGCAATCATAACTGGTCTGTCTAAACACTAAGCGAATTGCATAAAGTACAATGTACCTACATCAGTTTTCCATATTTTCAGGCACACTTACCATATAGATGCACTTAGTAGTTTATTACAGACTGTAGTCCATTTGGTGCAATGCAGCATTTGTTAGGCACTTTTACCCAGTTCATCAATGGCCAGGACACCTACAGCACTGCCAAGTATTATTTGTGTGTTGGATCATTTTCAGCATAACAGCGACACCAGCATGGTAGTGCTGTGTTAGTCTGTGTGTGTGTGTGTTTGTGTGTATGTTCCATAGTACACATCAGTCTCTGATTTAACTGCTTAGGTTTCACTTTTTACCTTACGAATGTGTGTGATCCATTTTGAAGATTCTGAACACCGTTTCCATGTAGTATCCACTCTGTAAGACACACCAAACCTGTTGGTCCTTCTTGCACATGCAAAGTAACTGAAAACAGTTCATCTGATGTGGCACGGTTTGTGTCAGTCATGCCATCGGCCTTCATCTGTGGTCAGCTTCAGACCCCATGCAGCTGTTGGATGGATATTTTTAGTTGGTGGGCTATTCTTGGACCAGCAGTGACACCAAACTATTAAAAACTCCAGCAGCTATGCTGTGTATGACACAAGCAATGCTACACACACACACTCTCACATACTTGGCCACCATGTCAGTGTCACTGTTATGCTAAGACTGATTCACCACGCAAATAATACCTGCTCACTGGTAGGCCTGAAGGGTTCTGACCATTGGTGAAGGGAGTAAAGAGTCCAACTAATGATTCAGGGAAAAACATAGACTACAATAAGTCACAACATAGCAAACAAAAATGTTAAGACGCTAGTGACAAAGGCATGGCTGGGACTTTACCATTTGAAACAGCTTAGGATGTTTGGTGTCTTTCCTACAGTCCTAAAAATCTTCTATCCAGCAGCTGTCAAAAGCATCCTGACCATGAGCATCATGTAAATATTTATATTCAGATACTTTTAGTCCATATTATATACAGTTGTATCCATAGTGCATATTGTTATGTTTAAATTGTATACATTTATGTATATATGTCCAATTCTTCTGTTACTCTGCTCGTGATTCTATGTTCTATATTCTGAGCATCACATTAATATCTAAATATAAATATTCAGATACTTTTAGTCCATAGTACATACCGTTGCATCCATAGTGCATATTGTTATATTTACATTGTTTACGTTTGTGTATATTTGTCAAATTCCGGGTTACAGAAGATTGTGTGTTTATAATTGTGTATGGGTGAAATTTAAATTGAATCTTGTATCCAATAGCTGATAAAATTCCAATGAGTTCTACAATGCATATGAAACAAATATAATGCAGGCGGACCTAATGAAGTGGTGTAATGTATTACAACCGGAGACAGCCTGGGATACTGACAAACTGTGTTGTGCTGCCATCAAGTGACCAAACTCTTATTTGAAGATTTTATTTAGAAGATTTCACTGTTTACCTAAAAAAAATCATGTCGGATCACTGATCTCTACACAAAACATACTCACATCAAACTGAGATGTTTAGGTAAATTCTACTGGAGGAGTAAATTAAGTTGGCCTGCCTGGGAGCAGTCAGCGTGGCTTATTTCATTTTTTATACAAAATGTCATATAGCCATATAGAAACCAATGGAACATCATTACCAGTAATGAATTTCTTAAACTTAGACGTGCCTGAGTGGAATAAATTGAAATAGTACGCGTAAAATAAGAATTGTGTTATTATTGTAAAATAATAGTAGGGTGCAAAGTGAACGGTATTTAACATTTGTAAGGATTTATAAAATGCTTGCAGTGCAAGAGAGTGTCATGTATGCAGGTACATACTTCCTCGCATGAGCAAAATGTCTTGGTGAAGCATAAAGATTACCCTTCGCCGGGACCAAGGGGCCTAGACCAAACCCTGAAAAACAGGGTGTCCCAAGAATTTTGTCCATGTAGTGTCTGAAACGTCAGACGTCATGCCGTGACGTTGTTACTTTACGCAAAGCGGATGTGTTCACGGATGTGTTGATGGTGAATATACCAATTTCTGATGAAATGTTTTTGTTGTAAATCCTATTTGTAGTAAACAAACACGTCAGGTCTGATCAGAAACTGTGGACAGTGATATTTAGAGTCTCTAACGTGCATCTTTTCACATCTCCTAACAGACTGAAACGTTGTGGACGTCTGCAGCTAGCTAGCCGGCTAACGGCTAGTAGCTGGTTTGTCAACTTTGGAAGGTGAATGCTACGAAAAAAGCAATGCTTTTTGCTCATTTTAACAAAATATATTTTGCTAAGTCATACAGCCGTTTACTATTAGTGTGCCATCTGTTTTGGAGGTTACTTTATGTATCAGAAAGTTATAACTTTACACATTTACTGAAATGTACATGTTAAAGGTAAACATTTAAGTGAAAGGTAGGTGCTTTTGAGTGAAGTAGCATCCCTTGAGACCATCAACATGTAAGCAATAGTGAACAAAGTAAATAATTTCTACACAACCGAGTGATTTAATATGGATAGCCCTGTAGATATTTTGTGCAGGGGCCAAAAGTCCTAGTTACACCATTAGGTCAAGTAATGTATTTCACTTAGAAGTCAGTTTTGGATTATAGTTCTTACAGTGCTATGCCCTGTTTCTTTTCTAGCCCCTTCCAGACATTAATCACAATGGAGTAATACTGTGAGGAAGAAGATCAGCAGGTGGGGTGGCCCAGGAGTTGTCCAGAGGTGTCTGAAGATTGATTCCTGTCTGCCATGTTTGTGACTGCATATCTTGCATTTGTGGCTCTAGTGGTGCTGTGCGTGGGTCTGGAACTCGCAGCACGCCGCCTCCCCTCACCGCAAACCACTCCAGCGACTGTTGCCAACCCAGCTTTCCGTCGCTTCCAGACGCTCTTTTTGAAAACCTACCTGCTTGCTCTATGGGCCGACTGGCTGCAGGGGCCATACCTTTACAAGCTCTACCGGCATTACAGTTTCCTGGAGTCACAAATTGCCATTCTGTACGTATGTGGGCTGGCCTCTTGTGTGCTGTTTGCCCCCGTGGCGGGCTGGCTGCCTCAGGTTCTTGGTCGTAGACAGACATGCTTGCTCTTTTGCTTGGCCTATTCTGTGTGCTGCCTCACCAAGTTGTCACGAGACTATTTTGTGCTTATTATAGGCCGTGTTCTTGGCGGACTCTCCACTTCCCTGCTGACCACCACCTTCGAGGCCTGGTACGTGCACTGTCACGTTGATGTCCATGATTTTCCAAAAGAGTGGATCCCAGTGACATTCAGCAAAGCTGCAGACTGGAATCATGGGCTGGCAGTGGGCGCTGGGCTTGTGGCCAATATGTTCACAGAGTGGTTGGAACTGGGACCAGTAGCACCTTTCCTGCTGGCCATTCCCAGCTTGGCTGCTTGTGGCTGGTTGGTGGTGTCCGAATGGGGTGCAGAAGAGAAGCTTGAAAGCAGAGGGGGGGATAAAAATGGCCCCCTGCTGGGACCACCAAATGCCCCTCAGGTACATGTATCGGCTCAAACTCGTTTTCGGCGCAGCTGCATGGAAGGCCTGCGCTCTCTGCTGTCAGACCGCCGCGTCTTGCTCCTGGGTGGGGTGCAGGCACTCTTTGAAAGTGTCCTGTATATCTTTGTTTTCCTCTGGACACCAGTGCTAGATCCCCACGGGCCTCCGCTAGGCATCGTGTTCTCTTGCCTCATGGCAGCTAGCATGGCAGGCTCCACGCTCTTCCGCCTTGCTACATCAGCACGTTACCGACTGCAGCCTGGCCACCTGCTGTGCCTGGCGGTGCTGCTGGCTTTCTTCTGTCTCTTCATGCTGACCTTCTCTACAGCACCAGGGCAGCCCAGGCCTAGAGAGTCCTTCCTGGCTTTCTTGCTACTGGAATTGGCCTGCGGACTCTATTTTCCCGCTGTCAGCTTCCTCCAGGGCCGGGTGATCCCAATGGAGCGCAGGGCCGGTGTACTGGCCTGGTTCCGTCTGCCGCTCCACCTGCTGGCCTGCCTGGGGCTGCTGGCCCTCCACGGGGAAGTTTCAGGTACTGGAGGAGGGGAGGCCGGCAGTGGTACAAGGCACATGTTTGCAGGGTGTGCTGCGATGATGTTGGCAGCATTGCTAGCAGTCGTGAGCCTCTTCACCCTGGGGAGGAATGACACAGACCTGCGGCTAGAAGGAACCAAAGCAGAGGGCGAGATTTAAGTAGAGGGTGTGCTGTGCTAACAGCTATAAAATGAACTAATATGTGCGACACGACTACTTGAAGTCCAAACAATATTTACAAAGTGCTGAAATAGGTAGCACTTGCCAAAGCTGATGTTACTTATTTCCATGTTTGGTCACTTCAGGAATGGTCCTTGAAGTTAAATTGTATTATTGAAATGTATCATTGCCTTTTTTACATAGCGAATCAACAAAAACGATGGGAACTATAATAATATTTATTGTTCATAGTTATGCTCTTTCTCAGTGGGGAAACAATAAAAGGTAACTGATGAATTGGTAATTTACCTAAGCTTTTATAGATATTTTGGCTCTTTTTGACTTTCTTAAATGTTTCCTGTTAATTACTGTCCTGGCTCATATACCTCAGTGGGTCTGAGGGTCTTCAGAGAGTATATTACATTTCTGCAGCTACCGTTTCTTCTTATTAAACATAATCACATATTTCCACTGGGTGTAGGGTCGTGTGTTTTCCAATCAAGTTCAGTTCACTTTAGGGGAAAACACACATATCGTCTGGGCATAATTATTTTCCTTTTCAAACAGAACTCACTTGGCATCAGCAGATTAGCATCAGTGATATTATTTGAGTAGCCATATACTTTTTAAAACCAGGTTGTAGTGAAAAAAAACTTTTAAACCAGGGCGTAGTGAATTTTTGTTATGAGCCATGTAGCATAACAAAGTAATGATCTTGTCTGCAGACATGTATAACACAGAGAGCAATCTAAATATCAGCATATCAAATGATGTGGTTTTGAAGTATCAAATTTTCTTAGGATTTTTCAGCGGAACAATTTTTGGCCAATTCTGCTGAAGAAGTTGACATAAGTGGATGTAGCTCAGTGGGTAGGATACTTGCCTCTGGACCATGAGGACCATCTTGGGTTCGAATCCTACCTCCAGCACCACCACTGGGTCCCTGAGCAAGACCCTAAACCCCAAGTTACTCCAGGGAGACTGTCCCCTGTAGTCAGGAATGGAAGTCACTTTGGATAAATGCTATAAAAAAAATTTTTACTATGAGCTAAACTGCTGCAGGGCAAATAGAAGAATATATGAAAATGAGTTGATTGTTGTTACATCAGAAAAACAATGAATTTAATTGTTACATTGTGGAACATTCGTTTTTTTTCTCAACAAATCCAAGAAAATGTGGTTCTCCATTATATGGATGTGAAATGTTATTATTTGTTCAGTGTAGCTCTGTTAAAGCAGTTCCCTTGGAAAAGCAGGCTGGTTTTATAGTAAATGTAATTGTGAACTTCATGGTCTGTTTAGAAAACAGATGACAAATACCAGCTTTTGGTTGAGCGTTTTCTTTTATTTGTAATTGATGGCAACTGAACCAATTAAGGCTTATGAACAAACATCGTAAAAAGCACCGTAAATAAATGCATATTTTATAAAAATAAAAAATAAAAATAAAACATCTGTTGTGAACTATAATGACCACAGTAATGTTCAGTAATTGTTTACTGCTGTAGATTCTGTTTGAGGGCCACCTGTACTGTTGGTAGAGGCTTTGCATGAAAAAGCCTCAAGTTGTCATTACAGATGTGAGGTGGGGGTACATTTCCACAAATATTTATGGCTTATACAGTGGTATATGTTGCGTTCCCCAGACAGTGTATTTTACAGTGGTGTTGGTACGTTCCTCTGGTTGCCTGACAAACAGATTTCACGCCTACTACGTTTTAATTAGGTTTTCAGTTTTAAGCAAAGACAAACTCTATTAGATAATTTAGATGTCAGGAGGAGGACAATTTCATTTAACAAATGGTAAAATGAAACGTTTCATCTAAACCTTTGGTCAAAACTATTACATTTTATTTGGTATGCTTGAAGTGCTAATAAGACATCTTTCAAGCTGTATTCCAATTGGTTGATCAGTTTAAGCTCTATACATAGTCATCAGGTGATTCTGTAGATTTGGGAGGAAGATATTATTAGTACATTTGTATTTTATCAGCATTACTAGCCACTTTCATCGGTCATGAAAGAAACCCAAAAATAATTTCCAATATCCAAGGTAAACATAAATAAATAAAATGACAACAACCAAAGCCACATTCAAACATCCCTATAACTGCATTCTTTGTATTAATTTTGATTAAAACTAAGAAGAGGAGCAGGTGTTCTATGAGTAAATTCTCGTTGATGGGATGGCTGTTTTATGTCAGGAGGAATCCTGAAATGTTCCTTTAAATACCATTGGATAACCCTGTATTGCAAAATTCAGATATGAAGTGCCACAGGACTGCACATTTCAGTGTTTTCCTTACTCTACATACCTGATTCAGTTCATGAAGAGCTTGCGGAATCTGATGTGTTAAAACAACAGCAAAACTGTGGTCCTACAGAACTGGATCTGAACACTCCTGACATATGTCAGTTACGCTATATGGACAAAAGTATTGAGATGCTTGGCCATTAAACCAACAGGGACTTGAACGACATTGCATTCAAATCCATGGACTTTAATATAGAGTTGGTCCCTTTTGCAACTATGACAGCTTCCATTCTTCTTGGAAGGCTTCCAAAAAGATTTTGGAGTTTCTGAGGGAGTTTTTGTGCCCATTTATTCTGTAAAGTGTTTATGAAGTCTGGTACTTATGTTGGGTGAGAAGCTCTGGCTCACAATCTGGTGCTGGATGGGGTTGAGGTCAGGGTTCTGTGTGGACCAGTCAAGTTCTTCCACACCGAACTCAATCAACCATGCTTTATTATGGATCTAGCTTTGTTCACAGTCATGCTGGAATAGAAAATGTTCTACCACAAACTGTCTACAAAGTTAGAAGCAAGGCGTGTTCCAAAGTGTCTTGGTATGTTGAAGTATTAACATTGTCCTTCACTGGAAGGGGTCTAGCTCGAACACTGAAAAACAGGTGTGTCCCCGTACTTTTGTCCAATATAGTGCATGTCCCATTCATCTGCTCATCCACCAAGCCATCATCTAATATGACACCTGTATTGGTAGTTCTTAATGTGACCTTAGGGAACCTTGCCATCAGTCAGCCAACAATCTCCAAAATTCCAGACAACAGTGCTGATGAGTTACATTCTACCAAAGTAAACGCTAGGTGCCAGTGCAATGTGACCTACACTGAGAGTGAGTGAATGAATGTGAATTCCATATTAAGTTTGGCAGTATCTGGCTGCAGCAAAAATAATGTAGTGTCTCTTTCATTGTCAGAGTTTGGATGGGAAGCCCCAAAACAACAGTAGATTAAAGTGCAAAAGGTGAATGCCTAAAATATAAGATACAGGTCCTACAGTGTTCAGGGGGGTGTCGTGTTGTTAAAAGTTGTTAAAACAGCCCAAAAGGGACAAATGTATAGTACTTTTGAATTGGGTAGTGACTTTTCAATTAGCTGACTATAACCAGGATGTAGGCAATCTACATATGAAAGAAATGACCTACTTGGTGAACCTTGGGGGAACCAAAATTACAGGGGAAAAGGAAAGGAAAGGAATGAAGGCTTTGATTACCAGAAAATGTGCTGTTAAGAAGAATTCCTTGTCATGGAATGTTCTTATTTTCTTTGTTCACCCAGATAATAGTGTTTTCTCTGCACAGCTTATTTCTCCCGCTGTCGTAAAACATCTGGTGCAGAAAAGTTGCAACATCACACAAATACACAGACACAGAACACAACAGGAGGGCATTCACTACATGTATTTCTTTTTTAAAAACCAATAGGCAAAATAGCCCATCCCCCCTAGGGACCCCATTAAGAAGGAGGCCCCGAAGAAGGATGGCGGCTTCTTTTTTACCATTCGGAATGCATTGGGTAGAACTGCTGATAGTAAGGTCGTGTGGATGTCTCCCAACACCTTGCGGAAAGCGTAGCGCTTCTGCACCCGCTCGAAAAATGATTGAAGGTTGGGCCGACTTCCGTCCTCCCAGTATTTCTTTGAGAGTCCCAAGAACTTGAGCTTGTGCAACGTGGCACCAAGACATATATCAGCTAGTGTAAAGTCAGGTCCACAGAGCCACAGTTCGCACTTTTGACCTGTTAGGGGCAACAAGAGAAGTGTCATGCTGTTGAAGTTTGCAGAGACTCCAAAACTATAGGCACTTTTTCATAGGCATACAGGAACCACGCTGTACCTAAACCATACTGAGGTGGCATGGAACTTACAGCACACTTTATTATTTCAGCCGGATAACGGGGCTCCTAAAACACTGTCAGAGCAATTTTCTCCCAAGAGTTTATAACTGGTCCTTTTCCAAAAACCAAGTTTTTCTGCCAGAACAGCTTTTATTATTTATTATTATTTATTTATCTATTTATAATTTGTTTTTGTTTTGAGGTTTTTTTTCTCAGTGTTCTTAAGCCATGCAATGAATACCAAACCCAGCTATTAATACCAAACCCAGCTAAGTTGTTAGGGATGTCCTGGTTCACCTTTGCGGTTCTAACAGCGTTGGAGATTAATTTGTTCGTGTCATAGAAAACTCCCACTAAATTTTATGTTCAGTTCAATCAGACAGCATTGCTTGTACTTAAATCAACTTCCCAGGTACTTTGTATCTCCATTGTTATTTTTTTGTGTGGTCAGTAAAAAAAAATGGCCTCTTTCCATGGGACATGGTTCTTGTCATGGGAAAACATTTGTCAGTGCGGGACAGATTCAAATCAGATTTAAAACATTTGTCTGTGCAGATATAAATCATGCTTCTTTAACCATGGGATCAACAATTTGGTTGCAGAGAAATGTAAAAGAGGCTTTTAATGTTCTATTCCAGTTCCACACTCCAGGTTTAAAATAATTGGTAGTATCCAGATTGGTGAACTGAGCTGCAAACCCTTAAAAAGGAGATCTTCAAGGGTAAAGCAATGGATATATAAGGAAACTTGACTCTTAAGAACCACTTGAGTGCATAAATGGGTCGTTGGTTGGCTAAATGGTTCTTCTCTATGATGATGAGACTTGTTTAAATATGTTTCTATATAGCTGTTCTTCCGAATCACGGTCCTGGAGCCCCATTGTCTGGGATATTACAGTATTTTCTCTGCTCTAACACACATGCTTCAATAGAGAAAGGATTGGTAATAAGCTTCTTAGATTGATTTAGTGTTTTGTGAGCAGGGACAGCACAAAAATGTGCAAAGGAAATAGGAAGCTAAAGGGCCAGGGTGGCTGGTCACTACTAAAACGTCCCACAATGTTACGAGTTAGATTGGTAAAAGCACATTTTGTTGTTGGTTTCCCAAACTAAATTTAAGCATAGACTATGTTGGATATCTAATAGGAAATTACAACTGACCTAAAACTAACTAAGTTTAGTTTTAATCCATCTGAATGAAACCAGCCCTTGGTGCTTGGAAAGATGTAAATTTTTACATTTTATCATTTTAAATTAATCAAAACATGGCAAAAATGATTAATTTTATCAATTCCAAATATTTACACTACAATGGCTGAAAATAAAAGAATGGATTCTTCCTAAATGATAAAACAGTTACTATCAATTTATGAATTAATTGTTTCATAGCCATTTATCTTACAGAATTTCATCAGTATTTGTTGCAATAACAGAATACATACAGTAGTTCTCAAACAGTAAAGCTCGGGGCTTTAGGTAAAAGATGGAACTCACCTTGATATTCAAGTTTCCTCTTCTCAAGTTCTGCTTCAACTTGGTCTAGAACCATTGCCAACTCACCAAGGATCTTCTTCAGGTAGTTCACATTGTCATGGTCCAAAATCTTTGCCTGGCAGAAGAATATTACGATTATGAAAGCATCCTCCATATCACAGACCTTCAAACACACATCCATACACACTCAAACAGCCATATTCTGTCCCCAACAGAATAGCTAGAAGAAACTTTCTTTCTGATAATTTGGATGAAAATAAAGTCAGTCAGAAACTAATTACACTTCTTTCTATCGCAAATTCTTGGCAAATTCACAGTCAGGTCAAGGTCAACAAGATACAATCATTACTGGGGTCACAGGGGGCACTGGAGACAATCCCTATTTAGGGTGAAACACATTGAAACACTCCAGACACATCACTAGACTGCCATCAAAGGGTAGACCTATAGACAAACACACACACACATACAGTCACACCTAGAAGCCATTTGGCATTTTTAATTCATTTGATATGAACAACTGTGGCAGGAAACCCTTTATCCTCTCAAAAATCCACAAAGACATGGGAAAAAGAAAACATGCCACCCTTATGCAAACTTGTGGATGCAAGTTTTATTCGTTTTATTCCACCTGTTTTTTGGCACCTCTTCTCGCCAGTGCCCGGGTGTAATTTTGGCCTGGTTTCTGTGCTAAAAGTTATTACATCCAGTGTTTTGCATGTGCATACAGCTTTTTGATCAATTGATGAGGGGCCAAGTACTGATATTTTAAAGATTCATATTTAAGCTGTAAACTGAGAGGCCGGGAGCAGGTTTGGTGTGAGATGCCTCGCTCTGGAGACACTTGGTGCGACAGAATTGTTCACGGTAATGATGGATGGGACCGGATCCTCATTTCTAAAAGTTCTAACCCTAGCCCTAACCCTAACACGAAGTTAAAAAGTAAATATCTAGCTGCTGCACCATTATTAACCACCTACCAAAACCATAGCAACCATTAGTAACCACCTAATAACAACTACTTTTACCACAGCAGCCATGCAATCACACTTCACATATTCTCTCAGAAATGCATTCCAGCTTTTTGAAACCAGCTCCTTAAAATCAGAAGCATGTAGTATTAGGAAAAAATGCAATTATCAGTAATTTCAAGTCATTTATACTATGAAGGTTTGATATAGTTCATTGTGAAAAATTAGTTACTGAACTAGAATATGAGTTACTCTCCCACATCTCACCATGAGCTTTTTCTGCTTGGAAAGGTATGGCTCTGTCAGCTGTGGTTCCTCGTGGTCTAGTTTCATCAATTCAGATGCTGCATTGGCCAAGTGTCCTTGGAGAGACAAGAATTAAACAAACAGTCAAAAAAACAGTCTTTAGCTTGGTCTAGGATCAAACTCTAGGATCTAAAAACTTAGCTTTTCAAATTAAAACAAGGACAAAATGTCCCCAAAGTTGTGAGGGGATACGTAATTGTGACTGAGGTTTGGAACCAAAAATGCTAATGTTACCCTCTAGATTTATAACTGATATAACAAGCTGTTTCGAGCAGTGCCATGGGCACAAAAGCCAAAGTGAGGATGGGCAATACTTTTCCTCTAGGTTTTAAATACACTTGACAACTAATTAAGACCTTTAATAAGATTTTTACAGACGAAAAATCAAATCAACCCCTCTGATAAACATCATCCAGGAGAGGAACTTGCCATTAAGGAGATTTATTTGGAGTTAGGCAGGGCTTTCCCGACCTAATTAATTCCACTCCAAGACTTCAGGCTGGATCGTGTCTTTGACCTTGATTTACTGCCCAGATTTATTGCATAATGCCTGAGCAATGCGGCTCGGTTTGAATATCGCAGATCCAATATCAGAGGACTCGACAGTAAGCCCCTAGCATCACGACATTCTTCTGCACTTTTCATGCCAATGCAAGGTCAACACTTCAGGCAGCTTTGCTTACCTCACTGCTCTTGTGAGAATCATCACAGGGGAAGGATAAGAGGCTTTTATTCCTTTTTTTATTCCTGGGAGTCCTTTCCTGCCCGCCGCTACGGCACTGTCTTACCATTAAGCTCATAAACCCAGTTCACTCTCAGCCAACAAGACTGGAATGTTTTGAAAGGCTATGTGGACACTTTAGTTTTAGAGTTACAGCTTAGAAGTATAAAAAGTCAAAGATGTCCTATTTAACCCAGTTTTAGGATGAAGAACATTTAATTAAGAACATTTCTTTGCTTGATCAATCACTAGGCATCAAGCTAATATGAGGCAGGGCGGCTGTTAGCTGCCCCAGAAGCTCAGTATACGGCTCCTCCCCTAACAAGGAACAGGTGAATATATTGTCAAGTAAGGCACTAGAACTTTTTAAATCTGAGATACTCAAACAAGTCCAAGGAAGAGCTTGGCTAGAGAGGAGATATGTTGGAGAGTGTGGTAGCACATTATGATTAGCACACTACCATTTAATGCTAATAGCTCCCCCTTGTGTACGATGTTCAGACATGGAACTTTATGCATGCACATACAATTTTAGCAATTAAATTAAAGTTATAGCAATAAAATTAGCAAATTACTTCCTAAATGGAGCTTTTAAAAAAATGCCAATACAGAAAATATCATAAAAGCAGTGAGATACTTTATGTCGTCCATAAAACCATGACTTTGAGATGCATTGTGAGGAGCCATTGAAAAAAAAATCTTAAATGATTTTGTTTTAGAAACTGTGAATCTTAAAACATCAGTGTAGAATGTTTTAGTTCAATGCAAAATAAACTAGAAAAAAAATTCTTCACAGTCTTTACACTACAACTGTGTAGTCCTTTTTTTTCTCTGGCTGCTATGAGTGGTGGTTCTCAGAAAGCACTAAATTGTGGCATCACTTACTACGTATTTCAGCAGTGGCGTACTTTGGGATCATGGAGTCAGTGGTGAGCTCAGGGTGGAGAATGCAGCCATGCGTGTAGGCGTCCATGGGCAGGCCATCCAGCAGCTCTCGGTACTGCTGTACTCGGGCATGCATAGGAGAGCCTTCTTCTGGAATAAGCTGGGCTACTGTATCTGTGTTAACACACACACATACATAAATATACTGAAGCAAACATAGAATATTATGTCAACACACCTCTGTAGCCCAGTTCTATGCTGTGAACCACTATAAAACAACAAATGTATACTTTAGCTGAATTCTGTATTAATGCACCAAGTTATTTCAAATCATTGAGCCTTTCATGAAAAAGCCTTTCATGACCAATATGTCAAGTCAAGTCAAGTATCTGTCATTTCAAACATATACGCATTACACAGTGAAATGAAACAACACTCCTTCAGCACCATGGTGCAACACAAAGAAAAAAGACAGTAC
>JBBMFX010000128.1:4124674-4137375 GCA_037832545.1 Rhabdalestes septentrionalis
CCCCTGGCGGCGCCCCTGGTGTGCGTGTTCATGTTGTTGAGGTGTCATTCTCTGACCTGAATTAGGGAAACAATCAGTGATAGTTAAATTTCAATCCGTTATATGACTCACTTCTTATGGTGCAGTTGGTGATGTGGTTGTTAGGGAGTTGCTCCTGCAATCAGAAGTTCATGTTTTTGAAACCCAGAACCGCCAGAGTACCACTGAGCAAGGTACCGTCCCCACACACTGCTCGGCGGGCGCTGTGTCGCTGGCTACACACTTCTTCTCTTGGTGAATTGGTACGAGGCAAAAAAACAGTTTCATGTTGTGCTGTGTTCACATGTGACTATAAGGGTCACTGTACCCACTTATTAAAAATGCACAGAAGACACAGTAGTGGAATACAACCTAAAGAAATATACTATATGGACAAAAGTATTGGGACACACCTGTTTTCAGGGTCAGCGTTTGGCCTCTTACTTCCAATAGGGCTTAATCTTAATGCTTCAACAGACAACGCCATATTTCCAACTTTGTGGAGAGTTTGGGGAAGAACCTTTTAATAAATTAAGCTCCATATAGACATGTTTGGAGGAGTTTGGTGTGGAAGAACAGAGCCCTGACCTCAACATCATTCAGCACCTTTGGGATAAAGTGGAACGCAGATTGTGATCCAGGTCTTCTCGTCCAACATCAGTGCCTGACCTCATAAATGCTCTACAGAATGAATGGGCGCAAATTCTCACAGAAACTACCAATAGGAGAGTGGAAGATGTTACATCTGCAAAAGTGGGGACCAACTCCGCATCAAAGTTTATGTATTTGAATGCAATGTTATTATGCAAATCCCCTGTTGGTGTAATGGTTAGGTGGCCCAGTATTTTCAATGTTAAAAAGCATGCTGTAATTTTAATTTCAGTAAATCAAACAGATAAATATTTATAAGCTGTAATAAATTCTTACATTTTAAAATCAATGTGGCTGAATTAACATCATCAGACTGACTCATTATCTATTTGTGTGTGTGTGTGTGTGTGTGTGTGTGATTGTGTGTGTGTGTGTGTGTGTGTGACAGTGCTCTTACACACTGCATTCACACCACAAACATGGGCGTGATTTCATCCAATCCTGTTTCTATTTTTGCAGAGTCTGAGGTTTTTGAAAGGAAGACAGAAAAGTGAGTATTATGGCAACACTAAGCTTTTTGTTGTAATTTTATGATTTGTATAAATGTCAGAAACATGATTAAGCCTCTGCCTTATATGTAGAACTACAATGTTATTTATTCAGAGAATGTTAATGAAAGTTAAATAATGGGAACATTGTTGACATTTGCAGACAAGGACACTCCTGCTTCTGCTCCTGCGGCTTCATCCATCAGTGCTACAGGAGGGTTTAGATTCGGTAAGGTCCCTCTCCTCATCACACAGCCTTGCCTGGCCCAGGCCTCACTGAAATTAGCATCAATGTACTGCTTATGGCACCACAGTGTGGCGCTGTTGTGCACCAAACTGAATTTACAGAGCTTCAGACTATATTTTAACAATAGCGGTAAATCCCTTTGAATTACATTTTAATAAATGCATTAAAATAAACATGGTTTAAAACTAATTTCAGCCATTTAAAACAAGCTAAAATTAAAAAATGGAAAAATAAATACAGTGCTGCCTTTTTCGGCAGTATGCTTAGTCTGTTTCGACAGATTTAAATACTGGGGTGGAATGAAATGTATTTTTGCCTGAGCCTTCAGTTCCTGATACCATGTCTCCTAATCGTCCTCCCCTCCAGTTTTCGGGACACGTTTTGGGAAGCCCAAAGGACCCAGGAGCCGTCCGGAGACGTGGGTGTAAGAATGAGCCGGGACAGGAAGCGCCTGACGGCGTCTGGGTGCAGGAGTGGGGGAGGGCTTCTAAGAACAGCTCCTTCCGTCACAATTTCGAGAGCCAGAGCAGCACAGAGACTCGAGTCAGACTCTGAAGGCCAACAGCCCAGAGTAACCCCGCCTCGGTTTCATGCGCTGCACAAAACCACAATAACTTACTCTCAAAAGTGAGACATTGAATTAACAAGATTCAAATATGTGCATCGTTTCCACAGAATTAAATTTTACCTTCTGACAGCAGTGATGATCGTATCATATTTTAGACTTGGAAATGACAGACATTTAAATCGAGTGAATTTAATGCACCATGTTTTCCTGAGCAAACTGCAATCACTATATTCCTTGCTGCAAAGTCTCATGTTTTGTTGAAAAGTAATGCACATGTAAATAAATATGCAATAAATGCACATCCTCTCCAGAGAACACACTTAAATAGAACATTTCTAATCATTTTTGTGCAAAATTAAATAGGCCACATTTTAGGCATCGTTATTCCATTAATTACATTCCATCAATTGAAGTGTGCACTGAAGTGTGCTCTCTGTAGGTGACATGCATTTGTTTTAGCTTAGAAAATCAAAGTCAGCGAACTTTTGCACACGACACAGAGGCCTTGCTGTGGTTAAAAAGAAGCTTGTGTTATTTAAGATCAAAATGTTTTTGTTGACTGGGTCATGTGACACAAAGGCAACCCCAAGAGACCCATCTGGGCTGCTATTGGCTGGGGTGTTCTCATGGGAAAATAGATTTTATACAAATTTGTCTATATAATATGTTGATACGGCCATAGTATGTTACTGATTGGGCTTATTCTGATTGTATTGTAATTTTTATTGTAACTTTCTCTGTAAAAATCCTCAAGATGTGCACAATTATTTTTGCTGAGAACCCCATTTATTCAGGGTAAATCCTGGATGGAGTATTTGCTTTAATACTGTAGGTATGAGCCCAAGCTCAGAGTTAACCAAGCTGCAGTGGAAGTTCGTTAGACAACTGCTGAACTTTTTTCAAGAACTTTTTCCTCCTTTTGTAACGAAATGCTGTTAAATGTAGTCTCTCCAGGCTTAACCGAATCATTGTGTGTGAGCATACAAGAGTAGCGGCTTTTTGTCATCTGGGACGAAGCAGGCGATTTATACCTGTAATAGTCATAGGGACAGTTTTCTCATTTGGAGACGCACAGCAACAAGTCAATGTCATTGAGCGATTCCATTTTGTTATAAAAAATGAAAGGTTGATGTCATAACAGTTGCAACGTGTCGACATGGGAATGTCCAAACCTCTGGAGAGAGAACCCATCTCGGAGAATACGGGGTGTGTCCCAATTATGCACTATACCCTAATACAATGAAGTACATCCTGTGTACTAATCTTAGAGTAATATTAGCAGGTTATTACACTGAAACCATTGTACATTTCATACCAATGGAATATTTGCTGCCCTGCCAAAGCACTTCATACCAAATTATGGCAGAAATAAATATCAAAATAGACTCATATTGTAACTCCTCTCCAAACATGGATAATCATAGATAGCCGTTAGCTAGTCCTTCATGCAAGGGAGCTACTGTGGCTAACAAACATGCATTTACAAAAATCTTATTCTATTAAATGATTGGTGTTTATTCTATAAATGATTAGTGCTTCCCTTACCCAGAGCACTTTGGGACAACAGTGTCAATCCAAACTATCCTCAAAAAATGGATTATTTAGCATTGTGTATATTTGAGTATACTCATGTTTGTTTTTATTATAGAAATTACATACACAGACACTAGTTAGTATTAGTATTAAGTGTGCTATTGGGACACACCCATGCATTTGTAAGACTTCCTTCCATACTCTGGAGAGTTAACGGTACCAAGTTTTGGTCGAGAAAAAAAAAGAGGCTTGTACTATCAAACTTGTGCTTGGTAACTTTCAAACTGTGTAAGAATAACTTTGTGTACACTCATAAAATGATTTATTTTAAAAAAATACAGAAAAAAAGTCTATGCATTCCATTGTATGTTTGTTTTTATACACATGATTAGGAATATCCACATAACAGTTCTATTAAATGTCACGGATTATTTACAAAAACAAACAAAAAAGACCTCTGCTTATTACGCACTAAGTCCTTTAAAAAAAACAGAAAAATGGAGACCTCTTAATGTCTTAACACATCAACAACAGCAATTAATGATACCGAATGAAAATCACACAAAGCATGCGTCGATTCCCTAGCAGATATTTTTTCCTATAGTACAAAGAACAATCAAAAACCTTAAATAACAAGGACGACCACAACAAAATAAAGAAAGTAGCTGCCAGTAGTCAGAAGTAACACAGCACACGCTGTGTGTCAAAATGTTCATCCACATATGTGATGCAATAATAATAATTATTAGGCTTTAAGTGCTTAGAAAGAAACCCAGGGAGTCTGACGTGTGTGTGTGTGTGTGTGTGTGTGTGTGTGAGTGTATATATAGATATATAATATATTCCCAAGTTAGCAATATTTCCCAAAAAATGCTTTAACTTACAAAAGTGATGTTGCCTGAACTCCACAGTTCTCCTGAATTCCTGTGAGACTGTAAGTCCTGAATTGTAACGGTCAGTGCCCGGTGAGGATGGAGTATAATTAGAAATGTTATTTTAATCTCGCCGCCGTACACAGACAGCCTGCGCTGGCAGACCAACAGAACCGACCCTATTCACCTTGTTGCAAGGTTTAAAGCATTCAAAGCTCACGTGTTCATGGAAACGTGACGTGGATTGTATTGCACATTGTAGAGACTGTAGAAAAAAAAATATTACACTTCTTCCTCTCTGTGAGGTGTAAAACGGCCTCCTTTGTTTGTAAGCTTGACATTTTATCTCACTGAGAAGGGCGAAGGACGGCTCATTACTGATTTACCGAGGTCTAGCCAAATGATGAATGGACATTAATTATTGCTCGACTCTGCGCGGCTCTGCCGCAACCATCGGCTCTGAGTGTTTGGAAGAACAACTGCGTATAGGACACCACGCGCTGAGAGTAAGACTTGCTAAAAGGCACTCTTTTGATCTAGGAGGCAATCACTGCATTAGAGAGAGTCGTTAGCATGTCCTCTTCTGAGCGACCCATGCAGCAAGACATAGGAATTCATTCTCTTGCTGGTGAGAAGTTACGTTACAATCTATGCGTGGACAACGCCCACAGTCAGTTTAAAGAGACCACAGTAAATCGTGGCCACGGTAAACGAAGCCTTTTCAGTGTGAATGAACGCCGACGTTAAGACAACTGATTTGAGGAGAGAGATATCGTATCAACATGTGCAAATTACACTCAAAGACACACAAATAGACTAAAAAGAATGAAAGACGAAAAAGAAGAAGAAGCACAGACTAATTTGCACTTTGAAACTTCCATCTCAGATAGTACACAGTCCTAAAAACGCTCATCATTAACCACTAGGGGCATGTTAACTTCAACCACAGAAGAAACAGAAACCACCCCCAACTCCTATTAACAAACACATAAATAATATTAAACATTCTGAACGGGAAAAGGATCAGAGCGGAGCATAACCAGCCATGGTTTAAACAATACAGACCAAATGTCATTTCCTTCATTAAACATAGCTTAAAATTGAACCTGATCGTAGTATATGGTTTGCCCATATGTGTGTAAAAAGCAAGCAAGTCTTTGAGTAAGTGGCCACATCAGTTACTATGATTAAGGTGTAAAATAGAAAAATTGGAAGAAAATGTGACTTTAAATTTCATGCACTGGTGGACAGCAAGAGAATTGACCAGAAAGGCAAATCTCCTAGTTAGAAAACAGACAATAAAAAAAGCTCAGCTTAAAAGGCTTGAAATGTTTCATTTAGGCAAAAGCTCTTCATTCAAAATGACTCTGAGAATCAGAATCACTGTCATGCCTTTAACGGTTTAGCACGCATTATAAATTGCACTACAGACGGCAACTCAGTTGGCACATTTGGGAATCAGTTTAAAACTGCCTTTAATCTGTGCTAACAAGCTCCAACATTGCCAGCATGTTCATTCTGAGCCCAAATAAACTGTGGCAGAAACTTGCTAAATGACTTTCCATCCAGTCCAGGTCTTTTAATTGGTATTAGAGGTAATGATCCACTGTAGCTGAGACAAACTTGAATTCACACGAGGCTTTAGTGAATGGAAATGCATTCTTGTAAGCATGATGCCATGCCAGTCTGCTAATGCTGTTCAACTTATTTCTTAACAAATTCAGGAGCCAGTTGGGGCTTAAGGAAAAAAACAAAAACAAAAACAATAAACCTGAACTAGCTTCCAGTTGAACATAAAAATGAAGCATCAAAAAGCATGAGCGGCTCCTGGACCAGTGTCCCTGAGAAATTCTTATCAAATAAGTCTATTTTTCCAAAGATGCATGCCATCAGCATCAGATAGCTGGGAAACCACCCATTAGAAGTATTTGCTCTGTGTTTGCTGCCATCAGATCCTACATTCTGCATGTACCAGACAATTAAACATAAGAGGCATGCAGGTTCGCAAAGCCTTCCTCTTTGAAAGTTATCCCTTGCTTATTACTCATTCGGAAACAGTATGAAAAAAAGGGCTTTCTTTCTAAGCCAAACAGCACAACAAAAATCAAAACAAATTCGGTTCACTGATGAAACAGCAAATCACTTTTCAACTTACGTCAGTTCTCTATCCTAGCTTAAACAGATTTCAGTGAAACAAACGACCGGAGAAAAGAACAAGACCATTTCCTTCTTTTGAGACATGATTGCTGTTCTCCACTTGTGACAGGCACTTTTTTTTTTGTTGTAAAACCAATTCGCTGATCCACATGATGCACAGTTTGGGAAACGATACGAAAAGTTCCTCTTGAGAGATCTCCATTTCAGATACAAACAAATATAAAACAACACTGAATAATCAGCAAAAATATTATTAAAATTAAATACTTTGGCTGAGAAAAACCTAAAAATGACTTACGGGGGTCATTTCTTAACCAAAAGCTTAAAAAGAAAAAATATATATATTCTTCGGAAGTCCAACTATGCTTTTTATTTTTTTTGACAGTCCAAATCCTTTGTTGGAATGTCAGTCAAGTTCATTTAATAAATTTCAGCCCACCTGTGAGAGAAGGGGTCCAGATGGCAGGTTATTCCGGGAGATCCGTGGGCCTGCAGGGGGCGCTGCTGCTGAGGGCAGCTTCTGGGATTGGCTCGAGGCAAGCCTGAGGAAGCGCTGGTTCTGGAGAGGTGGTGGCAAGGGAGCAGGATCTGGGGGGGCGGTCCGAGCACATGGGGCTGGGGGGAGCGTGAGCAGATGTGGCTGGCTGAGGAGGGGCTGGCAGTGGCTCTCTGGGAGGCGTGGCCGGCCGCTGGAAAACAGGCTTGACGTGCTTGGCTGATGGATCTGCTGCGTGATCCTTCAGCAGCCCTGTGGTGCAGGACGGGGCTCTGGTCTCAGAATGAGGGGCGGCCATTGGAGACAAAGAGGAGTTTGACTCGTTGGGCTTGGCCTGAGAAAGCTTGGCCTCGCTGGGCTTGGCCTCACTGGGCTTGGCCTGAGAAAGCTTGGCCTCACTGGGCTTGGCCTCACTGGGCTTGGCCTGAGAAAGCTTGGCCTCGCTGGGCTTGGCTGCCTCATTGCCCTCGCCCTTGTCTTCAGGCTGGTACTGCTGGAGGCGGATGTGCCAGGCCAGGCTACAGACAGCTGACACAGTCTTGAATTGGTGGATGACATTCCGGGGTATGAAGTAGATGTCGTCGTCACACAGCTGCACGCGGACGTAGCGGATGCCCTCCCTCCGCAGCTGGTTCAGCTTGGCGTCATCCACCCACTGGACGCACTGCAGGGACACCAGTATTACCAGGGAGGCAAAACCCACCATATTCTGTTATAAACTACTAGTATGTTTGCTTTTTCTGGTTTAGTTCTACAGCAGACTGAATGGTAGACTGAATAAACACAGACTACTAATGTCCCCTTTCAACTGTAATAATAAAAATGCATTCGGACCTGCGCTCAATAATGTGATTGTGGAGGTTTCATTTTTATTGTGATGTTTTTATATTTGGAATTGGTCACGTCTTCTCCTGTAACAATGTTTGAAATATTGGCATGGTTCCAATTCTAAAAAGCCTGTTAATAGCTGGTGTATTGCAGGTCTATTGATTGATCAGGGGCCGAAATCATTAAAATTAAAACTTTTGGGGGTAATTCAATGTTTACATACATTTTTTGGTCTCGAAAAATTATTAAAATTAAATCAGTCAATTATAAAAACGAAATGCGTCACTGTTTGTTGTGGATTTATTAAAAATAAGCAGTCACACGCAATTTTCACATCCATTTTCAGGGGAAAGCAGTTGTCTTTAACCAAAAATGGCTTGGTTATAGATTGAGAGATAACGTTCAGCAGTGAAACCGGTGCTCTATATGGTCAGAATATGTTTGACACCCCATTGTGAGCAGAATTTGTTTTGCTTAAAAAAAAATTTTGTACACATAAACAAATGTCTCGCTAAACACTTCACTCCACCGGTGAAGTACTCAGATAGACAACTACAAATATAGGCATAGTATTCGGTTTCTATAACTAATATTAGATATCTAGCTTTCTTTTACATTCATCAACAATTCATACACACACTTCATATATTGCCTGACTTCTTTAAGGAGAAAATCAGGCAACTAGTTCAATTCCTGCAGAGCTAAAATATTCCTGCAGAGTATGCATGCTTTTGGATGCAGCTAAGAACAAGCTCAGAGAAAACCAAATAACCATCACACAAAATTGCAAAGACTTTAAAATACTGTTTTGCTAAGTTCAATGTCCACAATAAGAAGTCCAGATATGCTGTCCTCACAGTAACATCCTGACCACTGCATGAACTCTCGCTGGGCCCTCTGGTCAGCGGCGTCGTCAGCGGGTGCTGTGATACTTAACAAGGCTTTGCTTTGACTCATGAGTCAAGCCGGAAATATTTTAAAACAAGCCTGCCGCCCCAAGGTCCTGCTCACCCTTTCAACAACAGACCAGCACGCCTACTCAGCTACAAACTGTTCTTCACCCAGACAGAAGCCACTTCAGCTGACCTGCAGGCACTTCTGAGGTTTGTGAAACTGAAAGGCTGATAAGAGCACTGTACCTACCTGTGACACAGGAGGCTCGAACAGGTCAAGCTGAAGTCTCTGCACGACATCAGTGAAATCCTCAGCGTGAAAACACACAACATCTTTGGTTATCCTCGGTTGCTCACTCCTGCGCGACGAATTGCAAGATAAAAAGTCACATGACAGGTCTGTTAGTTTACTGTCAGGAAGCCGTGGATGCACCACAGTATGAGATGGATGTGGGTGAACCCTACCACTCACCACTCTCCAAATTGCACTGCCTTCAGGACCCCCACAGCCGCCGTGCTCTGCCAGTCGAAGCTTTGGCCCACGTGGTCAGCATGGGCTCTCGTCCTGTCCTCAAACAAAACCTCCCGGGGCTCGCTAGTACGTGGCAAGTAGTGCAGGTTCTTGATCTCGTTCATGGATCTGCAAGCACAAATGTAGGTCTTACGATTACATTGCCTCATGTCTTTATACAGGGTATTATTTTATATTTTGGGTATTTAAGATCTTGGGATGTTCAAACAGAAGTTTCTAAAAAAAATTCCCAAATGCGTTCGCTTGACAGACTTGTCATGAATTGAAGACTATGGTCACTGTTAGGTTGAGTGCTTTATATTTAACCATTAAAAACAAGCACATACGAACACCAGCCCGTCTCATGTTTGACCAGATTTACTACATCTGTGATTGGTCAGGATCTTCAGAACACATATTGCACGCTCATTTGATACAAGTCAATGATGTAGTTAATTAAGGAATAATATTGTGCATTTGGGCTTATGAACCCGTTCAACTAGACATGCATAGTTTCACATCGCTAGTGGTAACCCTATTGTAACATAACATTTTCACCAATAAAAGGAGAAATATTTAACTTGTCCTACGGCGCCCATTACATTAAAATAGAGTTTAGATTCTCTGCTCAAGGCCGGCCCGAGCCCACCCCAGCCCTCATGTTGGGCCGGGCCGATATTTCATGCCACTATCCTCGGGCCGGGTCATGATCAAGCATTTGCTCGAAGTGCTCAGAGTGTCAGTTTACGAACACACCCACAGTTTGTGTATTATATGTGTGTTATAACGGCTCACGTATTAAAAAAACACTGGGTTTAAATCGGCCTTGGGCCGAAAATTACAGTTAATATGTCGGACCGGGCTGGGCTTGGGTTTCATTTTTTGGGGCCAATCTAAGCTGTATATTAAAATCGCCTGTCCTGTTGCAGGCCAGACCTTTACTAAACACTTACCAGACTAGGTAAAAACAGAGGGGGCTATGAAAATGTATACCTGCGCCTTTTAAATGGAGACTTGGGCATGTCAGCTGTGGGAACCATCTGCTCTCCCGGTCGCACCCACATGATGGGCCCATCGTCGCTTTGAGAACGACAATCCAGCTTCAGGCTGGACAGACACCCCCATGGCAAGGTCATCTGTACAGACACAGCTCAATAATTACAGCCTTCTGGCACTAATTATTTCCAAACACAGACACAAAACCCTGCACAGTTACAGGCAGGACAATAAGCCAAAACGACATTTTCAAGTGTCAAATTATTCTGACAGAAGGGTATCAAACGTCTTCAGAAAAAGTGTAATTTTACTGAATGAGGTTGAGAGGCACTAATGAGGAGGGTAAAACATTCAAAGTGAGATTAAAGAACTGTCCCGTTGCTGAATGTCTTCTAACCTTGAGGAATGGCGATTCCTCCAGCATGTCCAGGAACTCGGGGAAATAATCACCCACTTCCTCGTCCACGGCCCCCACCAGGCTGATCTGTCTCATGGGGCCGGCCCGGTACGTTCCCGAGCAGTATGTTCGGCTTACCTGCAATCACATGCTCCATTAAACCCACGGCACCAGTCACAGCTCGACTGTAACTTTACTGTAATGCTCAACTTAATATGTTTCTGAGGCAAAAGCATAACAGCAACATTCTTCAGAATGCTGACAAAAATTGACACATATAAAAGCATGAAAACACCAACTAAAAAAGGAACAAATCATCCCTATACGACATGTCTATTACCAGCAACAAGCCCAAATACTTCAATCACTTACAACCTGCGCTATTTTAAGACCTTTTGAAAGTTGACATCATTTAGAATCAAATGTCAATTCTGGTGTATAAGCCACTATGCATGTTCTCAAACAACTGGTCTGCCTGTGCCTGTTTAGACAAACGCAGCTCCCTGAAACGTCATGGAGAATAAAGCCTCACATATTGGCCTTCCAGACAGAAGAGGCGAATTTGGCACTCAGTGCTAGGCTCTTCCGCACAGTTAATGCACTTTAGACGATGACCCACACTGGACGCCAGACTCCAGTAAGTAATGTCTCAGCTGTGTTACTCCTCTGGTGTTTAGCTGGCTAAGATTGTGTACCTGACAGAAGCTAAACCTCTCCTGGATTGCTATTCATGATTTCTACCCTGCAGTCTGTAATGCACAGTTGTTCCCAACATTTATACTAGAGGCGTCTGTTCACTGTGTGTCTCTATGTAATGAAAGTTTTTGGCTGCTTTATAGGCACTACTTTAAGAGTCAAGTGTAAGCAAAGGCTTACACAAATAACTAACAAGAAAACTGGGCAATCCCAAAAGCAGCACCTACTGAACAGTGTGGACTTCCTCCAATATTTTCACTGTATAAATGACACCATGGTCAATCATAATTAACACATTATTAAAGTTTATTCTTGCCTCTCATCTTCTGTACTGAAAAAACGGCTCTCCAAACATGACATAACTGGTTTTGTAGAGTTGTAGAAGACTAAAATGCCAAAACAAACCAAGTCTGACCTGGGAGTGAAAGTTGGCGATGGTGGTAGTCTCGATGTCCTTCTTGCCGAGGATTTCCATTTTGACTGGTGTGTTGGGAAAGTTGAAGGCAAAATAGTCCAGGAAATCAGGCAAATAGGCGGCAGCACCATGTACCACGGACAGCGCGTATCGCGCCGCTCCCTTAGACGTTTCGCTGAAGGCCAGGTCAAGGAACTCGCGAGCGAACTTCTCAGAGTCCCCAGGACGCAGGAAAGAGATCTCGTCAGCGTAGGCGTGCAGCACCGACGCGCCTCCGTTGGGCTGCTTCTCCTCGTGTATCAGCCTGCTGAAGCAGGAGCCCGTCTGCAGGCACGAACTTCGGATGAAATGGTCTTGGTGGGAGAGGAAAGGCGTCTGGACCCCTTTGGGCATGCGGTATTCACCCAAGCCCGGGCTCGTCTGACACAGCTTCTCGTCTTTGATGTAGGAAAGCACGGCCGGATCGTCAGAGGGGGGAGGACTGTCTCCCGTCATTCCAGCACACATGGTCTGCACTTCCTTGCTGTACATCCGCAAACGCTTGCCACGCTCATCCTCCCTGTGCCTCTTCTTTTTCTTCTTCTTCTTTAGCAGGTACTCCTCGAGGGCTTGAGTTTTCCCATTCTCATTATGGCTGACTGGAAGAGAAAGAATGAGAGTTAGAGAGAGGGGTAAGGAGAGAGAGAGAGGAAGTGAGGGAGAGAAGAGAGGGAGAGAGTGCGAGGTAGGGAAAAAGAGAGAGGAGTTGAGGGAGGGAGAGAGAGAGAGGGCAGGGATAGAGGGAATGAGGGGTAGAGAGAGAGAGAGAGAGAGAGAGAGAGACAGAGAGAGAGAGACGGAGACAGAGAGAGAGAGAGAGACAGAGAGAGAGAGACAGAGAGAGAAAGAGAGAGAGAGAGACAGACAGACAGAGAGAGAGAGAGAGAGAAAGAGAG
>JBBMFX010000128.1:4157460-4174150 GCA_037832545.1 Rhabdalestes septentrionalis
AGAGAGAGAGAGAGAGAGAGAGAGAGAGAGAGACAGACAGACAGACAGACAGACAGACAGACAGACAGACAGACAGAGAGAGAGACATTTACATTTAGAAGGTAGGAGAAATAAACAAGAGGAAAATTTTTTATGAAGAATCTCAGAAACCCGGACATGTTTGGTGTCCCCAGATTGCCTCTACACTTTTTGCACTTTTGCCTCAAAGCTAATGCAGCAACTGAGTAAAGTTTGTATTGACCAAATAGCATTTCTAACCCCTGTGTTGTTACGAAATCTCAAATGATTTTTCTTATGTGGTTTATGACACAGTTATCCATAAAATATGTGTAGAAATGTGCTACCTCCTGGTGGTGGTTTGTTCTTCGAGGTGAGGATGACAAAGCCGAATCCTTCATTATCTTTGCGCTGCAGTGTGATGTCGTAGGGCTCCGGCTGGGATGGACTGGGCACCTCGGTGTGGAGAGGTTTGGGGGAGCCATTGACCTGGGCAGGGGTGCTCTGGGGTGGGCCGCTGTCCTCTTCCCTTCCATCTGACAGAGAACAAATAGCTTCTTTCTCAGAACGTTGAACATCATGGAAACCCATTCCTTTGATGTTTGATTTATTAAAAATCTTTCGAACAAGCCAGTTGCTTCATAAAGGGCCCAATCAGAATTGTTTAAGAATACTTAAAAAATACTTGAAAACAGATTTTTCCAAAACTTTGGCACAATTTAATGGTTAAATAAAATAAAAAGTCATTTAAAATGCTTGGGTCTAGAGGAGTACCAATAAGGAGGAGTACCAATAAGTCCTCAGATTTGTTCACAGTGGTGGTGATAGGAACCAGGCGTCTGAAGTATTTAATGCCTGTAAAAGCCACATCACCAAGAGCTATAATATGAAATCCTCCACAAATGCATTGTCTGATGACTGAGCTGTTGTTTAATCATAATCTTAAGCTACAGTTTTGGCATGTGTTTCCTTAAAAAGTCATGCCGAACAGGTAAATTCAAGGCATTTTAAGGAAAATAATTCCCAAAGAATGAAATGAGTAATCAACATTACACATTACATGTAGGACCACTGGTCATTTTGTATAGTAAATAATGGCGTTTGTGTTGTAGACATCATGACTCATGGTTCCTACCATCACTACTGTAAACAAATCTGAGAACTATTCTATGCACTGAACCATTTCACATAACTTCCCTCTGAATGAAAGTTAAAAACCCAAAAACTAAACATTTAATAGATTTCCCCTTATACAGATATGAATGCTTGTACAGTTTCTGTTTCCCTTTAAACTTACAATTTTAATCTATGTGTGAGAGCTCTGATGTTTGTCTCACATACTCTAGATAGCCAAACATAATCTTAACCAAACTGACATTAAATATACAAGACGGCACTAATTCCAGTACCTAAAGCCCATCTAGGCTTTGTGTGCCCCTATGGTTAATTCAGTAAACAGTTGCTTCACCAAAAACACACTTTTTTACACTGCCTCTCTGCTGTTGAGGGCCTGTTTTGTCAACACTTGATATTGGCTTTGATGGAAAGCACTGAGCTGTAAAATCCGATATGTCATTCGTGGTTATTTATTTATAAGCCATCTTCACTCCCAACTCACTCTAGAGAAAGTGCTTCTGGCTCATGCAGCCTTTTTCAGGACGTCACGACCTCATCTCCCAAAGGTGTTATTAACACATTACTCTTTTTACTTTTTTCGATTTTCCCAATTTTCCGCCCAATTTGGACATCTCCACTTCCATCCACTATCCAGGACTCCCCTATCACATGACAGCACCACCACTGGGCTGGTGAAGCGTAGTACATGCCTACTCCAGATCCCATAAAGCACCACAGCATCTTTGCTGAACTGCTCTACCTCCTGGAAAACCCAGGCCTTAGTTTACAGGAGCCAAAGAAAGAGCTTTTGGTTTCAGAGAAACGTGTTCAATGGAACAATACCTGTGTAAACCAGCTTCCTTCGGACTGTCAGCATGACCTGGCCATTGCGGGCAGCGTTGGTCATCAGCTCCAGCACCTGTTTGTGGGATTTTCCCTTCACAGGAACGCCGTCTATGCACAGGAGTTCATCACCCGCCCGCAAACGCCCATCCTTCTCCGCCGCTCCCAGCGGCACGATCGCACCTATGTACACCTACAGAAATGACAGGGGGTGGGCATTCATTTATTTTCATTTTTTCATTAGAAATAACTTTCCTTTTCCTTTATGCTTTTATTACATTACAACACTTCTAGCAATATGTCCGTTCATTCTTTACATATGGTACGTGTGTGTGTGTGTGTGTGTGTGTACATATAAACACACACACACACATATATATATATATACATGCATATGTCATATAGATGTATACATTTAAACATACATACACACAGATATGTGAAGCCTTGGGAGGAAAAGTGAACTCGATTTGCCATTCAACCTGCTGATTTCTCAATACAATAGAATCTGGTCTTGGTCCAGTCCTCCCCTAAAGGCCTCATATATGTATATATGTTTAGATACAATTTGTGCTTTTGGTCAAAAATGTAGAATCTGTACAATGTAATAATTCATAAAGGATTACAATGAAAACTCTGAAGAGTTAATAATTTTCCATCTGAATATAATAGTGATAGTCAGGCTGTAAATATGCCAGTATTTTGCTGAAGGATTTATTTCGCAAGTTTGAAACCCACAGGCTGATCAGGGCCTTCCCCGCCCAGCACTCTGAAGCCAAAGCCTGACTCCTGATTCCTCTTGATGAACACGTCCAGCTCCTTGGTGTTGGCAGCTGTGGGATCAGACAGAGAGAGTGAAGGCGTCAGGGACAGCACTAGCTGCTATTCTCTCCATGTTCAAATGGAATCCTCTGTCAAACTCTGGGAATTATTGCGTTCAATAATAAAAAATGTCGCTGGTGCATATTTCAAATGTCATGTACAAATCCTTTATCACGAGTTCCAAATAATTCATTAGGCTGTGAAATATTCTGACATTTACCAGTAATAAACAGAGCTGTAGATTATTCCACACTAACTGAGAAAGCTATTCACAGCACTGAGAGCTTATTTATATTTATATTATTAACCATTTAATAACTCCCCACATGCTTGAAATACTGAATCAAGTCTGAAAATATTCATCTAATATTGTACAGTCAAATGTAAATATTTGAGCACCCCTGGTCAAAGGTGTGTACATTATCTGTTGATTTTTTAAAAAGCTTCAATAAAAACACATAAGCACTATTCCTGCTGATTCCTGCAACATTTTAGCGGCTTGTGTGAAAATTGCAGTATCATTGTTGTCCAGAAATGTTAAAAAGCACTTAAACCATGTATTAATTAACTATTAACATTTTAGTGTTTTAACAGTGTGAGAGGTGGTCAGTATGACTCACGCTTGCTCTCCAGGATGGCTTTGGACTTGAGGTAGAGCTCGGACGGGTCCAGTTTGGGCGAGCTGGAGCGAACCATGTTTGGAGGGAAGGGCAGTGACTGGGGGATCAGCTCAGGCTGACTCGGGCTTTCTGAGCTGACTGTGTTAGTGGCCATCTCATGCTTCTGGGTAATGGGCATGGCTACAGCACTCTAACACACACACACACACACAAACACACACAACTCTGTCATTTCAGTAAAGTCTCCTCCGAGCATCTAATGCCATCTCAGAGACGTGCCACATAATAAACTTCCAGCGCCCCTTATCAGGAATTCACTCACGGCCGCTTCAATAACATAATGAAACTGTAGTGACTGTGATCAAAGCCTTCACCGCAGACCCAGATGTCTCAACACCCTCCGACTGCTCAGCAGTGTCTGCCACAGAGACAAACTTCAACTTTAAAGTGACAGTTCACTGTGAAAAACTAATTTACACACGTTTCCTCCAAATAATCCTCCATTTAAAAAAAATCAGCCAGGACATGTTCGGTGTCTACTAAACAAGAACATTATATTTTCTCTCTCCTCTCCAGTGCTAAAATGTAAAAGTGGTGATGGTTTTATTATTATTCTTTTAAATTGAAATATGAATAACCTTCTAATTGTAATGCAAAGTTACTGTTTAATTCCTCAACTTAACACATTGGTCAAAAAAATATATATATATGTAGTGAATGCCGAATTTATTGCACGTTTTATAGTCCACAAATACATAGTAATTAGTCATTATGTACATAAGCAAGTACACAGCCCAGTAGTTCCAAACAGTAAACATGCCTTGGCTGTTGGACTACAACTGAAGCAAAAAGAACGTTGTGCAAATCACATGTTCTGCCTTAACCCGCCTTCCAGGAACAGCAGAATCCTTGTGAACAACACAGGGCTCACAGAAACAACAACCACACAGATCTGGAGCCCGTTTGGTGCATTTGGCCAACGCTAAAGGAGCCGGGAGTGTGTCTGCGCAGTGAATTATGCAGAACCAGCTTCATATCGCTTCACCGAAACTCCTCCCGCGCCACCAATTCATTATTCATTACCCAAATCACTAAAAGCACGTCCTGACATCCTCAACACCCATCCTCATCATCCCCCAAGCGCGTATGTGTTAATTCTCAACAGGCGAGTAATTAAAAGCATTTAGCTGAACTTACAGGTTTCAGAGACTTCACAGGAGATGTCTGACCTGCAGGGAGAGAGAGAGAGAGAGAAAGAGAGAGAGAGAGAGAGAGAGAAAGAGAGAGAGAGACACAGACAGAGGAGAAGTAGAGGGAGGAGGAACGGAAGGAAGAACACACACAATTAGGGAAGCAAATTTCACAACAAAAGGGAATTAAAACACGAGTTAATTTCATTAGCCCTGTCAGTCCATCAAGAAGGACTGGCTATGGTAATGGAACTGGTATTTCAAGCTCTACTCCACTGTTGTGCATACAGAACTCAGAGGACGAGTTGTTATTTACATTTAGCATCTGGATGAGCCACGGGCCTGAACTTTTTTATTTTTTGTCAGTGTCACCAATGAAAGGGGTTTTCTGTGGTTGACAAGTCTCAGCCATCCTAACATACATTTGCCCTCAAGTATCATTTGTATCAAAATAGACATGTTGCCACTATAGGATAAATACATGTTAACACTTCTGTCTATTAATTTGACATCATAAGATCTCAAAATATCCTGAACAAGCAAGATGTGGTGAATGTGTAGTTCTACTAGTAGGTGATTTTGAAGCAGTGTAAAGTTATGGTTGAACATTTACTTATATATATATATACATTTACAACATTTTCCCACAGATGTCGTTTTGCTTCACGAGGCCAAATTTAATACGTCAATATTCACCCAAATTCTTTCTTCCCCAAAAAATCTTACGAACTCTCCGTTATGGAGCAGAAGGCTCTAATGTTGCCTGAAATGCCTGCTTGTTGCTGTGTAGTGTTGTTAATTGTATAGCTCACCATACAAAATTATACTGTTTGTTAATTTCATACACAGTTTGAAATTCTACCAATTATATCCCTTAATGAAGAGCTGTGTACAACGTTGAACGGTTTGAGAGGATTTGGGGAAGTATTTTTTATTGTGACTTGTAGTTAGTCATTGTCTAATTACATCTGGACACTTATAGAGCCTATTAGCTCAATGACTAGCTCTGTTCAGTGGTAAATTTGATTTCTTTTCCTGCTATATAACTTTGTTTTGATGTTAACTAATGTGCATCAGTGTAGCATATATTATAATGCAAAATTGCCCTTTTGTTTGGCTTGGCCTATGGGAATACAGCCCAGATGCCTAAACTCTGTTTTGGACATTCAAATGTAAGCAGCCTGATGCTGTTATCGTACCACATGACTACAGTAAGCTAACAGGCCACTAAGTGGCAGTATATGCCATGCTGATACTTTAGATGGACAGTAAAGGCAAAATGACATAATCTGGACCAGCTTGTATGGGCTGTGATTGGTAGGGGTGCATCTGTGAGCAAGTGAGGGAGCAAGTCAAGCAGAGAGAGGACATAATGGTGTATGCAAGTAATGAAGTGTGTATGCAACTAATGAATTATTTTGTTCCTATCTAGTCCAGCCAAGCACAGCCTGGCAAAGCATCAAACTCATCAAACTGTGTCTTCTATCCCCAATTGGGGATGGACATCATCAGCATGCCTTTCTGCGGTTGTGAGGCTAATGTAGTGATAAGTAATGAAAATGTACACCCCACCAATCAGCCTGGTACAAACTGCATGCTTCAGTCACTGCACACTCTCTTCAAACCCTGACAGAAAGACCCTAGGGTGGGCTTGAAGACCTGCCTTAATTCTGTACAAGTGTCACCTTGGGTGTACTGGGTTTTATATGGACATTTTCCAGCTCCATCACTACTAGGGTGCCCCCTCCGGTGAAGTACTGACCCCCTTGGGAGATTTTACCTCAGCCATCCAAATACAGCACAAAACATCTTGATTTATAATCCGGATCTAAACAAAATGTGGGCAGTATGGGACACTTATAACTTTTTGCTATTGCAGGCATTTTGTTAGGGTCTATAGTGGGGTTCTAGAATCCTTGTAAACAACAATGGACCCACAAATAGTGTTGATTCACACTACAATCGATAGTTTGGGCGTATTTTACTTTGGACAAAACAGAAAAAAGGTCAAATGGAAATAACTGTTGCAATGAAAATGGTTATACAAAATTGCCTTAGAATCAAAACTCACCACTGGAAACATCAAACTCAATAGAGTTGCCAGAGGAGAATCAGTGACAATTCGCCTCGGTTCCATTATTCAGGTAGGTTCATTTAGCTAGAGTTCATTTAGCTCTTGCTGAGGATTTTGGAAGCAGGATTACAGTTCTTTGAATCAGAACTGACTTGGTAATGTCTTGAATTGAACAGCCCTTGTTAACTTCCCCAGAAACATCACTGTGGATAAATCTAAATTCATCTTCTTCTCCTTGAGCCCCCAACCTTCACAGGCCTGGACGAAACTGAAATACAAATTTTGGATAGTTGATGGTTTAGACATGCAATATTCTTTGTGATAACTGGTGATATGTGCTTCGATAACATGTTATCTACACCGGCCTCGTAGCTCCAGTGCCACATTAAAGAAGTAAAGCTCAGACCTTGAAAACATGGACTACATTTGGGCTGAGGGAAATCCTTGCAAACCTGATTCATTAACAACCACTCCTGCTTTGAAGCATGATGCTAAAACACATCCAGGCTGAATCTGAATGAGTAACAGCATCCTGCAGAAAATGAACCTCCAGCTATAAAGTGGTGAAGAGAAAAGGAGAGCGCAGTCTGACAAAACGAGCTTCGCACCGAGTAGGGAACCATATTATGGAAGAACATCAAAACCTTTCTGCGCACCTACTGCTTATTTTTTCAGCACGGCTTCAAAAAGCATAGGGGATTTGTAGGCGAAGCTCTGCCGCTTCTCCGCTTTAATGGGTCCCAGGTAATCCTTTATCAAATATTAAACAGCCGAGGAAAGAAACTGCTCCGCTTTTTCTCTCAGAAAACTTGTCTCCAAGCTTGGCCGACCTAGTGCATGTTCATTTTGGTCACGAACCTCATGCGGATTTGCGTGGGAATCAGAAACGAGGAGCATTTATAATAACATGTTTGAAAGTAGCTGGGTAACAATATCCAGGTGTGTGTGAGAAGCAGACAGTGATGTCCAAGCAGGTGTCTGACTACTCAACGAATGATCGATGCCATTCAAAAGTTTGGAAACAGGTGTCACACTATATGAACAAAGGTTTCGGGATGCCTGACCATTACAACAAATGGGAGTTTATTTATATTGCATTCAGATACACAGACTTTAATGTGAAGAGCTATTAGAGCTATTACAGCTTCCATTCTTCTTGGAAGGCATTCCACATGATTTAGATTATGGAGTTTCTGTGCCCATTTACTCTGTAGAGCATTTTTGAGGTCACTGACCATCTCAGACTGTTCCAGTTCATCCTCTGTGTGGGCCAGTCAAGTTCTTCCACACCAAACTCATCCAGCCATGTCTTTATGGAGCTTGAACATTCATGCTGGAGTAGAAAAGGTTCTTGGTTGTGGCAAGCATTACGATTTTCCTTCACTGGAAGTAAGGAGCCTAGCCCAAACCCTGAAAAATAGGTGTGTCACAGTACTTTTGTCCATATAGTGTATGTTGTTATTTTACTGAATGATAATCAGTGACATAATAGCTATCACTGCCTTCACATGGGCTAGAAACTACTATTAAATATGTTTAACGTATGAGATTCTGATTGAGGGTAAATATTGGTCATGGTATGAATATCCACGCAGAGCACATTTCAGTACAGAAGAACGTAAAGAAGAAATGGATAAGACACCATTCATTACACTTCCCGGCAGATAGTGGGACTTCTCAAGCAATTGAAGAGTTTGTTATAGTATCAGCATACTCCATGACTGATAAATGGGAATGTAACACAAGCTAATTTTCCAGAAACCCATTTATGAAGCACACACAACTCAGCAACTGCATGCTGAATGAGGCAGCGGAATGGATCAGCGTAAGAAACACTGTTAATGTGATGCATAAGCCAGGATTTTCACCTCACACCCGCAACTATTTTGTAAAAACAATCTAAAGTTGGTTCAATTTGTTCCAGTGTGAACTGAGATAAAACCCAAACAACGGTTCAGAAACCAAGGAGAACTGTGCAAAGGGTGAATGATCACAGGCATGACCTGAATTCATATATTCATGCATTTATTTTTAAAATGCCTGTTTTTGAAGCAAAGGTTAAATGTTGCTTGGCAAACACAGCCCAGTGTTAAAGGAGAATTCAATGGACTTGTATTCTCAACCAATGGTTAAAATGTGAACTGACTTCGAATGCTCCATGAAATGCTCTGTTCTAGAGTCAGAACTGGTCAGGGTGGTGAAGGCATTTGCCTCCAAGAGGTAACTCACATGAATAAATAAATCCCTGTCTAAATGGTCTAAATTGAATATGCTTTTTATTTATTACTTAATAATAATCTTTCTATTTTTTGCCTCCCTCATTTTCTTGTTTCTTGCTGTTCTAACCCTTAGTGACCTAGTGATTATAATTTTTTTATTATTGTTATTCTATTCTTTTGTTATGTACAGTGTCCTTGAGTGTTTTGAAAGGTGCTTTCAAATAAAATGTATTATTATTATTATTATTATTATTATTATTATTATTGTTTGTATTGTTATTATTATTATTATTATTATTATTGTTTGTATTGTTATTATTATTATTATTATTATTATTATTAACAACAATACAAATAATAATAATAATAATAATAATAATAATAACAATAATAATAATATTATTATGATTATTATTATTACACTATTAAACTATTATTTTATTTTTATTTTTATTATTATTATTATTATTATTATAATGAATACTCATCAACATGTGGTCTAATGCCTGAGAGATCATGTGAAGAAAAATGTACAAGATGTTTTTTGGCCTAATAGAATAAAACACATTTATGGAACATTTAGAGTGTTTTTTCAGACACACGCTACATGACAGAAGATGTGTTGGCTCATTGTGCCGGCAGCCCCAGCCTTGCTAAGGGTGATTCAAAAGCAACGACCCACACTAAACGGAAAAGTATCTTAACAATGGTCATTAAAGCAGCCCATTTTCAAGCATAACATTAAGCCTATTTCCAGTATAATTAAGGAAATAGGCAGACTAGATATAACTTGAAGTGATTCTCAACCATTTTGCTATTACCATTGTGATTAATATAATTGCATTACTGCCCTGGCAACTAGCTGAGAAGAGAGTCTTGCACTGTGTTGTGTTCTACTAGCACAAAGCTGTTGCTTTTCTGCATCTGTTCTTTCTCTCGGGCAGGAACACATTGTTCCTCCGTCTCCATCGTACACTCACACATTACACATCTGTCACTCGCAGTACAGTCGTTTCATCTCACCTTTCCGTCTCTCTCTTACTCTCCTGTTTTTCACACTGTCTCTCGCTCTCTTTCTCTTTCTCTTCCACTCACTTAAATACTCGCCCTTCTCATTTTCTTTTCGTGGGATACATTCCTGTCACGTCTAGCACTTTCTCGCAGGTACAGAGCACACACTTCGACACCAGGCCTCAAGCCTAGTAGGGGTGGTGGTGGGGTGGTAATATTGTGCCAACTGAACTTTGCATTGCTATATTATCCTGCAAGGTGACCTCTTTTTCAGTCACATATCAGATGTAAGCCTAGCAGATCACTGGGTTTGGTAAGTTTGTCATCTCACATCGATTTTCAATGGATCTAGCCAAGAAAATAATAGTGATTAGAGGCCTGCTTCATGGCCCAAGCTTGATGAGGTCTGACAAAATAATAGGTGCTGGGTCAGGTTAAGGCCAACTACTCATAAACAATATAGATTTCGGGTTTGTGTTCAAATGAAATAGTTTTTCTCATGCTCATTAGCATTAGTATGAAAAAATCATCCAGCAGTACATATTCAGTCAACTCATTTTGTTTGCTCATATGTTTACACACTCAAGAGAGACTTGCCTCAATGCCTGACAACTATTTGTATTAGGGATGCATAAGGTTGGCCCAGGTTCGACGGGGTCTTGAAGCTACAGGCACAGTTCAAGTTTAAGCCTCAATTTCATGTCTGTGGATCCCTATAATAATGTTACATTATTAATGATAACTGTTGCACATTCATGACATGTTATCTTAGGATTACTATTTTTAATGCAGCAACGATAGTATATACCTAAAGTGGTCGAACTGATTATAGATAGCTTTCTATCTTTACTTTGTGACTAACATAAAAAGATAACACAAATTAGTGAAAACTAAAATTTTGGACACTGTGGGACAAGAATTGACACTGAAAGTATGTTAACATATGCTAATACTAAAATGATTACAATATGCAGTATGTGCCACCAAATTCTCCATCCTCAAGAACAGAGACGGCCTGTTCACCAATCGCAATTTCAAGTCATTTTTAGGTTACATATTGCATTTAGGGTAAAAAAAATTTGCTTTCACCCTCTAAACACCCTCTAATAACATATTAAGCTAACTAAGTGATGTTGCTAACTGAACGTGATTCTTATTTAGATTTTAATATTGATTAGTCAATACCCAACGGATGAAAATACACCCAACTGTAACAGTGCTTGTTTTGACACAATATGATTGTTAAAAGTAACAAGAGTGTAATAAGATCACAATTAGCCTAAATAATTGTGTTTGTTTCAAATAACTGCGATCAGATTGTTCTCCAATAACTGCGACTGGCCTAATTTCTGCAGAACAGGCTGGGTAAGAGGAGTGAACAGTATTAGGCATATTTTATGGTTTTACTGCCTTCCATCATAAGGAATGTCAAATGTTTGGGCCTAAATACTGCAAATGTCACTCTTAACACTACTATTTGGTTAATATTTTAACTTAAATATTTGGTTAATATGCTTCAGTGGTGGTAATGCTTGAAATAAGTCCAGTTTTGCTGAACCAGAAACACAAATAGGCCTGTATTGACAGCCTAATTAATGAGGGCACTCACTTTAGGTCCTCAATTCCCTTCAACCTTAAAAAGCAAACCTGAAGATAAAAACTAAACAAGCTTGCAGTTTAAGGGGACTTTTTGACACAGTATCACACACATGCAGCGCCCTTACCTCCTCGGAGGACCAGCACGTTGACCTCAGCGCCGACAGGCAGCTCCTTGAGGATGTCCACCACCTGGGCGTGGCTGAGAGTCTGAACGTTCTGCCGGTTGATCTCCTTGATGACGTCACCCTTCAGCAGGCCACGGCACCACTGGGCGTCCAGGATCATCTTCACCTTCTGGCCCAGTGGGCAGTCTGCGATGGCGAAGCCGAAGCCTCCGGGCCCCTTGACCAGAGGCACGCTCACCAGCTCGGGCTGCAGTAGCGTAGACTCATTTGGAGCATCTGAGAAACGGCCGTTGATGGGGTAATGTGGGTCCTGGGGTGAAACAGCCACCTCGGGGCCTCTGGGCTGCATGTCTTGCAGTGGTGGGGATGGGATGACATCAACTCCCCCTTCATCACTGACCACTGCGTCCTCAGGGAGTGGGTATCCACGGCAAAGCACCATGTCCACGTACTGGTTGATGGCTACGGACTGGAACATCTGCACCACATCAGCATGGGTCTTCCCCAGAACACATATTCCGTTGATGTCCACGATCACATCCCCTGTAGGAAAAAGGGAAAAGTAAGATGAGCCACCCAGGACACCCAGGAAATTCCGATGAAAGAAAAAACTACCTTGATCTTAGGACCGTCCCATTAGCACAACTTCCTGTACAACAGGCATACGGTGTACTGTGTTATATACCCTCAGTGTGAACATTACATCTTCAAAATGCAGTGTAAGAAAAACGGGCCAGACACAAGCATCTCCTCTCTCCACCCTGAGGATAATACACAGATATGAAGAGTTTGGCAGGAAAGCGAACTGCAGTGTTCCTCAAAAAATCTCTACTTCAGCTGCAATCGGAGCTTGCCACACTTCAGCTGCTCTGTATAATGAGACTCTCTGCAGACATGCACAGAGAGAAAGTGGGGAAGTGTAACATGTTTCGCTCTTTTAGGGAAAATTAGTGCCGTTTTGCTTGCCTTTACTAGCAGCACATGCTGTTACGCTAGTCAGTGGAGTTATTAGAGCCCAGAAAGGGTTTAAGTAGCTTTTCACTGGGTACAATTTCACTCCGTTTGGACAAAGCTATTTATAAAATGTTATTAGTTTATATTGTATGTTTTGTTTTAGAATGGTAGATAACAGAAGTACAGGGTCTACAGAGCAATTTAATACATTTTAATACCTTTTTTACAAACTTCAGAATTTTTAAAATACCAACACGACACTGAGTCGCAGGTGTTAACCTGTGACCTTTTTAACGTTTATGCAGATTTTGACATATATAACACTACACAACAACCACATATTGCACAATTATTTCACTTCGTGAATAAAAATAAAAGAACTACATAAAGTGTGCAATGAAGACGAAGACAGTTCCAACACACTGGCTGGCATTAACTACATGAACTGTTGATACATTACAAACTGGCATTGCTACATGAACTACTATTATTTGATTTTAAAATAAACATGCAATACAGGTCTAAGTCTATGGGGTACCATTTGCTTCACAAATTTTGAGATGTCATTTTTCATAATTTAGTGCAATTTTCACAATTTACAAAAAACTAACTGTTGTGGTCTAAATCTAAACAGTGATTCTAAATGTGGGATTTTTGAGCTCTAAATGTTGAGCTCAAAATTTTTAGAAGATATGCTAATTAGCTAGGCCACATGATTACAATTGGTTGTTACTTAGCAGGGGGCTGGACTGCATGCTGTGATATTCCCTCACCAACATGAAGGATTTGTCTTTAAATCTAAATGTTAAATATAAAAATTATATTTCACACTCTAATTGTGCAAACTTTAGCAGATAGAATTGTACTCAAATAGGAAACCTCATAGTCTGAAAAATTAACCTATATTTTGAAAAAAGAATGGAACAATTTTAATGGCCTTAAATTTGGGAAATTTGATTTATCACCTCTTAATACTTAAAAAAAATGAAATAAAGAATTACAACAATTACAACAATCAGAAATATAAGTCCTCATATTATGGTTAGAGGCCCCTTACTGCCTAGAAACTCTCACTGCCAGTATATTTGGGGAGCTTGAAATGGGGCTAAATGGGAGTGAACACATAGGTATATAAAAAAAAATTTGTTCATACCTGTGTGTTTACTCCCATTGGACTTTGGGATTTCAAGCAAAAACAAATGTGCATAGCTCAAAAAGCACATTAACATGTATGTAAAGTATTGCTTTAATGTCAATTTTCAGGTCTTTCTGCGTTTTCATTATAAATTCATTAATTAATTTACAAATGTATTTAGTCTTTTGACTATAATATTTAAACCTGGAAGATATGCCTTAATTGGACTTAATTAATTGGCTATAATTACAACTGTATCTGCTGCAGATAATTACTAATAGGCATATGCAGCATGTCTGGTTTATCATGTAGGTAATTTATATTTCCATTTATAAAGTTTCTATGGCTTGTAAAGAGCTGCTCTTAGGTACAGGAATATGTGTGTAGCAGATAATAAAATTCAGCTATGACAGCCATGCCCTGTGCCAGATCCTTCCATATTATTAATAATGCCACACGACCCGGCTCCTGTGCTTACTAGATACAATGCGCCGAGCCCTATTTTAGAATCAAATTTACATTTTAGTCGAATTATTTCAATTAGATGCACGGCCTGAAGTCTCCTGGGTAAGGAAGTGCAGGCATTCATTTCCTGCCTTTGTAATGGAGGGCAGTGAGCGTTCGAGCTCTGTAATTATCGCTCAGTGCAGCTCTGTGGTAATGCCAGTTCCCCTGGCGCACTAAGACACACATACACACACACATGCGCACTCACACACGCAAATTGTGATTTATATTACAACTGTGAACCTGCAGACACAGGCGGGTCATCTACAGAGGTTCAGGCAACCAAGCAAAACTGCGACTGCTTCAAGTCGACTGCTGCTGCTAATTTGGCAATGTGAAGTTTCTTTTCCATTTTTATAGGAAACAGTGTGGCATACAGTATCAGAAACCTGTCTCAGTGACAACATTTAACTCAATGGGTGTAGCTTAACTGTGTAAGTGTGGGGAGATTGGACAGATGCCCCAATTATATCTGCCAGAGATCCCAGCTATCTTCCAAGCATTTTGAGCTATTGCCTGACTTTGCATTACAGGAGATTTAAGATACAGTGTGCAAGAAAGCACATGGAAGTCTCCAGCTTTCAAACATGATGTGACCTGACTAGTGGGTGGAACCGGACCTGACTAAATTGGGGAACTGTCCTTAGAGGGATGGCGTGTTGGTTTAGAAATGCAGTTTCTACAGTGCCACTCGAAAGACCAATGAGAAGTGCAAAGCAATTGAAAGATGTAAAGGCATGAATACGTTTCTCCAAGCTTTGATGTAAAACATCAAACTAAAGCTATATTCCCAAGGAAAACATGGAGATGTTTTTGCCTCCACAGGACATTGCCCGTCTCTGAGAGTTTTGTTGTTAGACATTAGACATCAGACATTAACCTCAAACCTCGCTCACGGCAAATTTAATTAGTTAGTTTACCGTATTTTTCGCCGTATAAGACGCTCCGGAATATAAGACGCACCCAATTTTAAAGGAGGAAAAAAAGTGTCCCATAACTTTTGATCACTCTAGATACATTTAATTTACATTAGAGCCCAGATCGGGCCAAAAAAAAGAAAACTGACATGACCCAAATCCGTGCACTTGTGTCCGAAACCAGCGCGGCCCGACAAATTGACTGTAATTATTTACATTTTATACGTGGGCCGTTATAACACACGCTCTGAACTGTGGGTGCGTTTATAAACTCACACCCCGCGCTGCTCGAGCTCCGAGCAACTCAAATGCTGCATCACGGCCCGGTCTGACCCGAGGGTGGTGGCAGGACATATCAGACTTCGAGCAGAGAATCTAAAGTCTAATTCACAGTGCCGCACAATGGACGAAAGTTTTGGGACGTAACATCGTTAATCGCTAAGGTCGAGCGTCCTTTACTTTCCCCCCCCCTCCCTATTGCACAGGAAATAATGTCTTGTCTCGTTTTATTCAACGAAAATGATGACACATCTTTAGCACAGTTTTTATATTGTAAACCACATTTAGTCTCATTCTTATCCGTCAGAACATACATTATAGTTTTCGTTTGTCACATGAAAAATGTTTGTTGACTGCAGCACACACAGTATAAAAAGAGGACTGCGAGCAAGCACCACATAAAGTTAGGTGCAGTTTAAATGCAGGCAAAATGTATATTCGTCGAATAAGACGTGTATATATATATATACATACAAATACATAAGAATTGGGTGAATAAACATAATTAAATCATCCGAGTTTCTTTTTACTTAAGTTAAAAGTTAAGAAAACATTTAAATTCACCTGATTTTTTTTGCTGGTCTCATGCATCTTGGCTTTGATGCTTTTCCCATTCCTTATTCTAACTATAGTTAAATCTCCTTCTATATTTCCTTCATTTATCTCATTACTGTTAATAATACTTCTGTTTGGTTTATTAATTTTCTCAGTTATAGCCTTGCATTATTATGCATGCACAATAAAAACATCTGTTTATAAAGAAATGATCCAAAACGAATGTGATTAAATTCTAGACAATTCCTTTTGACCAGACTTTAATAATGATTCTGTTAAGAAATTCTTTAGCATTTAAGAGTAATTGGCCTGAATTTGCTGTACAAAAGTGACAATATTAAGTACTGATGACCGTTGTCTTTGAAGATGTATTCCTTTGAGCGAAACTCTATTTTGTGTGTTAGCGAGTGAAAGTGGCTGTGTGTGAGAGGAAGCGAACCCACCGGAGGCGATCTTATTGTCCTGTGCGGCCGGGCCGTCCCGCAGCACATTCTTCACCTGCAGAAACTCATCAGGCCGGTCCCCACCGATGATAGTGAAGCCAAAACCCTGTGTGCTCTTCCTCAGAGCCGTGCGCAATATCACCCCCTTCAACTGGGAAGGGTCCCGCGTGAAGCCCCTCACACCAGTCTCCTCTGAGAGAGAGAGAGAGAGAGAGAGAGAGAGTGAGAGAGAGAGAGACAGAGAGAGAGAGAGAGAGAGAGAGAGAGAGGGAGAGAGAGAGAGA
>JBBMFX010000128.1:4211820-4224144 GCA_037832545.1 Rhabdalestes septentrionalis
GAGAAGAGAAGAGAAGAGAAGAGAAGAGAAGAGAAGAGAAGAGAAGAGAAGAGAAGAGAAGAGAAAAGAAGAGAAGAAAAGAGAAAAGTGGAGAAGAGAAGTGAAAAGAAAGGGAAGAGAAGAGAAGAGAAGAGAAAAAAAGAGAAAAGAAGAGAAAAGAGAAGAAACAACACAAGAAAAGAAGGCAAAAGAATTGAGGAGAAGAAACTAAGTAGAACAAGAAGATAAAGAAAGAAAGAGAAGAGAAGAAATTAAGCAGAACTAGAAGTGAACAGAAAAGCAAGCCAGAGAGGAGAAGAAACTAAGCAGAACAAGTGAAGAGAAAGGAAAGCAAGTGAAACAAGAAGAGAGCAGAAGAGAACTAAAGAGGAAAGAAAAGAAGCCTGGGGGAAAAAAGGCAAGTGAAAAGAAAAAGAACATCCTCTAACAGCTTTAGCTGTCGGAACAGCTGTGTGCATTGCATCAGTGGCACCATGCAATAGAGCGAGACGTTTTGCCTCATATTCACCTCACGCCGTAAAAAAACCTCCTCTGACTGAAGAAAGCTGTTCACACGTTACTGGGCACTAACAAGCTGCTTTTAATAGGCTACTGCGTCCAGGCATCCTCAGGTATTACAATAAAGTGCCATGCAAAGTGCTGGCAGCACAGAAATGTTCAATTAGGCAGCGGTCTTTCGTAAAAACACAATAAATTTAACGAGCATGGCTGAACCTCCAAAACACACAGGCCGGTGATTTATTGACTTCCTAGTGGCTTATAACGAACAGACCAGTAGGACTTCCATAAAGCGGCCGCAGGACGAGGGTCCAACTTGCTAGGGGCACAGAAACATGAGGTGAGAGTGAAAGCACAAAATCCCAAAACACAGTTTGGTCTTTGCTGCAAGCCTATTGTTATGCAGGCCTCGTGCTGTCTCCCTGCAGGAGAGCAGGGTGTGAGGGCTGCTGAGTGCGCACACGGATGCCTGTGAGACACAGGCCTCTACGCGTGACTCGACAAATCTGCTCCGGAGTAATTACCGATGTGGCATAAACACGGGAGCGCGTGCCTGGGTCTCCGTAACGCCTAAGTGGGACCGATTTGGAACGAGGACGTGCGAGTTCGCAGAGTGTGTAGATATGTATGGAATCAGAAGTGACAGCTTGTGAGGTGTATCCACCAGGCGTGTCATGTTTTTATGTTTGGCAAGGAAGAGGAATGTGTTTCTTAATGGCCGCCTCGCCGCTACTGGAATGATCAGAAATTTGAGTCAGATTATGGAGGAGTGCTGCAATATCATCACAGTGATTAAAAAGCCTGAGAGAGTTTCGAGTACTGCCCCATGCTGAATCTACTAGATAAAATGGAACACTTCTTAAGCCATTGAGTTTCATTATAACCACTTAGAGCCATCATGTCATATCCACCTTGACTGCTCTGCATGTATTTAAACCACGCTATGTTACAATAGGCCTAATTATGTACGCATACAGTGGTGCCACCATTAGGAAAGCAGTGGCAGGAAGAAAGATGGTAGCATGGTAAATTACAGAGAGCAGATTGAATCACGGAACAATCCTCCATATATTAAGTTACTTTAATTCAAATTTATTGCCAGTCACTCTGACAAATGCGTTCAAACGCTGTGTTGCTGTAAACAGGATTACTATGGCAAATGTGTTTACTGTGTGCTCATAGGACTCCCACATTTCCACAGCAGCTGTTCTACTTTACATGTGGAACAAACTATGCTTAACTGGCCTAAATTATTCACAATACATTCAAAGCAATCTGAATTTACATTTAGGGATATGCCATCTTTTCTGCGTTCCTGGGAACCGCTCAGCAATGTGAAAGCAACAGCGGACTGGGAAAGGCAGCGAGACAGAAAAACAAGGTTACGTATTTTGTAGCATCATTAAAGTGCCATTTGTTTCATCGTACATATTACTGGAAAACTTTTATGACTTGAAGGGGGTGGTGAAGAGGTCCACTATTCGCCCCCCTCCACCTCTAATTTCTCAGGGATCACACATCAGAGGCATCGAGAGATGAGGATCACTAAGATTTTACTGATATCGATACTACTGATAACAGATACTTATAAATAGTCCCGTTGATACTACTCTCTACAATTTGGCACAAAATGTAAAGACATCGGGTTCAACAGCTACTGTTTCTCCATTGTTTCCTGAGAATAATCTTTATTTAACAAGGGAAGAGCAATCTTTACACGTCTGGTCAACAATGTCTTGTGTCCCTTCCACTGATCCAGTCGTACGTCATGTGCAAACCCATCCCTATCCACGCCCCCTTTAAAGGAACGAAAAGAGATGGAGTGGCTGGCCACAGCAAGTTGATCAGGATTTCTAAGAAATTGGCTCAACAGCCAAATCCCATCCATCTTTTTCTTGCAGGGAGAGCCTGCCGGTTTAGTGGGACCACTCTGGAAAGAGGGAGCAGGCAGTCAGCTGTCACTCAACTAGAAGACGCTACAGTTAGGCCTGCAATTTATGCTCTCTGCTTTGAAATATAGCACTAAATAATGTGCAGATTCCTATGAAGGTAGGCTGCAGCACCATGGTGCAAGTGTTGCTAAAGGCAAATAGGCAAAAAGCCAACTTTGAGGCTGTCGATTTCCTTCAAAAACGTACAGTATGTGCTGATGACACTTTCTACATGACATAACTACAGAACTGCTGATAAGACTATTCGCATCGCTTCACATTCAGTTCATCTATTGGCCAATGACAGTAAACTCAAGGTCACTGGATCGGACCGCACACTTCTAGCAGTCTTCATAGCCATCCGAAGAAAGCGCTCGGTTTAGCATTTGGTTTGGTTCCAGATGTTCTCTGGGATTGGACACAGCACCATGCCTACCCATGCATAAACTGCAGCTGTGCCTACGCCAAGGATTTTTTATGATTGATGAGTCATAAATGCGGGGAGCAAAACAAGGCCACGTTCCACAGAGCTCCAGGGCCCGAGCTATTGTCTTGCTGCGATCAGACAAGCTCTCACATCTGATCAAGCAGCGACTCGCCGCTCTCCAAAAACAGCTGCACACATCAATTATGAAGAGAGTCAAGGCCAGGCCATGAGAGCAACAAGACACCCCCCCCTTACGTTTTTGCCGTGGGCTCCTGGCTTTGCGCCAGTGGAGAGAAAATTAGCAAAAGGACATTTTCCGGCAGCCTTTGCTAGTCCGTTGGACCTAAATAGCAGCTCAGTCGGCTCGAGTATGTTGTGAAGCTTCAGAGTGTGACGAGTGATCTATCAGCAGATAGGAGTGAATGTTTTGGCCAACTTTCCCTCGGCTTCAGTTATTACTGTCACTTGCACTTTATCCAGTGGAATGCTGATGCCACTAGTTGCCTGCAAACTCATGTATACGCAATTTGCCCTGATTAGCCAAGTCTAGCTTGTCTAGTCCTCATCAGTCTTGCTAGAAAAAGTCACATATTCCCATCATTTTCATCATCTGCATACAATTTTCCCAGGCTCTTTTGCCATTCTATATTCACATATCTGTATTTAACCTGTTTATCTACAGGTTCATGTGGGAAGGATTTGAGGCAGACACAAGATGGATCTGAAGCAAAACAAAACTCTGAGTGACAAACTGCACAAAAAACAGAACCACTGGGGGAACACAAATGGATAATCTCAAGGGTAAGGACAGGTTGGGAAGCAAGGCAGTGCCAGGCTGGAACAGCAAATATTAGTGCCAAGACTGGGACCCTTATACAGGTACAGGTGACGGATGAGGGGCATCTGTGAGAGGAGGAGAAACAAATTAACAGGCGAGAACACTAAACAGGAGGCCAAGACAGGGGCAGAGCTGGTCATCAACAAAAACCTCATGGCACATAGCAAATCAAAGGCAGGGCATGACAGAAGAAGCAAAACAGAAGGGGATGTTCCATAATCTATATGTGATTTTTCATCTGTTCTCTGTGTTGAGCCTTTGAAAAGTCATGTTTCCGCAGACATTACAATTATTATCTACTTGATGCTTTGCTCATCTTGTAGTATAAACACTACAAGCTCATCAAGCAGTGCAACGGTGTCTGAGCTCTGTATAAAATTAGGGAATCTTATAAGAAGAGAAAATGAACTAGGCTGTGGAAATCATTTAGCAGTCTAACATAGAGGCATAAAGCGAAGCACACATCAGAAGATGGCTTAACTTGGAAAATGACAACAGGAGTCAAACAGGAGTGTTTTCTTAGCAACAGCCCAATGAATCAGCTTCTATTCTGTTTTCGTGTCCCTTCATCCGGGAAGATCAACTGTTTAAATAAAAGCTTTTTACCTTGGAAGATCAATTGTTTAAAATATATAAGGTTTCCCCCCCAATTTTCTCATCAATTTAGTCAGGCCCTAACTAGGAGACCCCAAGCACGTGATACCACTAACATAAAGAGTGAAGGCAAGCAATGGTTGAAGCACAACGTGGGATCTCAAATGGATGTCATTTGATATGATCAAATGATGCGTTCTTTTTTAATTAGCCAACTCATGAAATTTTTACATTGAGGAGATAACACAGGACCACAATGCACACAACGACAATATTATCAGCTTCCAATCAGTATGAAATAGTCACAATCTCTAAAAGTTTAATAAGGCGCTCTCTGACGCAGGCCTGATCCCCCCCTGCCGCCAGGTAACGCCACGTGAGGTAGCCGAAAAGAAAAGAGCCAGTTGTGGCGAGTGCGTCCACATGTGAGGGAGACTGGGCACTGTTTAAAGCACTTGTGGCTAAATGAGTCAGAGAAGAAGAGAAAAGAGCAAGACACCATTCAGCATGGCAACAGCAAGTTCAAAGCCACATAAAAAGGACAAGGACAGAGATGGGGCTTTTTTCTGCAATATGGCTTCATCAGTGCTACACTCTCGCAGTCTTCTGGTCTTACCAAGATACCAGGAGAAAAAGAACACAAAAATGCACACAAATAAAGGATCCAAAGACTGGCACTTTTATTTTCATGAGCGCATTTCTAACTCTCGCTTACTTTGTAAAAGCTTTTTTTTCACCACACTGTAAAGATACAGTAATTATCCACTCTTCCTCTTAACTGACAGCCCACCGACAAAAGGATTTGTTTCATAATCTGTCATTTTTGAGACATATACACAGACAAGACCAGTGCTGTCGGCCTGTTGTTATCATTATTACACAGACACCTTTACTGTAATTCATCCTTGATGACACTCAGACACACACATGCGCACACTCGCACACACATACATATACACATAAAAGCCCTATGATTATTTGGAATGAGTAATGGTAGCGCCAAGGGGATACCTTCAATCACAGGAGCCATGGGAGCTCGATCTGGAGCCTAAGCCACAGATTAGCGAGCCCTTTTCATCTCGCGGCTAATACGCAGCATTCACATGACTTAGGGGAAATGAGAGTGCTGCTGCCAGGCCAAGATATGTGTGTGAGAGTGTGTATGTGGGGCTGTGTATATGTCAATGGGGGTTGAGTGTGTATGTGCAGACACCACACACCCACCGCATCTCGGCACTTACTAGACCATTAAAGAGCCTTTAAGTGCAAAGCCTCCTTGAGAGTTGCAGAGGGGGAAAAGGCTGTGTGCCTTTTTCCTCTGCTGAAGCTCCATGCAGACTCTCCATCCAGCTCTTTCCCATACAGAGCCTCCTCTGTCCTCCCAGCCTTATCTGCCTGGCACAAAGGGCCCATGTGACTGCAAGAGCAGGAGAGGAGCCACAGCTGGGGAGACTTTAAGAGTCCTACACACGGCTCAAAGACATCCTTTTGAGAAGCTGGAGAGCACTCTGAGCAACCACACGTCAGGTGAACTTTGGGCCTGGTACTATTTCTGATGCTATAAGGCAACTACCTTGATGGCCTTATGCCGAAAAACAAACTAAGGATCGCGTGAATATATCTATTCAAACCACAAAGAGATTAATTCACTGATCTCTACACCTCACTGTGCCATTAAAGTGCCCATATCTTCTTTTTATGCTTCTGTGAGGTCCCTTCATTTTTACATGAACAGTTTCCAAACCCACTTAAAAAAAACAAAAAAAACATGCTCCTTTAAGCCTCACATTTGTAAATGATCTCCATCCTGATTGTACTGTGCTAGTGTGTGTTAAAAGACTCCTTATATCTGCAGTGTAAATGGGTGGGGCTACATTTCTATACAGGCAGATAAATGTAAATATGGTCTCGGTGACATCATCAAAACAACAAATTCATAACAAGCAGCAGAGTTTCATAAATGGACAAAATGTGGATTTTAGGGCACATTTTGAAACTCAAAGCTTTTAACAACTACATAGAGCTGTGTTATGATTTTATGTGATGTGGGACCTTTAAAAGGAAATTGAAAAGAACAATCATGTTTAGGTTCACCCCAATGGATCTTAAAATATACAGCAATTATTGAAAAAGTACAGTATATTTGGGACATTTTGAATGAAATAGGATCACATTTTGGCCAGGGGTTCACTCCAATGGATCTTAAAATGTAATGTAATTATATTAGGAGTGTAATAAAATTTTTTATTGGAAAACCAGAGCACTGGCAATTCACAAAATTCAGAAATAGCCCTGCTACTAGGCTATGTTTGGTCTCGGACTGTTCTAGCATACATTTTTCACTTAAAGCCAAGAGGGTTTTCACATTTTGCTTGAGGTCCTTACAAATATTCTAACTGAAAATGTGTTGGGAACACAATGGGTAATACTCCAGCGTTATGTTTGCAGCTTCACTTTAGTTCTGTGCTCTATCCTCTGGCTTTTTGAGTTCCATTGTTTTGTCTACGTGTCAATTACACATTATCACCACATCACATCAAAACGAATGGCTTCCACATCCGATATTCCAAATCACATTGTGGCCCTCCCTACATTTGGGGCCTGTGTATGAGAGTCATCCCTCTTTAGGACCAGTAAAATGGGCAATACCACAAATATCTCACACATTCAGGCAAACACAACTGCACCGTGTGAGCGGGGAGGTCCTTTTCTGGAGGGTCCTCTCCCTGTTCAGGCAAGATAAAAACCTTCAGTCTCCAGGTGGAAAGAATGCATTAGGCGTAATTATGTCACCCTGTACTCTTCTTACTGGCACACGGATCCCAAAAAAAGGAATTGGGGGAAAACGAATGTGAGCTTTTTGGGAAGACAAAAATAAATTTAATTAAGTGTGAGTGAACTGTGCCGAAATTCATGCTGCTGTACAAGATAATCCGCTTTTCCTGAAAGTATTTCCAAACAGGATTAGTCGTAGAATCGGGAGCAAGCTGGAGTTGAGGAAGGATAGAGAGAGAGAGAGAGAGAGAGAGAGAGAGAGAGGGGCAGAGGAAGGCATAGAAAGAGGCCTTCTTTCCCCAGGAGCTTTACAAGCTCATCCATGTAGATTCTGCATCTAAGAAACAGGCACTGAAGGCTTGGGCTACAATGCGAGTACCACCATTTCTGAAGCGACTGCAAATCATATTAAGATCAGTGCCTGATATGATGTTATCACCCTCAACCCTTCTGAGATAATGAACATATCTATAAAGATTTTGTGAACCTTTCATGTGAAAAGATCAACAACAAATCCGATTTGAACAACGATCCATTCACCCCAACTGTAGCCGATCAACCAAGACATATTAGTTATCTAAAAGCTTAAGTAGTTCAAAAGCAATAGAAGCGCAGACCCTGCCAATGAGAATGGTGCAAACTAAAGGGTAACGTGGCCACATGTGAATACAACACAGAACAAATGATCTCTCTCTGCATTTAACCCATTCACCAAGTGAAGAGGAGGACAGCCAGCAACTCTCCAATTGCAGGGGCAGCTCCCTAACCACCAGGGCACCAGCTGCCTGAGTCATTTCAAACTGTGCAGAGCTGTTATGGGGTGATAACTTATGGTATATTACTTAACAAAATGCATTTCTGACTGTGGAACCTGTCAGTAGTAACAACAATGATAGTTCCAGATAAGACCAGCAACTAGTTCATAAATGAGACAGACCATTCAGCCTTTTTAGGTTCACACTGAGACACACACACTCAGATACACACACACACAGACACACACACACACACACACTGAGACACACACTGACACACACACACACACAGACACACACAAACACTTCTACACACTCATAATTATCAAAACACACACATCGTTATCATCATCACCAGGGGATGGAAACATTGGTTGAGGGATTTAGATACTTCATACTCCTTTAGACTGGAACAGAGTCTCCAGGTTGAAGTGTTTGTATCAGTAATGGACATGAAAAAGTGTCCTCAGACACATTTCAGGTTCAGAACTGGTAGGTTTTCACTAGTCTACAGATTGTGTTCGGTCTTATAGAAAGCAGTATGTGTACTGTGTAGATCACACTTTTATTGAAGTACAAAAAGCTCTAAAAAGATTTATAGCTTCATGACCTTAGAGGCATGCACTCAGCTTCTTTAAATTTATTGTGGTAAAAAAAAAACACATGTCTTTGTCTTCTCCCTTTTCACCCTGACCTGCTTGGTGTTGTCTTTCATCCCAGAGTGCTGCCAGTCCTGCCAAAGCATACTCATGCGCTGCCCTCTCTTAGAAATAATAGCAGGATGCGGTACTTTGTCAATTAAGGCGAAATTACACCCATGTAGCCAGAATAAAATACACATGGTTGGTGGTTGCCATCCGCAGCGCATTATTATGGTCAAAACAATGCGGCCCAGGCTACCCACAGTGCACGGATTGAAGTTCGATCCATTCCAAAACACTGACGCTGAAATACATAATTCTGAGGGCAAAAATGCCGCTAAACCACTCAAGCAAAATTTGACTTCTTAGATTTTCTGTCTCTTTCTAGAATAGTTCCTTTGTTATCTTATGTGCACGGAGCAGAGGCGCCGCGGAGACGCAGGTGGCGGCTGTCATTACTGGCAGCTCAAAACAGCGTGTTCCATCAGTGTAACCTGTGATTTCCAATTACAATGTCATATTAATCCCAATCAATGTACAGGTGGTCCTTCTGATTAGCACATTATACGAGCTTGCGTGGAGCCATCTGCTGATCACTAGTCTTGGTGCCGTGTTTACACATTCAATTGCTGAGGTCGCGGGTCGGTGGGATGAGCTGCAGGGCTGTTTAATATCAGCCTCCTGGACTGGAATGCAGGATGTGTGGAGCACAAGTGTGAGCTAATTCATATGGACATGCATCAAAATGAGCCATATCTGACTTCATCTCATAAATGCAGTTATTAGGGCCGACCCAAATGGCATTTTGCATGTTTGGGACACTCTGAACATGTACCTGAATACTCTTTCCCAATGCCACTCTTAAAAACAGTCATATTTGTATTAAAATAATGTATCACAATATTATGAAGGTATGTTTACGGTATGCCAAAAGAATTAGAGTACCCATTCATTAAATGGCATACGGAGTTTGAAAACTAGGCATCTTGGTGACTTCTTTTCATCTTTGCTTTTTAGGAAGGATTGTCCTTGTTACTTTCAAGACAAATGAAATCTTTAGAAGACATCAGTGAAACCTCTTAAAAGTAATTGGAAACATTGTATATCAGTCTGGAGGGTATAATATATATGAAATGTAATGCATGAATGAATCCCTATTCTGGGATTTAAAAAGGTGTGTCACCATCTGAACGAGAGATGACGTCCAGAGAACTCTCCCAGCAATGTCGAGAGGTCATTGTACATAACGAGATGGCAAACAACTCTGTTTATGAGTGTGCTGCATCTTCAGCTCCTTAAAACTGATGTGCAACTCCGCATCTTCTTGCTGCCCTAGCCGTGACATCACAGGCTCACTCTCTGCTGCACACTTTTAAGACGACTTTCCCCTCTGCTCTCACTCCCTACACATAATAGAGGTGACTCGACCACAGAAACTGAATTTTTAAAAGATCAACACTCCTTATCATTACACATTCTAGAAATGTAAGAAAAATGTTTTACATTTTGACACCAAATGGAGCAAATTCAACACTCGGGTTTATTATCAGGCCTTTGCTGAAGTCAGAACACAGGAGACAGTGAGACAGACTCACTGGGACACACTTAAAAGAGGCACCAGTGGCCGGTGTAGAAAAAGGGCATCTGCAGTTGGATGTCCCACAGTGAAACGGAATCACATAAGACATACAAGCCAGAGGGAGGAAAAGAAATCTCAAAGGAAAACAAAATAACTGCCATCATGCCTGGTTAGGAATGCCTGCACAGTTTGACTCCTCTGGGTGACCATGATGATTATAGCCAGAGACACTGTCCCTTCTACACAAGCGGGGTCTTCATGGTGCCTCATAAAAAGGAGATATCAGACTGGATACATGCAGCTGGCCTGAGCTCCAAAGGTGTGTAAGAATCACTCCAGAATTCATCTAGTCGACAGCATCACAAGGACATGCCACCAAACTGGCCAAAACACAGTCTTAATTCATCATCATCGACCTTTCTCAACCGCTCTTTATCGTTTAGAATTAAACAAGATGTTTCTGCAATACTTCAGTTCCAGTTTTGCTCCAATTCCAGTGAATGGGTGAAGTAAAACCGCTCTAAGTTAAATAGGTGGGTATAAACATGTCAGGTTTTATATCATCATAAAAATGATCAGCTCAGAACGAGTTTATTTACTGACTGTATGAGAAGAGGAGTTAAAGGCACGTTTTTGAAACCTGGAATGTAGTTTGATCAAACTTGAGCCTCTCTGGGCCAAACGAAGACCCATGTCTCACAGGACTACTTCAGCTGTGAATGTACAGGCTATCTGTCATATTAAAAGGCATTGAAGCATGACCTCTAAACCTCTAAACAACACTAGCCAAAGTGAATTAGCCTTTCATCACTGTATCTCATCTCTGTTGGAACAAAACCTAACATATCTCTATTTTTGTCGTTTTAAACATCATCATTTCCAAACAATTTACATGGTACTAAAATTTTATGATGAATGGATCAATAGTAAGAGCCCATTTTGCTGCTTCCATTGTGAAACTGCCATTTTGGAGAATTTGTTCCCACAGCGATGATATGCTCAATAATTTCATGCATATTACTTTGATAAATTAGTCAAATAAATAAAAATGGATGAATTTAGACTGTCAATTCAACTCTAATAGACCAAAACATATCTGTAATGGTTTGGGTTGTTTACGATTTATTGATTTGTTTTTAACTGAAGTGTTTTGGGGAATTTGAAAGGCTAAGCACAGTTGATGATAGCCCATTGACCGGTTAGGCCTTTTTTCATCTGTGCTGTCATAGTATTAGCTGTTTAATCACCAAAATATTTCATAGTTTAGATATTGTGAATGATTCAACTATAAATTCAAAAAGAAAATCCACTTAAAATCAGATTAGTTGCCTGTGCCTTTCAGCAGGCGGCCTCTTCCAAATAAGCACTGGACAAAAAACAAACAACGTGTTTTTGCTTTCCAGTTGAGCCACAGACCCTCCAAGCCTTATTCCAGCACAGTGCAGCGGGGGGGGATCTCCTGGGGTCCGGCTGAAGTGCACAGCCAGAGCCTTTAACTCATTCCAAAGCCTCTCTCAGCCTGGGCGTACCTGTTTGGGCCGAGCAGCCAAGGCCCTGCGGTTTCCCCCAGCCCACTCCATCAGTCAGCCGCTCTCTGGGGCGGGACCCTCGGGGCCAGGGAGTAAACTGTAAATCAACAGGAGGCTCGCAGATGTGCTCGGAAGAATGCGAGTCCAGGGTCTGCCAAAAACTGAAGAGTATTAAGGAGAAGGCCCTCATCGCCCTGGGTAATCACCATGGAGACGAGCAGGCAGGCAGAGGGCGCGAACAGGAACGGGGATGGAGGGAAGACCTTGAGAGTCATTTAGCTCAGGAAGCCAAACACACTTACAGCCGATGCTCTTAACGAGCAGAGTGGGGAAAATGGAAAACAAGAGGCTCGTCTAAAGGAATTTGAACATTTTTCAAAAGCGCTCGCTTTCCAGCTCTCTGCAACAGGGGAGGAAGTGCAGTTATGCAACAGTTGCACCGCTGCCAGCGCGAGTTAATGCTCGATGACACAGATATCTCTGAGCTTCACCCTTCACCGAGGACCTGCTGGGGAAATTTCCTTCACCCAGTTTCTTCGTCGTGGCGTTTCCAAAGGAAAGGGTCAGCAACATAACACACAGACACACAAAGCCCAAAAGCCATATCGGTGACTTATCCAATACATCAAAGTGTCCACACAGCCCAAGACATGTCTGGTGCCTGAGGCTTACTTCCTTGAGTTGTGTTTACACAATGAGTGTAAATATAAAGCAGGCATGACTAATGAAGCGTAGAATCAGAGGCTATTAAGTAAAG
>JBBMFX010000128.1:4246521-4260029 GCA_037832545.1 Rhabdalestes septentrionalis
ATTCAGTACTGTTTTTTTGTTTGTTTTTTGTAACAAAGTTCAGTACTATTTTACATGGAGTGTTGTGTTTTTATTTAGGTTTTTTTTTAAAATCCAGTATCCATTTTAGAAACTATTGGCTTAATTAATCAGTAATCGGCAATACGGACCAACCTAGCTATCGATATTCAATATCGGTCGACCTCTAGTAGAGTGCTTACTTGAACACCAGTATTTGGCCCAAATGCTGTCACCTCAAAATAAGAGTGTCTGCTCAAAATGTAAATGCACACACGTCGTGCACAAAGCCTGTGTAAGTTATGATGTTTGGCTCTGAGCTACTAGACACAGGAGGGAGCTAACAGGCCTTGCTGTCTCTTCCCACATTGCTTGGTTCTGCACCACAGCCTGGGTAAAGAGGCCCATTTCACACCCCACAAAGCTGGCCTGCTCTCAGAGACCCCTTTTTCTAATCACCTCTCCCATCAGCCAGTTTAATAGGCAGGTCTGAAATCCTCCCAGAGCTCCGTAGCAACACCTCATCTGGCTCGCAAGCAAGGCTGCGCAGCTCCAACTTCATCAAGGCGACGTGCCGTTCCACAAGAGAAGCGGTCTCGTCCCCAACCAATGATGCGCCATTCATTTTTAATGACTGTACACATACCGTACAGTGGCTCCATGCCAAATCCCTAAAACAAAGGGCTCCTCACAGGCCACAGGCTCGCCCTGCCCAAACTCCAGGGGATTACATCACACAGTGTTATGGCAGAGGATTCCTCCCGTAATCCCAGCCATCTGAAATGATGGAGAAATATGTGGAGACGGCCCAAGTCAGCTCTGTAGAAGTCGCAAATCAGGCTGTTGGAAATCATGGCAGGCTTAAGAATGGCAACGACATCCTCTGACTGTATAAAGTTTAGGACATTTGGTGTGAGCTTTTCAACACTAAACCTTCTAAGTAGCACCGATTTCCACATCAGACTCTCTCCTAAAAACAAACGCCACAGAGCAGCCCCATTCAAATATCTGTACAGTCACTTTAACGCCAATTGCTGGCTTCCTTAGATGCTTATTAAATGTGTTTACAACCACTACAAGTATGTTATAATTAGTTAAAGTGAACATGTGTAAGTAATCTAATGCTTCCAGCACGGCCAAATTGAAGCCTGTCTGATGGTTACACTCTCAGCCTCTCCAAGCTCTGGGAGAGTGGACCGTACACTAAATTTCCATCACTTAAATTTTGTTGGATTGCCGCTTTTTGCTGCCTTCACCAGAGGCACTCTCCCCAGAAGCTCACTTTGAGAGTGTGACAACTTCAACCACTTTCAGCAGAAAACAGCTCATCTGACAGACAACCCATCACCAAAATAAGGCCAGCGTCTGAAATCAGCACTTTAAAACTGAGGCATTAAAAACAAACTTTTAAGCTCCTCCAGTGTAGCCTTTAGAGCTTCGGCTGAGGCCACAGCACAAACAAGGCAGTGGTGTTACTGGGATACAGCCTGGAACACAGACAAGAGGCAGTTCCCCAGGCTAGGTTCAGTCAAATGGTAAAGCTTAAAACTAGGCATCCCTGGTTTTATTCCCATCACAATAAAAAAAAATAAAAAAAATAGACCTAGTAAACAACAATAATAATTGTATATATACACATACATACATATATAAACACATTTACATACATATGCATACATACACACACACACACACACACATATATATATATATATATATATTTATATGTGTGTGTGTATGTATGCATATGTATGTAAAGGTGTTTATATTTGTATGTATTTATGTACACACCACTGCACACAGTGTGAACAGCACGAAATTCCTCCTCTGCATTTAATCCATTCACCATTTTTCTGAATACGGTATTTGTGCCTTTATATATATACATACACACATACATACATACATACATACAAACACACATTTATGTTTCATGTGCACGCACACACACACCCACACAGTCACTCCACCTGAGTGCCCCATAACCCTGTCAGTCGACTGCTGTTCGATAACTTTCTTTTACGACCCTCACAGTGTCTTGTTTTATGGCCATTTCTCTAGTCTCTAGTGACTCCCTTGTATCCCTCTTCTATAGACATGCTGCCCACTGCACACAAGGGAAAACAACACTATGCTTCGTTAGGGCCTCTGGCTTGTTATTTAATGCTGACCATGCTCTGCTCTTCTGCTTAACCAGCCTGTGATGGATGAAAGCCCTTATACTCATACCATTTGTCTCGCCTGGCAGTAGACTACGGCGGAGCACATCGGCATTGTGCACAATGATGTTGCGTTTATAAGAAAACTGCTTCAAACGGAGCAGTAAAGAAGTGCTTGGAAACGTAACTGTCTCTAATTAATATCCAGCCAAGTAAGCAATCAGACCGGTTTTACCTTAGCTAGAATGAGGCACATGTCCCGGCAGGAATGGGGCGTCTGGAGAACAGGTAGGACTGAAAGATAAATGGCTGTTTTGACTACTTTTGTCAGGCCATTGAATATTAGGGAAGTCTCTGCAGATATTTATTTTTTTTGTTTAAAGAGCAATCTTTCGAACAGCCCACTATTCAGTTGGGATGTCCCGATCCGATCACGTGATCGGAAATCGGGCCCAGTCACGTGGTTGCAGACTCGATCGTAATCAGACGTTACCTCCCGATCAGGACTCGGGTATACGAGGTTTAGTTAGGTTTGTCTCGACCCCGCAGTCACTCGCCTGAGTACTAGAGACTCTTACCCTGGCTGGACTCGCGTGAGACTGTTTGTGTGGTGATTAGGGGCGTGACAGGCGGCAGGTGCCCAAGAACACCTGTATGTGATTATTGAAGGGAATTGGGGATCATTGTCTGCGTTGTGTGATTGGAGAAGTGTGTGAGACTGACTGTCTTGTTCTTGAGTTTTCATTTAAGAAACCGTATCAAAGCATACACCCTCGCGCAGGAGAGTTTGAGGAGGAGAGAAAAAATGCGTCGTGACTGCACGGAGGTGCAGGACACCACAGCCAAGATAGCACAAATGACCGCAATGAGTGACCTGCCATTCACCTTAATATAGTATATAGAAGTATCGGATCGGGACTCAAAATCAAATGACTCTGACTCGGACTCAAGGGCAAAAAAACCTGATTGGGACATCCCTACTATTCAGTCTCGGCCTCTAAAGAGAAGCAGGGCACTGGGGGTATTATAGATTGTCCTACGCCCCACTCCTTACCCTCAGAGTGTGAGAATGAGTGCTGGTGGTCCTAAAGATTGCCTGAACTCTGACTAGCCAGCCTCAGCTTGGAGGTTAAACAATTTAAGCTGCCCGGTTGAACGTGATCTTTAATGTACTTTGTTTAAGGGCTTCAGTTTTGTTTATTTGCTACGTTTAACACAACATTTAATATGTTAAATTTAACAAATAAACAATAAATATGCATTAAATGTATAGAGGTGTGTTCTCTGAGGAGGATGTGAACTCATGGCACAAGGGACGCGCACACTTCGCATTTGTGGTGGTCAAAACAGGATCCACTATTTCCTTATGATTTGAAATTGAACAAAAAATGTTACTGTTGTGTTGAGAAAAAAAACATGATTTTTGCTACTTTTTGTTTGTGATTGTTTTTTATCAAAACAAATAGAAATCAAAACAATTGAAATAAAAAAATGCAGAAATTTGTGCATTTATATTAAGTCAAATGACATATTTGTTGTTATAAATTGTGTTTATGTGATCACTTTATCAATGACAATCATCAATACTTTTGTTACATTACCAATACGGTCACTAGTGACAGCCCTGCTGAGACTCTGTGGGATTATGTTTGAAAAGTAAAAGCAAAGTGATGGCAGTAATAACGCCAGACTTGTTAGAGGTAAAGTGCCCAGTTGGTACAATTCTGGAGGACCTAATTAAAATGGAAGCAAGATGTCCTCATGGATGATGAAGGGCAAACGTTCTGCTGCTGGATGATAGCTTCATCAGTTTCCATGATGGATATCTACATCTGCTTTGTGTCCAAAAAGGGGGAGAGTGATATTGATGGGTGTCAGGTACCACAATGACAAACTATTAAATACTCTCACCGGAGAAGGCTTGGCTCTGCTAGGCTCTCCCAGCTGGAATCAACTACTGGCATGAAATGACCTGCCTGGAAAACTCAGGCAATTGTGTTTAGTCAGAGATTTTAACGAAGGAGGACCATTTCACTTTCTTGAAAAATCAACGGAAAGGCTCGTAACGCTCGACATGGTGCCTGTTGATGGAGAAAAGTCTCACTCTTCAGTAAAAAGAGCTGGTAGCTGCATTACATTCTCTTTAGTTCATTATTTGGGCCAAACGCTACAAAATATTTCTGCAGTTTTTGACACTTGTCAATCATTTCAAACCCGTTTCGGATTTTTTATTTATTTTTTCATTCAAAGAGATCTCCTTCTGCATGACCAGAAACAACTATGCATTACCAGGACAGCTTTGTGGACAGACAGGAGTGCTGGACTGAAGGCTATCAATCATCAGACTATCATGGTGATGCCCAGAAAGTTCTACGTCTACTTTTAAATTATGGTAAATATCTGGCGTAAACAAACACGAAAGACAGAAATAATATGCAACATTTTAGTGTCATACAAATGTTTTCATTATACGGTTGTCAATAAAAAAAAGACACGGCCCTTATTATATTTTATATTTTTATGCTGTTATTATTATCACTATCATCATTAAACTATATATAATAGTCCACAATATCATGTCATTATTCAAATGTTTTATTACTTCATATTTAATGAGTCCCTCACAGCACTGTTTTCATTGTTAAAGGCTTGGTGTACCGTTGAGACAGTCCATAAACAGTGAGATAAGTCAGCTGACACTGCTGTGGTCACTCGGCCTGTTCGAGCAGCTACTGGTGCGTGTGGCAGGTTCGCTCGAGCCAGTTAACCACCGCACCACAGGAGCCTCAGTCATTCATTCCTTTATCTAATTAGCGAGGCAGCCGTTCCTGGGGATTTGTGGTGTTGGCATTATCAGCATCTAGAACTAATTAGTGTCAAAATGCTTTTCAATTACAGAAAAGCTCAAAATTATACACACCATTACACAGTCCTCGCCTCCGCCAATCCACCCGTTTTCTAAGAATGTGGATAGAAAGGCAGTGTGGTTCACGTGCAAAATCTGACAGAAGCAGAGGATTACGGATCATTTCCATGATTACTCAATTAATAACTGCTTTAATATTCGGTTAAAAGGTACCAAAAGATTAGGGTGTTGGCAATGCAGAATCTGTATTCTCCTGCCGTTCTCTCAGGCCATAAAAGGTCAAATTTGGTGGACACATACCTCTATGTGCCTTTTGGATATTTTTATTGGTTTATATTGTCCAGATAATTACACTGTATGGACAAAAGTATTGGGAAACACCTTTTTAGGGCTTGGGCAAGGCTCCTTACTTCCAGATAGGGACAATCGTAATGCCATTAAGATTAACACCATGCTTCCAACTTTATGGACACAGTTTGAGGAAGAACCTTTTCTATTCCAGCATGATTGTGTCACAGTGAACAAAGCAAGTCATGGCTGGATAAGTTCAGTGTGGCGGAACTTGACTGGCCCACACAGAGCCTTGACCTCAACCCCATCCAACACATTTGGGATGAACTGGAACAGAGATTGGGAGCCAGACCTTCTCGTCCAACATCTCACCCACTACTTTTGTCCATATAATGTAGTTTAGACTAGTGCTGGGTGATATTTCAGCTATTCTGGTATACTGTAAAATTAATGTTCGGTTTCTTTAATCATGATATTTAATAGAACCTATATATACACACATGAAACCATTAATCACCAAACAATTTACTTTTACTTATCTATACTATCTATAGCTTTGTTATTTTAAGATAAGAAAACAGGACAAATATCATCTATGAATTCTTCCAGTGTCACTATCAGATTAATCAGTTCACTGACGGCCATTTATTTTAGAAATGGTTCAATATATTCCTGGTGGCTTTATGCACCTGAAAACAACATTTTCCAACCTCTCTTTATCCCTTACAATAAAATCAGCTGATCAAGCACTCTTTAAGTTGTTCTGGATAAGAACGCTGGCCAAATGCCCATTTAAGACAGAGATATGTAAATGACCTCTGTTCTGACTGGCTGACCTGAATGGGGGCAGCCTATGCTGAAACACTACTTTTAACTTCAGTGTGATGTGCGGAGCTTAATATCTGCAGGTTGAATAGTTGAGTTATTGTGACATAAAAGAAAATATTTTAAAATGTATGGACTGTAGATAGTAATCAAAGTTGTTGTTTTTTTGTCCTCATTAAGTGCTGTTTTATTTATATATAATTATCTGACAACCACAGAAAATCAGATTTTATCCATAATCTGTTTGACACATTTTGAATTACACATCTAATACTGAGAGTAATCAGTCTACAAGAGTCACTCAGTTATCGGATCCCTCTGAATGCAAAACATGTGCCTTCACCAAACTCACAAATTGCAGACTGTGACGGAAAATGTCAGTAGTTTTATTACTAACAGTCTCCATTTACAGGTCCATATTTATTGAAGTGTTTATATGGATTCAAATTGCACAAAATGGGGCCATTTGACACCATTTCACAGCAGCACTTTTGATATAAGCGCTTAGTGTTGACTGCTTGCTGGGAAGGTCATATTTAATCGGTTCAGTTTCTACACATGCACAGATGTAGAACAACGAGGATGCAGGATATATGTAAGGATATATGTAGATGTGCAGAAAAATCCCATTGCTGAGATATATACTTAATCTCTGTATCGTAATCTAATAATGGCATAAATCCAATTTTAGAAATGAAAATATATTGTTTATGTAACCACCTGAATAATGAGTTTATTGCAGCAATTCCATAATCATGGTATTATTGGTGAGAAAGTCAATGTAATCAGTACTGGATTGCGAACACAATCATCAATGACAGCACAAAACAAGACATGAATGACATTTCAGATGCTTGTTTAGATTATGCACTTTGCCTGATCAAATGAAAGAATTGTATTTAAGCAGCTCTTCACAAAGGATCTTTGTTTTCTAAGCCCATCAAACCAAGTACAGTGGCCCCTTATAGTCACATGTGGACACACCACAGCACAGCACAGCACATAGTGTGAGCAATTTGAAATTCTTCTCTGCATTTAACCCCACCAATTAAAAGCATAGACCCCACCAATTAGCACCATGCTAACTAAAGTGTAAAGTGGGCATTTTTGTCACATGTGAAAACATTACAGCACACACTATTTAACATTTAACACATTTACTTAGTGGAACAGTGGACCACCAGTGGCCCAGGGAGCAGTGTGTGAGGATGGTACTTTGCTCATAGGGACCTCAGGAGGTGCTACTATCAGTCCTGGGATTCGAACTCATTACGTGTGATCACAGGGGCAACTCGCTAACCATGAAGCCTCTAGCCGCCCCAAAAGAGGACCAAGTAAACGTAATTGCAACACAAAGCAACCTATTCAAATAGCCTCTGTCTAAAACAAGTCTCCCTTTTAAACATACTGGCACCCACTTATGGTTCCTTGCCTCGTCCTGTGCTGCATTATATTCCAGGCTTCAGTGTAAGCCAGGCCACTGGCTGGTTCTCTGAAGAGCGTTATTTTTGCGCCCCCCCACCACCCAGGATACAATATGAGTGACAAAGCCTTATTGAACATGTTTGTCTCCCACCGCTCACATTACCAAGACGAATCTCAACGAGCGTTTGCTACACCCCAGGGGTAAAGTAATCAGAGGATGGGTGCACAAAAATATGAAGAAAAGCTGAGGCACTTCCTCTGAAAATTACAGCCATGCATGGAAATGGGCTGGCTTTGCATGGACTGGGCTTAAAAAAAACAAAAACAAAAACAATCCATACCACCCAGTCCGGGTCATCAACACACTTCATTATTCCACTCCTTTAATTACGATTGGCCGCTAAAGAAAAAAAATAATTTGTATGGGATATTTTGGCATATTATTTGATCGCTAAATATAATTATGGCCTCAAACTCAACTTTGAATATTTTTTTACTCTCCCTAATTTCAGCATTGAAAATAGTGAGTTAAAGGCCCATGTCTAGAGAGTGGGGCTGTCACTAATGACTATATGAATTAATTTGGCGTAATTCATGTGGCATTTCTAGCAGTGTGTGGTGAGGAGGTCTAAAATGCATTGATGAGGATGAGCATTCCATTAAATATGAGGAAACTACATTGGGTGAACATCAGTGCCTGTAAACAATCATCACCAATCCACAACCATCAGATTCACGTCAGGCACCACAGTGGTCTGCATTTTACACTTTACATTCCCATTTTATCCAAAAGATCAAGCAATATCTAATCAAGGATCATGAGAATATCAAATCACTGTGAACTGAACTGAACAGTATGCAGAGTGCTGAAGTAGCAAAAAGTTCAAGCCTTAGTTGTCCAGGAAGGAACAGAAAATCAATAATTTTCCTAAAAGTAAAACCACATTTATTTACTTCCTTTTTTTTAAATTAAACAAAATGTAATAACTACAGCCATTAATGTAGCACTACACATCTCAGCACCCGCTGCAGCTCTGGTCTATCTGCTGATCATTAAATTGGCAATGGGCCGCTCATGCTCCCGGTTCTATTAAGCGTCAGCTCGCTTTCATGAGATCCCTAACTGCTTGTGGGCTGGCTAAAAATAAAACTCGCCCCGGCACAGCTATGTGCAGTCCCTCTCCTCGCGCGCAGTGTGGGATGCGCCAATGGGCTGTTCCCCAGCCAGGGCGTCCTTGAGAGTCCCGCGTTTGCGGCTCACTTGGCACATCTCCCGCCGCAGCCCCTGGAGGACAGCTGCTAATAAAACGCTAAGGGTGTGTAAACACAGATTTAAAGGAAAAGCGTTTTTGCTCTGCTGACTGATCATTTCTTTTTTTTTCTTGGGGGCTGCGACGAAGCCCGGTCATGCCATGCTTGCATATTAAATGAAAATAGCTACAGAGTGCCAGATCTGTCTTGGATGAGTCTTTTTTCTAAAATGAGGTTATGTATGTGGTTTAGCTTGGAATGAATAGGGGGGGGTATTGGAGACACTGATTCAGTGCCGGCATTTTAATGAAACATATAATCTACTAAGGGCTCAGGGGCTCAGCCAGACCACAATGGTTTATGGAAGCATAAGCTGCTCACCAAGTACCCCCACTCTTCGTTCATAAATAAATAAACGTCTTATAAAGCATCCTAATACAAAATCTCGGATTCGGTCCCAGCACCGCACCCCCTCACTTGCCCGGCACTTCCCGGCACTCGCCCCTTATGCTAGCATTCCGAGCCGCTTGGCACTGACTCATGCGGGAGCCACAGCTGAAGATGACGCGGCGTGAATATGTATGAAGGTATTCTGGTCCGGCGTGTATAAATGCGAGGGAGGACAGAGCGAGAGCAGGGAGTCAGGAAACAGACGTGACTAATGTGATTCCCTGACCCCTCGCGCCAGCCTGACCGTATCGCACACAGAGGGGGGCGAGGCCAACGTGCTGCCGCGGCGCAATGCAAGGCCAAGAATCCTTTGTATTGGAGGGCCTTTAGGGTCATGTTTACGAGGCCTTTTGAGCCATGTTTCCGCAGCAGAGGTGGCACCGATCAGCAGGGAGGACAGTCGGGGGATTTAATGAACCAGACGGAATTGGCCTCACGGGGAGCAGCACTTTTTAAGACCCTAGGCAGGACTGAGCTCCTTCTCACGATGACACTGATACGGAGGGTCATTTCCAGGATTAGATTATGATTCAAAATGAATTTTAGGTCCAGCCTTGAATCCGAAAGTCTCATTCTCAGCACCTAAATGAAATCTTTAGTAATTCTCTTTGCAATTATATTTAGAATGATGGTTTTTAAACAAATTGGCATAATCGATTTCAACTGGTCTTTACTCATGTACACATTAGGCTTGGGCAGTATGGTGGTATGTAGATATGCCCATGGTAAGACTTGGTTAGCTTTTAACTTTGCTGCTATTTTCCAGTTAGATACTTTGCTAAACCACCAGTCAAGGCTCGCTGAGGAATGGTCAAACTTAGAACGAAGTTAATAACCTACATTGGGTGTTTATTGAAATATTGTTTACCAATTCGATATCTTACTAGTTGAACATTTTAATACCTCACTTACTTTGCTCCAGAAAGAGGGATTTGTCTAGAAATTCAAGGTAGAATTTTGCTGTTGTTACCTCATGATAAAAATGTATTTTTGTGGATTTCCCAAGAAGCAAATGCCATCTTCTCCTAGTTCGATGATAAAATGTAAAAACCCTACTAAATATACCTTAAATTCTTCTAAAAAGTAAAGGATGGCCTGTTACGAATATTGGTGGAATGAACAACTACTGAAATATTTGAATTATCCCAGCCCTGCTCTTTTAATTTCTGTGCCTAAAATTGTATGTTCTGAAAGAGAAGTATGGCAATTGAGTCTTGATTGAAAATATGTGTAAAATATGTGTCTTCCGCATTCATTCATCCCTCGCAGCTTTTTTAGAGTAAGGTCTTTCTTAACAAAGGAGTCGAGTAGGAAGAACATTGGCTTCCAGCGCCTGAAAGAAGCAACAGCCTGCCCGGGAACGCCTCGTGAAAATGTCCTGCTCAGAGAAGGCGCAGGAGGAGAGTCGGGCTGGAAAATAAGACAATAAAAATAAGGGCCACTCCAGGCCCTTTTAGCTGAGAGCTGCTCCTCTGAAGCTGCAGCTGCTGCTGTCGGTCTCCGCTGGCGGAGCTGTGCCGCAGTGCACGAGGAAACAGATTGTCCTTGAGGCTCAGCATAAATCAAGGCTCGGGGAAAAAAAGAGAGAGAGGCTTGTGAACCCGGAGTCTGCCAGGGAAGCGATACACTTAATTAACTGGTGTCTGCTGAGGTGGGTCCACGCTGAAAGGTTCTTAATGGAAGAGTGATACCACTGGAAAACAACCCTGGGAGAGTAGGGGAGAGACCCCGGCAGGCCGAGAGAGATACCGCTAATACGCAGGGAGGTAGAAGTCTTTTCAGGGAGGTGTCTGTGTGGAGGAGTTACATAAGACAGAAACCATTTGCGCCCATTGCGACGTGCCCTCCGAACGCGAGAAGGCACGAAGAGTGGCAGTTCCAATAAGGGACAATGAGCAGGATCCTCACTTGATGTTCCCATATATCACAGCAGCCACACTCATTTCCTGCAATGATGGTTCTGTGAGTCTAGGCACCCTCTACAGTGGTACATCTCGTTCCTCCCACCCCCCTCCCCTTTCCATTACTGCTAAAAATTGTGTATTCTGAGAAAGATCACAATGAAATATTGCTCAGAAGGGACAATCTTGTGTTCTGGTAAAGTGGCATCGCTTTTACATTAACATGATGCAATTTGTCAGGCACAATACAGGAGCTCCTTTAATGACTGTACATAATAGGCAACACTTTGGTAACTAGACCAATTTCCTCAAACAGCATTCATGCAAACATGTTCCACTTCATATATGTAAACTTGCAGCACATCCGTATCTGTGCTGAGTGAAGCGTAGCTAGGTTACTGGTGTTTATTTGGATTGATCCCATTCTTGTTCTTCTACTTTTTCCCCAGAGATGATGCAGCTCTGTTGCTCTTGGCTTCAATTCCGAAGAAACCCGAACAGATTATGCACCTTGACTACACAGACAAGGGGGAACAGCATAAAGTTGAACTTGAAACAGGTACACACCTAAAAATGGCTCCTCAAGAGTTCTATTTAGGCAAGAAAATTCACATAAGTGTTTATGTTTGAATATCTTAAGCGGTTCTTTGTCTGGTTAAATGGATCCTCTCTATTATGGAAAGGAATGGATATTCTCTATAATTCCTCTCTATAATTCTTTAATGAATGTTTATATAAATGGTTCTCAATGGCATGTACGTTTCCAGCACTGACGTTAACATTCAGTACCACACAGTACAAAACAAATTTTGCTAGGCATGTAACAGTAAACTTGAGTTAGCCATCCACTAACACCCTATGATTGGTCGGTTTATGGCCACAGAACCACCCTTCACTAGATTTTGAGTGGCACAAACAATAAGACTTTAAGCATCACTGATAATAGTCAAGCTGTCAGAAGGTCATGTTTCTTTCTAGCTGTCGTAGCCACCCATGCTGCTTTGATGCTTAATGTCCCTGCTACCTGGTCAAAAATGGTCCAGACAGTAAGCTTATGAGGTAAACAGACCCCACAAAGTGAGTGGAAGTTAAATGTTTCTAATAAAGTGGATGGTGACTGTGTGTGTATATCATCTGGTCTCCACATGGTTCTTCAATCCATACGCCCAGAAGCCCCCGGAAGTGCACACTTACACTTCTTTCCCAGTATTACGACTCCTGACACAACCCATAAAAGGTTTGATAATTAGCTCTGCAGTCTGTTAAAGCAGGGAGAAGTGTTTAGCGCAGTGGGCCCTGGGGACTGGAGGAGAGGGGAAAAAATGCTCTCTGGAAGATGGGAAGTATCTGTTTAAACAAAAACGAGGACCGTGTTGACACAGAGAAGAAAAACGTCTTCCATTATTCATGGCAGCTGTAAAAGCCCACCCGTGTACCGATGTTGGGCCCTTCCCTAGCTGCCCGCAGGGTGTTTCTTTTAGCTGGTCGTAGTCTACATATGCTTCGAATGATTCACATTCTAATCAGACAAACCTCGCAAACAACAGGAACAAAGCAACATCTCTGCTCCCCCCCCCACCAAGTTATTTTTGTTCCAAATAAATCAATTCTTGCTAAGGAGAATGGGCTGATTTTTCCCCCCTCCCCTTTTCTGCTGGCACGTGCTCCCCTTGTGTTGCACAAACTGCATATTTATGAGAGACGTTCAGTAGCAACATTCCATTATCTGCCAGATTGCCCCGCGCCTCAGGTCGGGTGCGCATACTTTCATGCTGATTACGGCGCAAGCGCTAAGACGGGCACAGGAAAGAACATGGTTTACTCAAGGCCCGCGTCGGATCACGGAGTGACTGATTGCCTTCCACAGGGGAAAAAGGAGGAAAGGAGAAAAGAAAAAGTACGGCGGGAAGTAGAGGAGCGCCAAGCTTAAATGGCAACAAAGTGAGCAACGACATTGTCAAGGTCAAGCGTGAAACAGGTGGGCAAAATCTCTTCGGCTTGCCACGAAGCAGGAGCAGCACTGGCTCAGGCACCCAGTACCTGTGTGAAAACTGGTTCACCCCGTGGTCTCCATGTACTGTCTCGCTCTAAACCTTCATGTACCGGGGCAGGTCACTTCCTCTCTCGCAGGCCCCGGTCGAACACTGCTGGAAGGTTTACAAAAGCGCAGAGCAAACAAAGCAAAGCCTTGGAAGCCGAGAACAAAGCTTTCATTGTTTTGGCCTCGGCTTGAGAAAAGGGTGGAATTTAGTCTCACACACACATCCACACACACACACACACACACACACACATCCACACACACACACACACACACACACACACACACACACACACACACAC
>JBBMFX010000128.1:4287715-4298876 GCA_037832545.1 Rhabdalestes septentrionalis
TTCCTCTGACTGGACCTGAAATAAAAATAAAATCCTATATATAAGACTTTTCATCTTGCTGCTCTGAGAATAGTGCATAAAAATTAAACACTACTCATTTTTTTTATCTTTTAATAAGTGCTGAGACAAGGAAAACAAACTCCAGCCTCACAAAAGGCTCCTCCACGCGAGGAGACGTAATTATCTCCCTGCTAATCAGCTGCAGAGGCAGTACTGAGAAAGGCAGGCAAGCGAGACGAGTTCTGGAAAGACCGGCTTGGTGTGGAAACACAATGCACATAGTAACTCCCCGAAACCCGCCGACTTGCAAAGCTTGTTTTCAATCACAGTCACTTTACCCCTCTCTGCCCGAGCAGGAAGCGCCGACCCCCTCGAGGCGCGCGCCGTCTCCCAATTCACAAAATGCAGAGCGGGACAGAGAGCCGGCACTCAGGTGGATAAAGACAGAACGACTGAATGCTAATGGTCATGCAACCCCTCGTCTCCTTCCCACACACAGTGGTCTGACCGTGAAGTGGCCTGGGACGACCAGTTTTTCGAAACAAATAAATGTAGAAAGTACAGTGTAACAAAACAACAACCCTTCAGGACCATGAAAGAGAGAGAATGAAAAACAAGAGCAACAAAACAACCGGACAAGACAACTTTTAGTATAATTGACAATGGCTACAGTACTAGTCTGAATGAGCACATTATTATGATATACATTGTATTCTAGCAACAGAGTGTTAAACAGCAGAACGGAGGTCGAGCGCAGACAGTATTTATCAATTAAGGCCCAAAATGGCATGAAACATAAAACAGCCATTTGTTGCCTTTCTTTGGGATAGATTTTGTTCTGTGCCTTTCTTATTATAAAGTGTTTTCATCCCAGTCTTCTTCCCTTCCTCTGACCAGTCAAAGACAATAGGTTGGTTTATGTGTTGAATCCATGTCCTGTTTTTCCCACAGCAAGAGCACAATAAACAAATTATGGGGTGAGAGAGAGAGAGCGAGAGAGAGCGCGAGAGAGAAAGAGCGCGAGAGAGAGAGAAAAAGAGACGGGACAGGACGGGACGGGGTCTCTTATGCGCTCTGCCACCCCACATCATGAAGCAGGAGAGGATGAGTGAGTGAATATGAGGGCATCCCAATAACAGAGGGAGGGGCACTGAGGCCAGCGGGGCAGGGCAGCTCAGCTCAGCTCAGCTCTCTCTCTGTCCTTATTTGTACAGCTGAAGCATCCAGTGACCTGCAAGTACTGCACATTTCAAACAGAGCTTGTGTGCAATTGTTGACTACAGTCAATGATAATCTCTGTAAATAACACTAATAACAGGAGAAAATGGAATAAAAAAGGAAATAAATAGCCATTTATTTGTCATCTTATTCTTCTCGGCACTCGGGGGGATTCCTAACAGCCTGTGTGAGCAGCTGTGATTTCAATACATCTCCCAGAGTGCCCAGAAAATGCACAGTCTTGTGATTCATGCTCCTGTTGTCAACAGTTTACATGCACTCTGTAGCCGTTCATGATTACCATCGAGTGCACACATTACTACAAAAAGTGCATGAAACTGCAGGCTTTTGTCCTTTGGAAGTAATGGCAAAAGCCAAGATAATGAGGCTTTAAAAGAGGAATTCCACCGACATTTCGCCACAATTTGATCACTGAAATATAAACAAAGTCATTCAGAGTGGTTTGATGTACAATAGCTCACTGTACAAAAACTTACCAGCAAAGGATTTCTGTATAATAATGGTGATAGGAGCCAAGGGCTGTATTGTCTATAGTGTAAATGCATCCTTTTCATTTGTCCACTATCCAATAGGAGCAGTGGATCTACAAATGTTTTTATTTGTAATGCTGGCAAGCGTGACGAAAAAAAGAGTTGTAAAAATAAACAAAAACTGTATTGTTTCATATCAAAGGTAGCTTTTCAAGGCATACAACCAGATGTGTGGTTCCTATCACCACCAGTGGGAACAAGTCTGGAAGGTTTCTCTACACTGCAAAGTGGGCCTGAATGTGGATCCTCTCTTTCAGGACTGCATGGCATACTTACTAGATTTAGAGTAGTTACTAAATAATTCATAGTACGGAATAATAAGTCTTAAGATTAATAACGAGGCCTCAGGAGGTTAACTGCAGCCCTACAACCTGCAGTCAGTGGTGGCACAGAAATGAACTGTGCCAGAAGCTCCACATACATAAAGCATCCACTGTTGTCTGGACACACAGCACATTTCACAACTGAAAGTGGGAAAAGATTATCACGACCGATTACAGCAGCAGACTCACGTGAAATTAGCTGTAAGCCACACCAGGGGGAGCGAGAAAAGGGGTGATTAGTTACGTCGCTAACCCTCGACAGCCAGCTATGAAAACCACAGAAAACGCTGCTGGGCTGAGACAATAAAGCTGGCCACATATTTGCTTATCACAGCGCTGGCTGGAGCCATGCGATAAAAAAAGCCTCCATAAATCTGGAGGCACAAACCAGGCCTGACGCACTCTGATACAGGCGGACAGCGCTGGGCGCAGGTACGGCAGGGCAAAGGGGGCAGGTTCACTTCGCTAATCTACACGCAGTACAAGAGAACCCTTTCGGGCTGTTATGGCTGCTATTATGATCTTGGCAAGATAACGCCAGGCTAAGTGGGATTCAGTCAGACAACAGACAAATGGCTGAATTTTTACATGCAGTGCACGTATATTATTTTATTGAAAATGTCGGCAATTGTGAAGGCGTCAAAACTCCATGTAAATGTGGACGAACTGCGAGACAGGAATACTGTGATGTTTTTCATTGCCAATATCCGTACATTAGCTTGGGACGGCTGGTGGTCTGGTGGTTAGGGCGTTGCCCCTGTGATCAGAATGTTGTGGTTTTGAGTCCCAGGACTGTCAGATACCCTTAAGCAAGACATGACACCCACGTTCACACTGTGTGCTGTGCTGTCTCCATGTGTCAATAGAACAGCCGCTTTGCTTTATTTACGCTCTGTCAAAATAAGTATTTATATATATGACCAACAGAGTAACATGATATTTCCTGTAGGCATCTGTAGGTCATACGCTATTCCTGAAAGATGGACTAGAATTCCTGTTACTCAGAGCTCCAGATGCAGCCCTGTCCACTCAAGACAGCCAAAAATTGGGCAGTGGCAGTTTGGCATCATGATGGAGGTAGCGGGGCAACGGGGGCAGCCAGGGTCTGCTCCTGCCACAAAGAAAAGACTCACCCAGGGAGACTGGGGGGGCCTCGGGGCGTCTGCCGAGGAAGAGGAGGCAGCTGGAGCCCTCTTAAACCCAGACACGTGCACACATAAACAAAAGAAACACGCAGACTGATCTGAGCACAGCTGGAGGCCCGGAGTCACACTGACCAGTGGCCAATCACCCGAGTGGCTCATCACCTGCTCCTCAGTTGGGCTTTACTCAGGAGGAGAACTGTTTCATGCAGTTTGAAAGAAATGACAAAAATGTTGCCTGAGGGGGAACCAGCTGTGGGCCAAAAGCTCTTGCATGCAAAAAACTCAGTATGATGCACTAGTACGGCAACATCAGAGCAATAAGTAGGGCAAATGAGTCATGTATGTTGATTTATATACAAACCCTGTGCCAAACAGGCAAGCCCTCAAATTTCTTGGCACACTAACCAAAAAAAATTACCTCACAAACACAGACTGTGATTCGTCTTGTGCTTTACAATGTGACAAAAAAGATCAAACATTCCAGACATTCTAAAAGACTCCCAGAAGTGAAAAACAGGTAGGCTATACATGCTGCGCTTCGATTTGTCTTCGTCACGGAAAATACATGATTCTCCCCTTCCCACAAACGTTATCAGTCAACCAAGACATCTTTGATGTTGGATGTTTGCTTCTTTTTTTCCCATGGAGCTCTGAGGCTAATGTACAAAGCCTGAGAGGTTGTCCATGTTATTTCCCATTTTATTCATCAAAAACATGCTGTTTTTGGTGCGTGGGAGAATGTACATATATCCTACACAGTCTGATGTATAAGCAGCCATGAGGGGAGAAATACTAGTGCATTGCTGTACAAGAAGGAACTGGAAAGAAATACTGAGCATTTTATTTAACACAGCAATGTAGCAACAATTTTCAGGTGAAAAAGTCACTGAAACCTGCTTGGGTCATTTACTTAATCGGGCAATTTATCATCGCCAATCCAGATCATGTCTTAGGAGGAAGCATTAAATTATGTGCACGTCATAATTACAACAATTATGCAAATTAATCAATAATAATTAGTTACTTTTCAATGACAACCCTTTTATATTTGAGTACTTGATAAAAAATGGGCACATTACTTAATCAGTAAAATCAATATCAGATTCTTGAACTTTAGCTTCAAGAAGCTGATATTGATATTAGATAAATTAACGAACACCCACTCTCAATAAAACACACAAAATATCACCCAAAAGTATGAAACAAGTAAAAAAAACAAAGCTTAGATTAGCTATGTGTCTCCTTAAAGTCACACACGAGCACAGCACAGCTCACAGTGTGAACAGTGCGAAATTCCTTCTCTGTATTTAACCCATTCCCCAAGTGAAGCAGTGGGCTACACTGACTATAATGACACTTAATGCATTTTGTGAACTACTTCTGCTAAAACACTTCTGTATTCCTCTGTTAGTTGACCAGGAAGACACTATCTCATTCCTCTAGCACTTCAACAGTAATATCAAACAACCATCAAAACACTCCTGCATAAAACCTGCAGCTAATCCACACAGCTCAGTGGTATTTGTAGCAATAAATCTTTACAAACGATTTTCCTTTTTCATGATCAGTTTCTCAGAACTGTCCTTCACATCCCTTCTGTTATCCCAAATTGCTTTACCATTAAGACAAAGCAGATGACATGGCCAGCACAATTTTTTTTATAAAAACAGCCTCTGCTGCCATATATGCAAGTCTGTAGGGCATTGGTAGCAAACATGTTTTGAGATATGAGTGATGATTCTGAAACAAAGCAAGCAGGTAAAAAATAAGAAGCTTGACGTTCAACTAAAAACTAGAACAAACTACAGAAACTTGCTCTCAGTGACCTTTAAGGGTGTAGCAACGTAAAGTATCATGATCGCAATGCAAATATGTGACAATACGCACCATGGAGGATAAGTTCTCTTCAAATTATATTTGATGTAACTACATTCATAATGTTAACCATCCCATTCCTCCCCAAGGCAGGCCAGAACTGAATGAGGACACTGTGATAATGCTATGGCCCAACTATATCTTTAACGCAAACTTTCTTGTGTCATCTGTCAAATAAACAGACACATCTATGGGTTCATGACCTCTGCATTTTGTTTTGGGGCGTGTATGCAGTGGCTGCCGGTGGCTGGAGTGTAAGATTGGAGGGTCACGTCTCTAAGGGACGGGGGCAAGCCTGTCGAGGAGGATAGCGACTTGATCCATCAAGCGTGTCGCGCTTTGCCAAGCTGCAAACCCTGTCAGCATAAGTGCTGGATCAGTGAGAGCCAGGCAGCTCTGCCAGCCCAGAGGAGCTCATTTGCAGTCTTGGCAGGGTCATTCTCCCCTGATACTTGCAGCCTGAGTTGGAGAAACCTTCCCGAGTTCCAGCTTATTCGTAGGTATTTGCTGTTAAGGAAAGCGAGATTCCTCAACAGGCCAAGTTTTTGTGCAGAGGGTCGGTGGGGGTGCGGGAATGTTACTGGGGGCAACAAGGTTTTGACAGGAACTATTTAGGAAAACATGAACAAGCTCAGAATCACAGGCCATCATCGTCGAGTTGCATTCCAAGGCCTTCGGGCTTTACAAGCTGCTGGACTGCATTCCCTCAATATTAGACACCTACTCTCATTGAGGGGCAAGCAGGGAGGGTGAATTTACTCAAAAGCAGGAAACCTGTCAGAGGCAACTTTCCTGATGTCTGCTGAGGATTCTAGAAGCCAAAGAACTTCTTTAAACCTAAATGCCATACATCTATAAGGCTGGACACTCGTTTAGTTTAATACCAAGCCCTGGACGTTCCATACGTTCCATAACTTCCATTTCTTTCAAATGTCCTTCAGGGCTCCAAGACTCATTAGAAACTTTTGCTGAAGGAACATTGGTGCACTACCTTGGACTGTTTCTCATGTGTTCAGTCCTATTTAACCATGTAAAAGGAGGAGAAAACATTTAGAAAAGACGGTGTGAAGGACAGGCATGCAAACACCCTGGCTTTGTCCGCTTGCCGTTCTAATGGTGAAAACCATTTCACAGTTTCCTCAAGCTTACAGCAATATGTGAGGCCCGTTTCTCACCACAGCAGGCAATTAAGTCCATATAATCCTCAAACAAAGCACTGCAGCAAGTTGCAAGGGACTGCCAGCACAAACAGCAGTTAACAATATACTATTGTCAGCCTGACCTCTCGGAGGAACACTGCGTACTAACGGACATTCCCTGAATTCCTCGGCTATCTTTAATTCTCTGCTCACACAAACACATCCAGATCAATGGGTTCTTCGCACTCAACCAATTCATCTGTCAATTTACGTACGTGTAAGCGCACTGATCACAAACCATACTTAACAGGGTTCACTTATTATGCTTTCAAACAATGCTGCTTAAGCTAGTATTTTGGTGCTGGAGCTAGTAGAGTTAGTGGGTTTTTGTCTGTATTACTGAGGAAATGTTTTCAAAAGATGAGTGTTTGATGGAAGATTATAACGTAAATTATAATATTATTATTAATACTATGGATCCACATTTCAAATTTGTTTCAGTGAGCCATGGATGCATGAACAATCACAGGAAATATTTGAATTACTAGTCGGGTACCGGTCCAAGAGCACTCGAGTATAGTGAAAAAACGCCTTGTTGTGATGTGGGGGGGAAAAGTGCCTCAAAACGCCTCAAAATTTTTATAGTGTAAACCATAAATATGCCCCAAAAAACACTTTAAATTCATTTCAAACTGCTTATCCCTAAATACAATGTAAACATTAACATGTATTTGTACTGCACAGTTTCCACTGACTGCTGTCTCTCTGCTAGAATTTAAAATACTGATGTTACTCCTGTATACTGTAATTCATGCACATGCATGATCTTTGGTTTGTGTGGTTGTTTTCTTTAGTATAAGCAGGTAAATACCATAATAACTTATAATTTACAGTAATAAAAATACAGGTCTTTGTGTGGAACAAAATTGCGTCAAAGTTTTGCAGCCAATCATCAGCAAGGTATAATAAATAACATTCTTTGATTGGCTACATTCATACACAAGCACCTCATTCTGCTTCATGGGGTACTGATCGGTGATCACCTGAATAAAACATTACTTAATGTGGAAAAGTATCAAACACTGCTGTAATCGACAATCTCCTCTCCCAAAGTGACCAGCCGAATTGGCAAAACATTACTAGGGGTTCGTCAAAGTTAATTATTGCCATTTTGCTTAGAGTTTTATTTGAATTAGTCAGGTTCTGGAAACACTGCATAATTTCACTTATTGTGATATAATTTCTATAAAATTATGCTCTATCCATCCATCCATCCATCCATCTCTGTGTGTAAATTAGAGGAATAAGTGGTGCAGCAACAGAGCGCTAATTATTAGAGCAGGGGGAGAATAATGTGTATGTGTAGTGAAGAGCCTCAGAAATCCAAGGATGGAAACCGCTAATAGGCATGATAAACTAAAAAGAAACACAGTCCATTGTTGAGGACAACAGTGTGTATGTTGGGTGCTTCCGGGAAACATGCCATTTCAGTGGGACTGCCAGTTTTAACAACCAGTACCGAGGAACAAAACGCTAAGCACACTTTCTGATCTACCAGAACCTGTGTGCTTATACAGGAACAGACCAGCGTTCTTCAATATCTGGATCATCTATCTTTAATCGCGTAGCCCTGAAAACTTAAAGCACACTTACATTCAGCTGGCAGAATATTATGTATATCGTACAGCTATACTCAATGGCAATTTCCTCAGAAACATCTACCATTTGATTCTACTATCTCTTGGTAGGTTTACATTTACTGGCAAAAGTTCATTAGTCCATCTGTTCCCATCCTCTATCCATCAAAGGAAAGGGACCACTTACCCAGTTGTATTTGGATGGTGGCTCATTCTCTATGACACCAATGGTTAGAACATGTTAATAGTAGGTGTCTATAGGGCACTGTGTGTGTCTACAGAGAAACACTTTGAAATCATTTACTATAGCAATCAACAGTCCAACAGTACAACAGTACATGGGGGAGCATCTTGTTGCCTCTGTGCACGAATGAGCCTTTGTGTATATGAGAGAACACAAGTCCTGCATATTGCTAATTAAACAGATTTGTTTCAGTGCTTTACCATTGTGCCACAGTTTCTGACCTCAACAGTGGAAATTATGTTGTTTTCTACCAATCTCCAAACCCCAAAACAATTAAAAAATGTTTTTGCTGCAAATATGTTACACCTCAGCTGTGTGATTTTACTGGCACCACTTGGGAGTGGGAGAAGGGTTTAGCTCGAAGCTAAATGTTTGGCTTTCAAGGAGCCTGTGCTCTACTTAAACGTACACATAGTCGATTATTTTTCATCAGTCTTTACAGGACTTTTAAGTATTAGTCACTATTATATTTCATTTTAATGCATGGCTAATGCATGCATGCTTTGTGGGGGTGATGCACTCACACCAGATTGGGGTCTTGCATGCATGCCTGATGGGGTCTCTATAGTAGCAGCTTATGGGGTAGGGGGCCTTTGAGCTACAACACACAGAGGACTCTGGGGGTCTTAATAGGTAAAAACAATCCTCTGCCACTGAAGCAACAACAATAGGCAAGTGTCCTGAACGTCCTCCACATGCTCCACTCCAGCCTCGCCTCTTGGCTCCACTTTGAATGCTCAATTAACCAAACGCGAGTGGCTGGATCGATAAGCTGTTAAGATATCCAGACCAATGGCCTATGCAGGGATGCGGAGCTCCATGCATTCTGATAAGGGCCCGAACACGACTGGATGCAGAACTGCGGCAGGAGATAAAGCCGAGCCTTCGCTTGTCCGTCGCCAAAGGCCGAAAATAAAATCACTCTCAGCTATCTAAAGCCGGAGATTGTCTGTTGAATGTCCATTTCTGATTTAAGATCCCAGATAAATAACACTCGCTTAAATTGGTGTGAAATGCCAGGTGAGCAGTATCTCAGAGACGACTCCAATGTTGTAACCTTTAGGGGGACAACTGAGCTCACTCCTCACAATAAATATAAAGGATTGTTCTTTCATGTGCCATTGCCTCATCTTTATTTAACCGATACATTTGTACAATCATTCTAAACAATGGCAAGTTCAAAAACAGAAAAGACTTTACTCAAATATCACCAGAATAAACAGAACATCTACTCTGGCATTTTGATTTCAATTATTTATACAAACACACATTTTTTGCACACCTGTTTAAGTAAAGTGTCACATTTGGGTAAAATTTGGATGACTATTGATATTTAGTAGACCATTTATTAGGGTAAATTGGCTTTACTTTATTTTGGGGGGGGCGGGGGGAGAAGATGCATTTGGAGGACATAACATTTACACGTTTTCTGCATTTTTTTTTTAAACATCTGAACAGATCACTGTCTTTTATAAAATCTGCACATCCTCATAATGGTATAATGCACTAGTGGATAGGTCAGTTGTAGACTCTGCTCCAGGCGACTCTACAGAGTAACCTCAGTGAAGACAAAGCAGCAAGAGGGTTGTGCATCGACTCATCCACTTCAAAAGGCCACGGCACGTGTGGTGTGCTCACACAGCACGGGGCGGAGCCCTTCCACCTGTGCCTGCCTGGTTACTACGCAACCACCGCGACAGAACACACTCATCCTCTGTGATCTCGGACGGAGGGTGGTCCCCTGGGGAAGAGCAGCCGCTGGAGCAGAGTTGTGTGTGTCAGTAAGACTGATTAAACAGTCTTCTGCTAACATGTATGCAGTAATGTAGAACTCTGAAGATCCGTTTTACTAGTACTGCTCGGGTTGCAAAGTAAAATACACAAACCTGTGAGTATGTGTGTGTGTATTTGTGTGTGTTTGCGCAGTGTAAGTGATAAAAGATCTCAGCAGTGAAGCGACTGTTTAAAATAACAGAAGAATTGTAAGGTGCGGGAGGCAGAGACACCTGTGACACGGTACTGAAGAGAAGCACTGAACGTCTGGGTGGGACCCAGGCCAACATCTACTACATTATAGAAGTGAATATACGCAAGTAAATAAACACAAGTTTATATAATATGTATATACACATGCGCGTGTGCTTATGTATGTATTTTTTGTGTTTATGTTAATGCATATCAATAGCTTTTTAAGCTTGAGAATCTTTTTAATTTATAACTTTTTCATTAGTGTTAGATTTTTTTTTTTTTTACAAAATGAAGGACAAACTTATTGTTACAAATAACAAGACAACATTGCCAGATTTTAAACAGAATGCAGAGAATGATCAACCCATTTCTGTCTAAATGACTTAACAGTATATACCAGTCTGTGCATTACTTGTAAATAAAGTGTTTGTATGTTATGGGTTATTATTAAATATGTAATAATTGAACAACTGAACAAAGAAGCTATTTATAAGGGCAATATAAAGTCTTTTTTTTTTATCACAGCTGTTTAAAGCTGCATTCATTTTTTTGTATTTTAACTGGGTTTTTCCCATTATCGTTTTATTTTAATTATACAGACAGAATGCTCTTTTAATGTGGCGCCCTTTTATTATCATTAGAAGCGAAACACCTGTGATCCAACACTAAAGAGCAGCACTGAACATCTGTGGACATGTGAATAATGAGAGAGCAAGAGAGTGAGAGAGAAAGAGAAAGATAGAGAGAGAGGGGAGGGGGGTAAGAGAGTGAGAGAGAAAGAGAAAGATAGAGAGAAAAGGGAGATCAAGAGAGAGAGAAAGAGAAGAGAGATCAAGAGAGAGAGAGAAACAGAGAGAGAGAGAGATAAGAGAGAGAGAGAGATAGAGGAGAGTGAGAGAGAAGAGAAAGAGAGAGAGAGAGAAACAGAGAGAGAGTGAGAGAGAGACAAACAGAGTGTGAGAGAGAGAGAGAGACAGAGAGAGAGAGAGAGAGAGAGAGAGAGAGAGAGAGAGCAAAAGAGAGAGAGAGAGAGGAGAGCGAGAGAGAGAGAGAAAGAGAGA
>JBBMFX010000128.1:4305515-4315721 GCA_037832545.1 Rhabdalestes septentrionalis
GGGAGAGTGGGAGAGAGAGAGAGAGAGAGAGAGAGAGGGATAGAGAGAGAGAGAGAGAGAGAAGGAGAGAGAGATAGAGAGAGAGAGAAACTGAAAGAGATCTAGTTCTGCATTTTATTAGTGCTGGCTGAGAAGGAGGGGAGAGAGAGAATTTGGAGCAGCTAAAGAAAGGAAGCCCAGTGGAGAGTGGAAGAGGGTAGAGAGAGGTAAAGGTAGAGGTAGAGGTGTAGTGTTTGTAGGCAGTGGAGGATGATTGGCTGGGAGAGGACTGAGAGCTGGTTTAATATTCTGAGCAGCTGCTTCTGTCTGAGGCTCCCTGCACGCTCCCCGCAGACCAGCGGCCGGACCACCGTGACACGACTCGGGAATGAAGTGCACAGAGAAGTGGCGGAGAGAGGGAAGGAGAGCGAGGGTGAGAGGATGGGGGGACTGGTGTGATGGTATTCTGTCAGGTGTGTCTCGAATATTCCCATGCTGCCACTCACAAAAAACATAGAGATGAAAATCATCACCACTCATCCTCTACAGCTCCCGGCATTCAGGACCAGCCCTGTCACTCACTGGCTCAAAACAGGCGCTCCAGGTCTAACCTGGAGGACGACCACTCCACACAACCTGTAATCCTGACGTTCCGGTTTGAGGACACTGGACTACATTACAAAGGCTGCAGATTAACATTACAGTTAATTTGCTTGGTTTTTGTAATTGTTATGTATTGTTTATGTGGACGTTTGAGCCCGAGGGAAACTGCGGAGGCCAAACTTTTCGAACGAATATGCATCACAATTACAAATCCTGGGCCAACAGGTGGAGCAATGCTACACCACAGCTACAGCAAGTCCCAGACAGACAGTTAAAAGATGTCAAGCCAAGTCTAGTCGGTTTTATTGACATTTCTACCACACACAAACAGCAAACAGTGCAATGAAACAATGTGCCTCCAGGCCATGGTGCAACACAAAAGCAGAACAGAACTGAACACAAGACAGGACAAAATAATGTCTTGGGCCGACTGTTCAAATGATGCTTCAAGACGTCCCAGGCTGACAGACAAGGCGAGCAAAAATACATAAGGTACAGTGCAAAAGTCTTAGTCACCTCTACAAATTCTTTAAACCCTTTCTCTCAGTGCGTGATCATGTGTCTTTCTGCCTGCACATTTAACATACGGATAAAAGCAAATAAACAAAAAGCAGTAAAATGTATCAAGATGGGTTTTGTTTGAACAAGGGAGTTAATATTCTCTGAGCTGGTGAGGTTCAGTTCCAGATTCCTCCTCGATTCCTCCAGCCATTGTTTTGATTCGTGAACCTCCATTAGCAGCTCCTGATTTAATGTAATGTAGGACTGACCAGTCAAACCAGGTTTCTGATGGAAACTACAAGTAATACTGGACTTCCACAAGGAACACATCGATACACTGAACACAAAATCACTATTTACTGTATAATGTTATTTGCGTTTATTCTTTAGTTTTATTTAGTAACATTCACATGGAAACACAACAATCAACTGCTGAATTTTGTTTCAAACCAAGCCATCAGCAGCAAGGAAACGAGATGCAAAACATGAGTAATCACTTGCCTGTGTGGAAACGTTAAGACCTGTTTATGTGATCCATTTCTGACATTGTATAAACTCTCTTATGCATAAAAATGGATTGTTTCGGGGGATAAACCCAAGCCCCCGCATCTTCTACGAGCCTTGCGTACGGTTTTGTCTCTCTGCCTTGAAAAGGCTATTTGTCTCATTTCATACTGATTGCTGAGAGCAGGCATATAAACGCTCGGATAACGCTGTGAAAGTCACTGAACAAAAAGAACTGAGGACGCATAAGGATTTAATTTAGGCAGCATGTTGCACATTCTTCACAAAGTTAACATCGCTCTCCCCAGTGCGTCCAGAGTGACACACAGACTTAATCACACAAGGACAAGTTGTCCTGATGGAACCCGAGGTCTTATCCAAACACGGGGTTTTTTTGCTTTTACAGGGAGCATCAAGACACAGGTGCAGCATTCTTTGATTATAGTGAAACTAATGAAATAAGCAGACCACTGCAAACATTAGAGAGGGAATTGCCCATGCTAGTACCTACACAGGGATTTAAAACTCAATGGAGCTCTTTACAAGAAAACACCAACGCTGACTCACTTTATTTCTCACTGCACAGTTCTGAGCAGCAGGGAACGCCTGCATAAAGACTGAATGAGCTTCAGTGACTGTGGAAGGAGCACCAAACACCAGCCTACACTGTACAGCTAAAGCCCACACGGCTCGGGCTGTGTTCAAAATATGGAGATGGCAGCGCTTCGTGGAAGATCCTGTGGTGACTAGAGTGTCAATACAGTGATGGCTAAACAATTATTATATTTTAACATCATGTTTCTATCCATCCATCCAAACATTCATCCATTAACTGAGCTGCTTATCCTAACCAGGGTGATGGGGGTGGCTGGAACCGAATCCTAACCCCCAGAGGGCGAAAGGCGGAGGACCACCCTGGACAGGACACCAGTTCATTACAGAGCAATTGCAGGCAAACACGCTCACACTGGAGGCAATTTAGCTTCTTCAAATTAACAGACGTTCATGTCTTTGGACTTGCGGAGGAACCCAATCATCCTCCAGCACCTCAAAATGAATATTCCTCACTTAAACAAATTACAGCACGAGAAGACACCTGGGAAAACAGTTCATATGCACTCACATTTCAGTTTATTACTCACTGAATTGCTTCCCTCAGATTCTCCTACGTGTTGTTTACATTCATCTGGTACTGGCTTGTTTAATATTCCAACAGTCTTCAAAGGTGCTGGATCTTTTGGGTGGCTCCCAAAATTTGGGACTCCTGCCCTCAGAATCTTCACAATACTTCCTCTCCTAATTTCATCCCAAATAAAAGTATATTTATTCTAAATCCTGATTCTGCTATCTAGTTGTTTTTTTCCTGCTAGTGCACTATGTGTTGTTGCCCTGTTTATATGTTCAATGTTTTGTCCTACTGTCGGTTAAACACTGTTTCTTGTTCTACTTCTATTTGTTAATCAACCCTGACTGAAGGCTCTGTACAAACAATAATAATGATTAAGAATATCTACCTTATTCTTTCACTCAGTGGTTGCTTTATTTAGTCCACCTGTCTTGCAGCACCATTATACAGGTATTCAATTACAGGCTATAGCCCATCTGTTGCCAGCCACCCTCTACCCCATTCATCACTGGACCTTAAGACCACTGTAACTAGAAAACACTTGAGTGACTGCCACTTCCAGGAATGGACATTAATTTTAAGAGCATATGCTACAAGGCAAAAATAATCACTTGTTAAAATTGACAAAAGTGGATTCTGTTGAGCACTTAAAAGTCTATATGATAATAGATTCCTGTCTGAAGCATAAATTGCCTTGACCTTGGTTCCACTGGGCTGCTACTCAGGCCGGACCTGAGGGGGCCTATCAGAATGTGCGGAGAAAATATCAGAGTGGGTCGACTAATGAATTGTAGATATTTGAGGATCTTGATCCTTCGGCTGGAGACGGCGGCGCTGCTGCTGCTCCCCTGTGATAAGGCTAACACGCGATGTCACCATGGTGACAGCAGGACAACATGATATCTCTTTCAAAACACGTAAGACCGCACACAGGAGTGACATAACCACTATTGTAACTCAACCCGTTTCCCACTGAGTAATGACCCTCTCATTTCGCTTACCACCCTTCCTCTGTTCTCCTTCGACCACAATGCCTGGAAGGAGCCCCGTGGCAGCAGTGAACGTGCCGCTGCCCACAGGACAGGACGTGCATGCCTTTAAGAAGACAGAACCCAGCGTCCGGTCCCGACAGGCCCTGATGCCTGTAACTCTCATGCCAAAGCAGCAGGCCGGTCACGGGACGCTGCTCTAACAGGAATAGAAATGATTTAATCCTCCGTCCCGCACTCACAGCATCCTGCTTATGCCTCACACCCCATAAACCACATGCCTGAATTATACCCATCAATCTCCTTAATAACGCAAAACTGTACGGCTGGAAATGACAAGCAAGCATAGGCAAAAAGACCAACTACAGACGAAACATGAAGGCACATAAATGATATTGAATTGGAGAAGAAGAGTACATGAGAGCATGGGGCAGTTTTGTAGACAAAAAGAGATGGGAACGCGTGGCAAGTACCGATAAGGTCCTGAACAAGCAGTGAAGTGAAGTAGAGCAAAGTGGCCCTTCTAATCAAATGTAAACAAAGCACAGTTCTGCATTTCTCTGAATTTACCAAGAGAAGCAGTTCCTCAGGGTTCCTCAGTGGTGCCACATACAGTCCTGGGATTCAAACCCACAACATTCTGATCACAAGGGCCACTCTCTAACCAGTAGACCACCAGTGCTGTAATCATTATTTATCCAGTGTAAATGCAGCAACTCTAGCTATTACTCCTTGTTCATATACATGAAACTCAGAAAATCATTTAGTTCATTATTTCTTAACCTGAGTATAACACATTCTGGAGAGTGGCTCTAATAATACTACTAATAAATATCAGTATCAATGTCTGTATCAGTAAAATCCTAGTGAGCACCTAACATAAAAAAAGTAGCTTTTCCACATAATATACATTTATATCAGGAGCATAAAAATTCACAAAATTAATTACAGAATTTAGTATGTTGCAGCATAGCCTTTATTCAGTGTTTATGTTTCAGGAAAATAAGTGCCAAATAAGTGGCATTTTACATGATACATTTGTATAAATAATATATTATTTAGGGCATCTAACATTATAATCCTTTTCACACAATGTGATTCAACCCCAATAGACAATACAGTGCATCACTGCATCCCCATCAGAGGGAAAGCAATGAGAACCCGAACACAAGCAAGACCACACTGTTGATGGCAAAATAAAAGTCATTCCCAGTTCCATGAACGCACAGACATGCAGCACAGCAGGAGAACTTGTGGAGCAGCTCGGGGAGGGGGAAGGACGTTTGTTCGCCCCGGATGTCACGTTCTAAATTCGGTTTTTCAATTTGTGGTCATGAAATTTATATGCCGAAACCGTTCATCTGTACTGATCTAAAAGAATAAGTTAATTTTTAATAGGTCTCAAGTTGGTGAGGAAACCGTTATTAGGCTGCTCTTTGAAGAAGGATGTTACTCCAGCAGAAGCCTTTTGCACCAAATAAATGTCAATTTGCAAAAAAAAAAAAAGAGCTTTTAAAAAAAGGCGATATTTCAAACTCCTTCTAATCTAATTAACACCTTGATTAGCCTGAAAGTTATTTTGGATGCTTTTCAGAACCTTTTAGAAATTGGCTGTTCCCAAGCGCAATAACGGCTTAAGATGAAATGTTCAAATCCCTGCGAGAGCGTCGCATCAGTCGTTGTACTGTTAGGGTCGAACAATACTGGCATTCCCATTTGCATGAAAGCAGCGTGACTGTGGTGCAAATTGTTTCAGTCATTCTTTTCAAAGACTTTCTCCTACGAATAAAATCCAGTCCTCAACCCACCCGGAACATGAGTAAAGCTGCTAGTATTCTTTGGGTTTTGCCATAAAGAGTGTGAGTGTGAAGAACTTTCTAATGATTTTAAGAACCATTAGATAATGGAAAGGTCCTGTACCAATCTAAGGGTTCTTCCTAGAACCGTGACAATATGTAGAGGCTCTGTGAACTTAAAAAATAGTTCTTAGCACTCGAGCATCTCATTTTGAAATTACAGGGAGTCAACATGTAGATATAACTCTAGATGTGGGGTGGAGGTAGCTCAGTGGGTAGGATACTTGCCTCTGGACCATGAGCACTTATAGGTTCGAATCCTACCTCCAGCACCACCACTGGGTCCCTGAGCAAGACCCTTAACCCCAAGTTGCTCCAGGGAGACTGTCCCCTGTAGTTAGGAATGAAAGTCGCTTTGGATAAAGGCGTCTGCTAAAATTGCGTAAATGTAAATGTAAATAAGCGTACCTGCAACGTAATTTTTATACTAACTTCCAGGAGTGTATTGTGTAAATTGTTACTGTGTTTGGGGATTTTGTAATATAGATTTCATAAAATACAGCAAATATCAATGTTGACTGAATACTGTGTGTATCTTGACCCACCACAGTTCTACTCTTGTCACATTATGGTATGTTGCAACCACAGTGGGTACAAAGACAACAGTATTTTTTTATTTGGAATCCTAAATCCTAACTTTTGTAATATTTCGTTTGGTGAACCAGGCTGGAATTAATCAATGGTTATCCCAGGTTTGTTTTCATAACTACATATATATATTGCCATGTTTTTGTTTCACTGACAAGAGAGGGATGGTACTATAAGTCATACCAGTCAATCTCCTTTTCTAGCACTGCATGGATTGAAGTGGGCAGGGGGAGAGTCACCCTACCCACCTATAAACAAGTCATTCTGTTATGGATTTCAAGGATGGCTGTGGGATCTCTGACAAAGCAAACTACTATATTTCCCATGTCATACAGTCCTACACACCAGTCTCAAATAGTTCTCTTCATCGTGGTAGATGTTGGTAGTGTTGTAGTTAATCCTAAGACCTATTCACTTGCCAGCCTTTCTGGAAGAAAACCTAAGAGAACAATTCATGACAGCTTACTACATGAACTTTTCAGTTCCATATGAGCTGAGGAGAGGATCCCAGGGGTTGTCTGGCATCCCACTCAAGCTTAAAGCACTGAGGTCTCTTAGAAACCCCTGATCTTTTACGCTAGCCTCCTCTAAGAAACACGGCCCCTCATCAATGATTGAGGCAGAGTGAATTAAATATGAGCTCTGAGAAACAGGAAAGAGAAGAACACGAGTCCTGTGGAGCTGAAAGCAGGTAACAAGTTGGACTTGTTCTAACACACAGCGCGAATCAATGAGATATCCCACTGCTGAAACATCGCGTCAAAAAAATGCCATTCCAACGTCCAACAAGCTCCACGACCAAAAAAGAGCAGATCAGAGGGTGGACGGCTGAAACGTTCAAGCACGCCACGCCTGAAAGCCCCGCTGCCGCTTCGATAGGGGAGTCGAGCCCTGTGGGTCAGATACTGAGATAACATTTTCACAGAGCAGAGGCAGAAAGGCCCTGCTTTCATGTGTCAACACCTCTCCATGTTTCGCTGAGTCATTAGCCAGCGCAGAGCAGCAAACCAGGGCTTTAAGAGTGTAATTGAATCAATTAGACTTGGACTCACCTCGAAACTGTAAGCCTGGCGGCCTGTACAGACTTCACGTGTTCGGAGGGAAACGTTCATTCCCGAGCTCAAAGTGGCTCGTTGCCTTCTTGTTCGCCTCAAATGCTTTCAAATGGAACCTTAGATATAGTATTTCTACCACAGACAGTACTCCTCTTTATCTATCATTATTACAGAATCTATAACACCAACAATCCAGCGTCTGTGCCAGTATTTTGGTTTAGATGGCCCAGACAAACCACTAGTCATAGTGCTGGGTGGTAAAAACAGCAACATTTTCCAAATATATCACTGGGTCACAGTAACTGAGGATATTTAAGTTTTCAACAATGAAATGATGTTGATCCTCACTACCAGAAGCACTGAGTGTCCTGGAGGTAGCCACTACAGCCCGCAGGCTTCAATAGCTGCAACAATACACTTCGAACTTGCTTAATGTTTTTTTAAGTACAATATGACACTGTCGATTAAAACAACTCAATGTAACATAAGTAATAAAAAATACACATTTTAATTTCGGATTGACAAATGACTCCATAAGGAGTTATACATGGAACTGCTCATAGTTTATTTATTATATATTTTTTAAGATATCAGTACTTAGATAGCCTACAGTCACAAAAGCTACTATCCCAGGCTTTCAGTATGGACCAAAATGTCTGCAGGTGCCCATTGATTTTAGAGGTGGGAATTAAAATATACAGTCTGATACAGTGTAGTTTTTTCACTAAGCATTAGCAGATCCTCATTTTATTTTACTTTAGAACGTAATTAATACAATCAGAATGCTGCAAGACTGTAAAATACATTCCATTGTTCACTTAAAGCTTGTATCAGTTTTCCATTGAGTTCTCTGACTAAAACTCATTTAGGCTCCTACTCATATTCACAGTCAGGGATGTATGTGAACTTCCATAATGCTTAGAGTGATTTATCCACTCACATTTGTTGGTTTCAACTTGTTGTAAATCAAACCATGGTTCCATCAAATGTCAGCTCTGTTGGTTTTTAACCTGACACATATGACCTTCGGTCCAGCTCCTGAACCAATGAGAGGGATCGCTTGATTAACTGGAGAAGCTTCTGTTTGACGTGTGAAGAATGTAACCTTTTCATTTCCAACCAAAGTCGCACAAATCCGACCAGCGCACTGTTGCAATACAGAGTTTAATACAAGCATGACGACTGTATTAAATGAAAAGGTAATTTAAACTGATGGCCTAAAAGGTCTAGAAGGTCCCCCACAATTTTCAGCACTAGTTACCCATTACAAAGCACTCTATGTAAAGGTATGCCATACAATACAGTAACCTCTAATCAAAAACATGCTTAATTAGAGATAGTCAGGCTTTGCTTCAATCACCTTCAGTGTGCAGTCAGAGTACACTAGACCGGCCTCGGTCAAGAGCACAAAGTGCACTCAAGAGCACACGAGCACACAGCCTGAAACACAGCTGTGGAGCAGCTACAGGCAAAAGTGCTGCATTGGGGGGGTGGAAATTGCAGGGAGAGAGCAAGGATGGGAACAGAGGCAACATCTGGCTCAAGATCAGAGACGACTGCAGACAGCATTTTAACAGCTCAGCAAGCTTAAGGGGTTACAAGGTCCCAGACGAGTGGGCAAGGTGTGAGTGAGTGTGTGTGAAATCACCTAAGGTGGCCTATATAACACGGCCCAGCGGCGTTCACCATAGTACACACACTGTGTGGGAATGATGTTGATGACAATGATGAGGCAGTGAAGCCCATCCACACACTCAATTACAAAAACACCCACATAACATGCAAGATTTGACATCTTTCTCTCTCTCTCTCGTTCTCTTTCACACACATTTGCATTACGCTTCCAGGCAGGCCCTCACTCACATGCACACACACACACACACACACACCTGATTTTTTAGAGTACTAACGGCAAATAACTCAGCTGCTATTTACAGACTAATTATTTCTATTCAGCAGCATAAGCTCCAGTCACACCTCCACACGCATCACCCAAATGCATTTAAAGCTGGGGCATAAGCACTGAACACACAAAAAAGGTTTAAAAAAAAACCCAAACACAGTGGCCTGACCGAGTGAGTGACCCCATGAAGCCATGAAGACAGAGAAAGCCAAAAGGTAACAGAAATCCTCACTTTAATGAGAGGGGCTCTTCAGACAAAAACTGACCTTATTGGCAGACAAGCAGTGGACTGACCAATGGTGCAGCGTTTAAGAGCAATTCAACACCACTTTGAATGCAATCATCACAGTTGCTATCCGCATCCATTACTGATGGGCATTTAGGATTGTCAGGCCACTCAAGAAATGATGGATGGTCTCAATTTCCGCCCTGAGTGCTGGCTGAGATTAATGAATTCAATCTAAATACAAACAGTTGAATGTGGGAAGAGATATGAGATCAGATGGGACCGATGTTCGCCACTTGTAACAGGCAAAGGTAAGCAAACACCTAGGAGCCAAGGGTCTCTAACCATAAAAATGAGATTTATGTCAATGCTGCATAACACTATTCTTATTTTTACGCATTCTGTCCAATCGGTTTCAGAAAATAAATGTATAAATAGAGGTGGCCCCCCATAATCACAAGGTCACACAAAAGGACAGAACTTCAACACACCTGGCTTTACGGTCTTCAAGCGGACGGGCTCCCGAAAGTGCCGGATAACGGCGAGGGTGTCTCTGTTGGTAAGGCCGCTCACGGGTGTGCCATTCACCTCCAGGAGTACGTCCCCGGTGGTGGGCAACCTGCCCACATGGCACACCACAACTTCTGACAAGACCTGGCCCAGGTAGGGGAACTCCCCGTGCTCCGCTCCTCCTCGTATCTCCACTACGGAACTGAGTTCTCCACCATTCCCCCAAGAAACAGCACACTCCTGGACTTTGCTTGACCAGTGTTTCTTCTTCTTCAGTGTCTTTGACATGCTTAATCCCTCTTGCTTATCAGCTTCTGATGATGTCCTAGTATGGTGCCCTGAGGCACGCAACTCTCTTCTCTGGGA
>JBBMFX010000128.1:4349233-4374064 GCA_037832545.1 Rhabdalestes septentrionalis
ATATGTAGGATATGGGCCCAGAAATGGTCTTTTAAAACTATGTTTGATATGATCTGTACGCACCTAAACTCAGGACGTCCGCCCACCAGCCCGAAGGAGATGAAATCGGCTCCCATCGTCTTCTTCTGCCCATTATAGAGGATCATCCCTAGTAGAGCAATACAAGCATTAAGAGGATCAAATGCATCACCCTGCCCGACTGCTGTGCCTGACCGGCCAGGACAGACCTAGGGCTTTCTTTAAGCTGGAAAGAGGAGCAGCATGCCAAAGGGGGCCTGAGCTGGGAGGGGGAGCTGTGAGCTGAAGCTGAGCATCTCTCGCGGTCGGCCATGGGTCGCATGAGCAGCATGCCAGGGCACATGCCATCGCATCTCACAATCACGCAACAGGTGCATGAATTCAAGTTATGCTGGTTCAACCAGTCTGAAACACATCCTCTCTGATCTATTTAGGCAGAGATCATTAACGATTAAGATCCTTAATGAAGCATGTGTGGTGGTGCAACAAGTGGTGCAACATTCGACCTGCTGAATAAATTTTAATAACAAAGAAACGTACTTTGTAAATCTGCTTTGTGACAACCCGGTTGTAAAAAGCACTATATGAATAAAATTTAATAGAATTTAAATAACAATGAACTTCATTGACCAAGCTCCTTCCAAAGAAGTAGCAAGTGGAGTGTATGAATATGTCAGATTCACATTAATAACAAATAATCCTTTATACTGTGTAAGCGCACTACAATGATGTGATATAGTGAATTCAGATTCAACTGAATATAAAAAGTATAATATTATTAAAATACTACTACAAAAAAATAACTCATGTAAATACAAAAAACTTGACTGCTTAATAATATAAATTTACTGTGTGGTGTATAAAATAAATATTTAACATACGTTTATGTCAAACTTTATCAAATTTCCTGACCCATTAATTTTAGTACCTAACTTTCATATTAGTTGGTCCCTAATGAGCAAATCAATACAACAGTGATAATCTTGTGTTAAAAGAATGGTTTGGCAAGAAAAATTAAAAGAATACATTTACAATTTCCAATATTCTCCAAATTTTGCTTCCTTAGTTTCCCATAAAAACTAAGAGGCTTCCACTGCTAACACTAGATGTCAATAATCACAAAAATCCATTATCTAAAACATTTTTCCCAAACTCCAACTACAGAAGTAATCAAACTCAAGAAGCAAAATTTGGACATCAAACCTGCATCAGGAATTTGTGGGAAATTAAGCAAATCTGATTATTTGCCAAACCCTTTCTTTAGGCTTTCAGCAGACCTTCTTTCCTCTTGGATTCGTAACACATTACCTTGAAAAATGGATATCAAAACAAGACCAAAAAAGGTTTTTTTTATCAGACTTTGATGAAGTCATCATGCCTGTATGGGAAGGAGTCCAGCACATAACAAGCTCTTACAGTGGTTCAAAGCTGTGCTGTGCAGAGGTGAGCTGACCATTGGAGGTGAGCTTTGTAATATCTGTACTTGTTTCTGTACAACCTCTAACCTTTAGTCAACAACACACTGCACTGGGAGTGAGAAGCAGCCTCTACGCCTGTATAATAGGCAGGCAGAAAGTCTTACTGCGCTTTAATGGGGTCTTACAGATCTTGCAATCACACTAAAGCACGCAGACTCACCAGCATACAAAATGAGACCTGCATACCAATGGTACGAGTTGGGGCAGAACAAAAGAAAGATTGAGTTTACAAACAGAACAATAATAACAATCATTGACATGTTTACTCTCAGCAGTTTATGATACAGAATTGTAGAACAAACAGAACACGCAGTAACATGCCGAACGATTGAGAAAGTAATCTTATTTAAGTGCAAGTGTTCTGTTTGTGTTGCTTTGTCTGATGACTTTTTGGCCTTTATCATGTCTCCTGAACTATTTTTTGGTCATTTTTTCTCTTACCACAGCATAGTGTACAAGTACAGTATGTTTATGTCCTTCTCCTTTTTCTGTGGCTTGGTTGTGTTTTATTGTTGTTGCTGTATTTAGATAAACACTATCAACCGTGATGGGATTTATTTTATCTTTGCATAATTAGAGACATTTATTTGCATAAAAATACACTGAAAACACATTGTGAACAAGTGCCAGTAAAAGGCAACATGGGTTTAGAGGGTTAAGGATGGCATTATTGTTATGGTCACATTATTTATAAAAGAGTTATTTGGCAAAGGAGGTTCTTATCCACAGTGACATACACACCAGATAGAGGGATAGTCCCCCTGGAGACACTGAAGGTTATGTGTCTTTCTCAAGGACGCAACAGTAGAAACTATGTGGTTATTGGTTTCACAGGCAACTACTCACTAGGCCACTACCAACCCTTAGTGGGGCTGTTAACAGAATCAATAATAATATGGACTTTGTTGGCTCTCTTTTTATGTTTTCATTATCATATCAAGATTAAATTCTGATACATCATGCAGCTCTAATAAGAACAGGTGCAAATGTGCACTGATATTAATGCAGACTGAAGGCAATGATTCACCTGCACATTTCAATAATAATTTACTATATTAATAATCAACAACCAATGTTAACTAATGTTCTTGGCAAAATGAATTAAAATCCCCTGGCTGTTTTCAAATATAACAATGAAAACATTGCATTTAATACCTATACTGCCCTTCTGTGTAAAAAGCATGTCTGTGTATTTCAAATTTATAATAAATTATTCATTTTTGGATAATCCACTCTCTGAGGGCACATTCTTACCATCAACATTGTCCGGTCGGAAGGTGATTTTAATGTTGAATGCGTTGTAGGAGTTCTTGACAGTGGGCAGTGTGAGGTAGGATAGAGGCTCTTGACTGAAGTAAGGCATCACTCGCTCTGCAAAACACAAAGAGAACATTGCAGTGGCTGGTGGATTGTAACGTTTAACACACAGCAGGCTGGAGTTTGGTTCATTATCTAGATGAGAAACCTTGGGCAAGCCTCCCAACGCTACCTATACCTACATCTGACTAAACTGATGGGAAATACAATTTCTCGGGTTTCAGACTTCACAACACATATTGTAATGAAGGCCACACTCTATGTACACTCATACTCCTCTGAGAAACCACATACTGCACCTTACTGACCAGTTTATATATATATATCTCCTTTCTATAGGTGCACAGTTACAGACTGGTCCATCGGTCATCCTGCATAACAGCCCACACATTATTATTCAGAACCACAGAACCACTGTTGACCTTATTAAAGTGAGTGATAATGATCAAAATCCCAACAGAAAATTATCCAATCAGATTTTTTTCGCAGTGTTTTTCAAGTGGATATAGCCAACTCAGTAATCCTATTGTTTCGGTCTCGGTTACTAATCAGGAAAGTCTTAACAAGATGATAAACATTTCGAATTCTAGTAGGTGGAACTATTGAAAGGCCTTCTGGAATTATTTGACACATCACTGACTGTGAATATGAGCAGAAGCCTAACCAATGCGTTTCTACCAGATGTGAGACTGGTCTATGGCAGTGCTCTTAACTGAAGTAGTCAAATATTAGTATTAGTGTTGGGTTGAGAGTATCCCAAGATATCCAAAAACTGACCTAGAGGGATAGTGTATAATAAGCAAAAAATTTCCAAAGCAACATTGCCTGTATACCTATAAAGTATTCGGGTCTAATAAAGTGAGTGAATATGCATATTGCAAGTCCCAAACATTACACAATCACACACAGAGCTGAGGCACTGCTTTCACTGAAGTACAATTATAGAGTGGTGCTACGCTAAAGCAGTTTCACTAAAGCATAACTTCAGCAAAGAACTATGTACAGTAATTACAGATTATCTGCTTACAGAGGACTGATCTGTCAGTGTAATTACAGAAGGCTCAGGTTTGACGTATTCCTTTCCTGTAATAGACGGACGGAGAGGATGACTCACCATGCACTTTTAGTTTTGTAAATGCCTCCACTTTGCCCTGCTTGTTTGATGCCGTACACACATAGGTGCCAGAATCCTCATGGGCAACATCTGGAACGGTCAGCACGTGGGCGTCCTGCCTGCACTTTGGCGCTAGCTCTCCTTCCAGCTAAAAAAAAGAGAAATTTTGATCTTTTATTAAAAATATGGATTTAGGAGTTTAAATGAGTAGTATTTTGCATGAGTCTGAACGGGACTCATTCAGCATCAGATTTTTCTTTAGTATTGAACTGGAACTATGAGGCTGAGGTGGCTAACAAGTCCACACATAGCATAGACTACTTCTATATGTTATTTCTAAAGGAGATCTAAGAAGATTTAAGCATGATTTTAAAGAAATTGTTCTCTGTACTAAACCTGTACCCGCCCCTTTCTAAAGAGGAGTGCCAAACAATCACAACTGTATATTTTGTGTAATATGTATAGTGATGAGAATAATATAAAATAGTGTACCAATATAATAGAAACAGTATAGTATGTTTGCCCTTTCCATTTAGGGTTATGTATAGAAAGGAATTAAAGTTTAGCCTTGTAATTTTAAGCTATGAAACACCTGTGTGATCAGTGAGATACTAATGAGAAGATGTCCCTTTATGGGCCTTCTGTTTTTGGGAGTTCAGATTTGGCCAAGCGGGGTTTGGATTCCGGGGGCCTGAGGGTGTTAGGATCCGGTAGCTCAATCTACCTTTGGACAAGCAGCATTCTTGTGGACTTTACAGCTGAGCTCAGCTCCAGAGTTTCAATTCAACATTTTCACTTTAATTGATATATATAGAAAGTAACATAATATACCAAGTTTATTAATGTGTTCATTTTCATATATATTCATGGTGTATGCCTATAAAAGGGTCAGTGGTGGGAATCCCTGTGGAAGTTTGGACAATTATGGCAGAAGTAGTTTGCTGAGTGAGGAATGCCAAAAAGTTTCATAAAATGTTTAATCATAAAAGCATTTAGAATGCCTCACACAGTAGTGGCTTAAAGCTTAGTTATGTGGTCGTTTCTCAGCCTCATGGCTACTACATTGTACAAAATGCTACTTTCTGGGAAACCTGCATACTCAAGTCCACATTTTGATGCATCCTTGATAAAACCCACAAACTGATTTGATGTGTATTTGGCTAGATGCAAACTATGAATTGGAACCATATTTGGGTTGTGATTGACATTTCACAACCCCATGTGAAGGCAAGCACAGAGAAGAATACAGATTGAGAAATGCCTTGTGTCTTCTGAAAATTCTGGGTATGTCACTGTAAATATGGGCACTAGGCTAACAAATAGATCTCTGTCAGATAGGAGCACAACTCCATGCCAGGACTCACCCCACTAAATAAATTACTCTAGAAAAAGGTAAATATATATGCTAATATGGGTGTTACAAGCTTCAAGTAAAAATGGAATGTGTTTTACAAGCTCAAGGTGTCCATGTTGAACCTAGAATGGTAAAAAATGTGCAATGCTGTTAGCTTAGTGCTAACAGTTTTAGAATATCCCAGTGGGAAGCTAGCAAAATTAGCATTACAGAATTGGTGTGTTTCTGGGTTGAGGAAATATAACACATGAATAAGATCAAACAAGTTCACAGTGTTTTGAGGTGAAGTTTTTGGGTAACAAGCACTACCTTCGACCATGCGATGGTGGGAACTGGATATCCTGATGCAATGCAAGGGAAGACAGCAGTGGAGCCGACGGTCACTTCCTTCGTCTCAGGCTGAGCAGCAATCTGGGGCAAAGCTTTAAAACACACAAACAGCTTTAATGACTAATAGCCAGAGGAGTCTAAAAAATCATACTTCCAAATAAACATGTCTAACATGTCTAATACAGGGCTACTACTATTACTAACATCTGCACATCACAATCATAATGTGAGAGTTTAAAGGAGAAAGGATATAATCCATCAGCCCTAAGGCATGTTTCGAGCCAAAGTGTTGCTTTTTGACTCCAAACTGGAGCTGAGAGGCTAACAGTAAATATTTACTCAAATGTTTTTGTAAACACACCCCCAAATCTTCAATCTTGAATGGATCAAAAGATGATTTAAGATGTATTTATAGAACTGATTTGGGTGACTCTTAACTTGTATAGTTGGACTCTTTACTTGTAGAGCAGTGTTAGCCTTGTAGGTCCAACTAAAGAAGAAAATTGGATTTTGCTCAATCAACAACATTTGGTGTAAATGTGAGTTTCATTTTTGATGAATCAGTCAATTTAGACACAGACGCCGTTCTACTCTTTATACCAGCACACTGAAATGTAGCAAAATATTAGACGATTTCGAGGACGATTTAATACTACTATTAATGAACTGTAAAGAGCTTAGGGCTGAATAAGCTTAGGGCTGTTTTGCAATGGAATGCACATACACTGGATGTTGAGCACCACTGTTGACTGCACTGAGCCCACGTCATTGGTGGCTGTGCAGCGGTACTGTCCGGCGTCAGCCTCCGTCACCTGGTCGATTCTCAGCATGCCCTGCTTCACCTGAACATGGTCCGGCAGTGAGCCCCCAACCTTGCTCCAGCGCACTGTCGGCTTGGGCTCACCACTTGCCTGGCACTCAAACTCCACAGAGTTGCCCACCATGACCGTTTGCACTGATGTTCGCACATTGATCATAACCTTAGGCAGAGCTGCAAGACACACACACACACAAACACCACTAAGTCAGAGCAAAACATCTAAGGGCCACGGTTAGATCGGATACAAGGGTACTGTGGCAAGAAGTCTTTTAAATAAGACAACCATGTAACCATGTGTAGCAGTGTGGCAGACCTTGAATGGTGAGCTTGGCGCTGTCCTGGGCTTGTCCATACACACTGGTGGCTCTGCAGATGTAGATGCCCTCATTGCTCTTTTCTAGGTTCTCAATCCTGCCAAAAACCCCAAAGAAGTTAAACCCAGGCTGACTCAATTTAAAGGGTCCACATCCTATATTATTTTAATATTTAGGTCCAATTCATTTAGAAATATAATTTAGAATTAGACAGGCTGTTTGACTTGTCAAGTCACGGTGAGTTTATTTCAACAGAACTTTATGATACACAAATTTATGTTCTGTAAAAAAAGGTTTATACTAGTGCTGTCAAGCGATAATTTTTTTAAATCTAATTAATTACATGGTGTGGCGATTAATTAATCGAATTAATCGCACATACATACAGACTTAAAAGAAGCAGGTTTTTTACCATTTATTATTGAATACAAGCCTATAACTTAGGCTACAATGGTCATGACATTTTTAGCACTGACTGAACCAAACCTATGAATTAGGTTACAGTACATGACAGTTTTGATACACTACATCTCCCAGCTCTCTCTCACACACACACACTCCGGCCACAGCGCTGAGACTCCGCCCCTCTGGAGGTCTGGATGGAGAAAGCTAAATGCTACAGCTAATTCCAGCCCATTTTCCCCCTCTCTCTCTCTCCTGCTGCCTCTAGCTCGACCAATACCTCTCCTACACTGCGATTCACCACTGCCACACACTTTCCCGATGGGCAAAGTGTTGAAATAAACCTGTGTTTGTGCTTCATGTTCACTTTCGCCTCGCACGGCCGCGCAGCTGCACTCCAAAGCTGAACCGGGAGACGCACGAACGTCTTTTCCAAAAGGAAAATATATATATAGTCAGAATAGGCAAAAAACATTCACAAGACATCCTTGGACAACTGTTTATTAGCCATTTTGGCGTTTTTTTCCAAATATCACACGCTTCCTCGTACGCTGTGAGCTGAACTGCGCTCTCTGGCTGCTCACGTGGCAGTGATTTGGGAAAATGACGTATTTTTGGCCTTGAATTGAAATACCGCATGTCTGCCAACTAGTGTCAGGGCTTAAAGCGTTAATTGCGTTTAAAATATTAACGAGTTTCTGTGATTACTTAGTCTAATTAATGCGTTAAATTCACAGCCCTAGTTTATACACTACAATAAACTTTAATATTCCAGAAAAGTGGGGGAAATTCAGTTTTACATGATAAGGGCCCTTTGAAACTACAGTTACATTAACATTTCTGAGTACATTTACACTATACACTCACAACCCACCTTGCTTGGAGAGTTACAACCTTTTACTGACTGTTGTTGGGGAGCGGACAGGCTACATTTTTCTGTTAAACTGAGAAACTCTGGTGCTTATTTGATCTAGATTTTAAAGACCAGGGGGTGATCTGACCACTTTCTTTAAATAGAATGTCAAGTTAATTATGTGGGTTGGATGTCGTTACATGTCCGTCAGTGATGCTATGTCAGCAGCCTGAGCCGTGTATTAATACTGTAGACCACGTCAGGTCTGTGTTTGCTGTTGCCCACCTCAGAACTCCATCTTTGACGTGGCGATTGGGCGGCAGGGCTCCTCCCTCTTTCAGCCACTCAAGTTTGATCTCGGGTCCTCCACTGGCGGAGCAGGTGAACTCCACTGCACTGCCCAGAGCCTTCACATCCACCTGGGGGGACACACGCACCGACAGGGGTGCTGAACACAAGACCCCGATTAAAGCCAGGCCAGGGGATACCAACTCATGTAAAATAAACCCTCATAAGTTTGTGCTGAAACCTCTACTTCTTGTTCTTCTTCTTGCCATTGTCAACAATGATAATAAATATGAACATATGAACGTAATATAACATTAAACATGAAAATAAATTAATACTACATAATAATAATAATAATAATAATAATAATAATAATATTAATAATAATAATAATTATAATAATAATAATAATAATAATAATATTGTGAATAATTATCTGAAGTGAATTAAAGATACTTGGAAAGCAATTCAACAATAATATAATATGAATATGAGTAAATATAACTGTATAAGAATAAGAATTAATGAAACACAAATTATAAATCTAAATACCAAAGTTATATTGGAAAAAAGTCCATTCAAATAAATATGTAAACATGTCTAAAATATATATCTTATTATTATCGCTATTATTATTATAGTTTATAACAGATAAAAAGTACTCACATCTTACAGACACTTTAGCCAGCGACTCACTGTGGCCAACTTTATTGCTGGCTACACATTTATATGTGCCGGCATCACTGGGGGCAGCTAGATTGATCTGCAGGTCGCCTCCCTGCTGCTCGGCTGTGGCAGGCAGGATGCCGTCCACTTTGCTCCACTCATAGCGCAGGGGTGGGGTGCCGTGGGCCAGGCACTGCAGTCTGATGACCTCTCCCACTCGCACAGCCACGTCATCAGGCTGCATGGTGCTGTATGGAGGGGCTGAGCCCGAATCACATATAGTACATTAAACTGGAGGTCAGAGAAACATTCAAACAGAAAAGCTATTATAATGGACGTGCATATATGTTCATTCTGTATATCTATTGCATATTACTGTGTGCAACATGTGCATTATTGTGCAATATTATGGTCTCCTTTGATGTCTGCACATACATACACATCAACTCTGTACATGCCTATTCATATTATATATTGTTATACTACTGCTTTTGTCCACTTTGCTGCAGTAATAATACAATATTCCCATAAAGGGTTATCTTATCTTATCTTATACATAAGTAGCTTATACATAACTTATACATATGTAGGGCTGGGACGGAAATGTTTGAGGATTTTTCACACTGATCAGTTTTATCTCCTGCTCCACTTACAAAATACGACTGGATGCACACATTGTAGAAAAAAAATACAATACATTCTATTTACTTATTTCATGGCCATTAATGACTACTGATAACTAATGATGTGGTCCCGGGCCCATATATAAATTTCACAGTAGTAATATGATTACAAAGAGTAAATATGTTTTAAGAATCACTAAATTCCGAGAAGCTAAGTGGTTAAACTAAAATGTAAAAGCAAAAAGAGTATCAATGATTGATTTGAAGTGAACTAAAGATGCTTGGAAAACCCTTTTTTGTGATCGATGAACTCACTCTCCACATCCAGCATGATGTTAGCTTCACTGGTGCCCATGTGGTTGGTGGCATTGCAGATATACTGTCCAGAGTCCTGCCGTCCCACGTTGGGTAACACCAGACTGCCATTGACAATCTTATGTCTCCATGGGAGAGGAGCACGTAGTTTAGACCAAGTGATTGAGGGCTTTGGGAAACCTTGGAACAAGAGCAGTCATGAAGTATACCTTGAGCTTGACTTACCAGGTAGCTCAACTCATTTCAGGTATTTCATATTGTATTTCTATGAACAATGTCAATGTTCAATCTGTTCATCACTTGCCTATGTCTGTTCATACACAGCTATATCTGTACTTTCCATTTGACAAACCTTCTATCAAACAGAATATCACTGTAAAATGTGCCCCTTCACTCCTCACCCCATCCAAGGTGGTTAGAAACCTGGGTGTCATGACTCATGACCAGCTATCCTTCTCTGACTACATTGTCTAGGTCAAGTGGCTTTGCCCTTTACATCATCAGGAAAACCAGGCCCTACCTGACTCAGTATGCTACCCAACTCCTAGGAACAAGTCATGGTTTTCTCTCGCCTCAATTACTGCAGTGCCATACAGGTGGGTTACCTACTGGCTGATTGACCAACATTGGCTAACACTGACTACTTGAATTAAATTAAGTCGCTATCTCTCGCCTTCAGAATGACATCTGTGCCTGCACCAATGACCTTTGTATCAGCCTTGTGTGCCTAGTCGCTCCCTCCGCTCCTCCATGGAACACCATCTTGCTCTGCCATCCCAACACACAATGTAATCCCAGTCCACACTTTTATCTTTTGTGGTTTCCCACTGGTGGAGCTGCCAAAGGCAACAAGAGCAGCAGAATCCCCCTCAACTTTCAAAAACCTCCAGAAGAACCTCTCCTGATGAATCTCTTTCACTGCATCTTACTTAAAAATGTAGCACTTCGAACTCTCCTCTGTTTCTCCCACTGTTCTGAAACTTGAGTGTTTCCTCAAATTGTAAGTTGCTTTGGATGAAAGTGTCTGCCAAACTAATATAATCTGTTCATCTAATGGGGAACACGAGGAAGAAAAAACTTTACCATGAGCAACATGAGCAACACTTACCACGAGCATCACAGTGCAGGGTGGTTGTTGCACCCTCCACTACAGTCATCAAAGGCTCACGCACGTTGGCACGGGGCACAGTGGGCAGCTCAGGTCCGCCTTCCACAATCACCTCAACTTGGGTCTCTATACTACCCACTTGGTTATTCACTCTGCAAACATACGTACCGCTATCCTCAGGCCGTGCCGCCAGAATCTGAAGAAGAGGAGGAAGGAATTACAGCTAACTGATACTCTCCTATGTTGTTGTGTCTTACAACCTAATTTCTTGCCAATTTTTAGCAAATCAAAACAACCAGAACTGAAGATTTCAGCTAATACCATACTTATGTGTTGGTAAAGAGGAGTTATTCAGTGTTGTTGAGTGTAATGTGGTATCCTACTACATTAGTGTACCATATTACAGAAGTGTTATAAAATACTGGATAAAGAGGGACATATTGAAAAAGCTGGAATTACCTTCCAAAACAGTTCTGCAAGTTTTACATTTCATTCAGAAAGATTTTATTTGGAGGACGATTTCTTCAGACAGGGTTAAAAGCATTGACCTCAAAAATAACGGGCTTTCTCTTGAAGGAAACGGAAAGGATGGTGAAATGTCCTTTAAACAGTGTCTATTGGCCCACGATTGCCTATTTCTTCATATATTTAATAAAGGAAGAACTGTTGTTTTTCCTTTGCACTTTCTTTTTGGTACATATGTTATTTTTTTCCTTTCAGTGAAGAGTCATTTAGGAATTTCTATTTAAACTTCTTACAGAAATGCACACACCTTTAAGTCAGAGAAATACACTCACTTACATAACTAAGAGTATAATTATGTCATAATAAATTCAAACAATGGACCAGCAGAAACTTTGAGAGATCTGAAATGTTTCCATGAATGTCAGCAAAGAACAGGAGAAACTGTATACAGGTAAGAACAACGGCTGTATATTGACCTGCATTACAGCATTGGAGTCCATGGGCACAGGGCTGCTCAGCATGGTCTTGCGAGCATTGTCCAGTCTATGCCAGGTAACAAATGACCGTGGTTCTGCTGCCTGGCACTCCAGGTTAATGGGGTCACCCACTTTCACGTGCACCGGGCCTTTGGGGGTCACCGTCACAGGTTCTGAAAATGGAAAACATGAGAGAAGATGAAATATGAAAAGTGAACGATTGTAAAACTGAAGAAGTAAAACTAAGTCAAATAAGTCAAAAAATGCATAAAAGAGCAAACATTGAAAAGAATGTGAATCTGAATAGTACAGTTATTAGGAGCACAGTAATTATCAGGTGTGAGGTTCCTGGTGATGTTATAATAAAATTCAGGACGTCTGGCTGGTTTCAGTTGTATCATACCTTTCACAAACAGAGATGCCATGCTGTGAGTGATACCAAACAGGTTGCTGGCCACACAGCGATACGTGCCCTGGTCCTTCAGCTGGGCGCTGATTATGGTGATGACTGAACCATCAGGGCCGATCTTCACGTTAGCTACAAGAAATATGTGATGAATAAATGGATAAACAAAACACTGAATAATTCATGCGGTCATGCTAAAAAGAATGACAGTGATATGGTCACAAAAGTCCAGGTATAAGCCAGCAAAATTGCCACAAACACCAGTGATACTGCATGGCAATCACTTGTTGTCCACTATTGTTTTTCCAACCAATTTAGAATTAATTTCCATCCACTGACCAGGCCTTTGCCCCACCAAAACACATGAAGTGCCATCTTTCTAACACAACGTCTTTAGACAGCTCAACACATTTGGGTGAGAACACTTAATGCCAATTCTGTTAAACCAGTTTTCAGACAGCCACAATAACTTGCATTGTGCTGGGGACAGAGTAAGCTATCCTGTCCAACCAGGGTGAAGCCAATAATCAGAATAAATAAAAAAAGATTCCGTAGAAAATTGCTTATGCCATGACAGCATAAACACACACAGACAAGAATAATATAATTTATAAAGTAAAAAAAAACCCAATATAAATCTATAAAGAAATCTCAATCTGAAATACACAATGCTACATTCATGCAGTATATAGTAACCATGAACAGCTTATAGACATCAGTCCTATATAAGTAATGTTGACATGAGTAGTTCTGTTTCACATGCACATAATAAGATATTGCACATAATGTTTTAGTACCTGATGAAATTTTGCACATGGTAGACTAATAATAAGGTAATAATGCACAAAATGATAATAAATTAAATGCAATAATAAATGACACACCAAAAAAAAGTAAGCACTTGGAGCACTTTATGTTGGTGAGTCTGGGGCTAAAATGCACCTACTGCAATCATATTTACTAATTTATGTCTTCAACAGTTGTGTACTGCATTATGGCTTTTTAATTCTATGAATGTCTCAACAGTGTTTAAGGATATTTTCCTTGGTATGTAAGGAAAACATTAGAAAACAAGAAGTTCTCTGTTCATGTGTGTGCAGAACAGCGAAGGGGAATCGCTGAGTTGTAGGAGTGTACCTGGCAGGGGTTGGTTATTGGTGAGCTTCCACTCCAGGCGAACAGGTTGGGCGCCGCTGTACACTCTGCACCTGAAGCTGGCTGTCTCTCCCGCCTTCACTGATGCACTGTGGGGCTCGATGGAAATGATCGGGCTCTGGAGACCTTCTCCAGTTCCAGAGAACAAGAGTCAACATTTGTTCTACTTAAAGTAGCTCCAGTATAATACACATATTTGTGTGCACCAGTCTTAACATACCAAAGTCAAACGGCATGGATTGTTGGTTTTCTAAGATAATTTAAACAAAAACATCCTTGACCGGGAATAAGCCTAAACGTGACATTTTCCAGGTGATTTTGCCAGGAAATTTCTATTTGTTTGCCAGGTTTAACATATTGCAGTGAGAAATAAACATCAAAAATAAACATATGCCATTACTCTTTTCTCATTTAGTGGGTTCTCTGATTTTCAGCAGAAAATCAACAAAAATATTTTCCAGTTTTTACCATTATTTCCAAAACCTGTACGGCATCAGACAATAGTAAATCATAGACAGAAATTTTTTACATTTTTCAAATAGTAGTAAAGACATCAAATCTCTAAAATAACACAAATGAAAGTCTGTTTTAGTTGATCGTTTTGGATCCATTCTCACACAGGACAGTTTTCCAACCCACTTGAGGAAATTCAACATGCACCGAGCATTTGGCTGCAGAAAACGACACATTTGGGGCCAAAATATTTAGTTTTGGTGAATATTTAGTCAATCTTTTATGTAGATTTGCCTCACATTCAAACTTGCATTTGAGTCAAAGGATTCACTCAATCTAGTGGGTTCAGACTTTTGACTGGTACTGTCCTGACAAAGTGCAAAATATTTTTCTCAATATTCTTCAGTGGCAAATCTTACAGTTGTTCTGGCAGCAAATCATGTTGTTGATGAAATGTTTTTCAAAGTGTTGTGGGAGCTCAGAACTTGGTGTGGACGGGGGAAAGTTGAAATAGTTTCCTCTGTGTGAGGCCGCTATTCTCTATATCATAGCACACATGCCTTTCCTCAAGCAGGCTGACAGACATGAGAACACTTTCTCTAGGGCTGAGCTTGTGTGAGTCAGGTGCTTACGGGAGACTGATGCCGCTACAGTGACAGTCACAGACGCCTGACGGACGTGTGGGCCGCCGTCCACCCTGCAGATGTACTCCCCAGCATCATCAGTAGTCGCCTGCAGAATACGCAGCTGGGTTCCAAACACCTACATCAACACACACACCCACACACACACACACACACACACACACACAACAATAATAATAAGAACTAGAATGGCTTGTCCAGTGGATGTGCTCTGGCACAAGAAAAGCCCATATTCCACCACTTTGTTAATAGTCCTTAATTGTCAAATAGGTAATTGAGATTTATATAATGAATTATACAGCTCTGAAAAAGAATAAGTTGCTGCTGCAATTTCTTTTTAAATCAGCATCTCTAACATGAAAACATTCCATGCCAGTGTCTGTTCAATTCCTACACAAGCATTTCATTCTGCTTCTTTAGGAACTGATTGGTGATCACCTGAAATACACCTTATTTAATCAGGAAAAGTTTAAAAACACTGCTGTAATCCACACTCTCCTCACACAATGAGACGAGCTGGATGGTAAAACACTACTAGACATTTGTAAAAGGTAATTATTGCCATTTTGTTTAAGACTGAACAAGAGATTTGTTTTCGTTGAATTATTCAAGTTCTGTAAACACTGCATCATTGCTCTTGTTTTCTATTATTTCCTTTAAAATTGTGCTTTAAAGAACAATATTTTTAATTGGAAATTAGAAGAATTATTGTCAGCGGTTCATCAACAATTACACCTATAAAAGATCCAACTTGAGAAGCTGAAGATTTTTGCAGAGGTCTCTTATTTTTTCTGGAGCTGTAAAAATATATTTTGACCAAAAGCAGGACAGCATTTGTGTCCTAAAGCAAAACAGATGACCAGATGTTTGAACTTGGATCCAAACCTGGTGGTTGGAAGAGAGATAGCCATTGGCTCTGCTCCAAGTGACTGAAGGGGGAGGGTTTCCTGGAACAACGCAGTTCAGCTCCAGCGTGTCTCCCTCCACCACAGTGCCAGTGTCGGTTTGGATGGTGATGCCATTTGGAACAGTGTCTCCTAGACGCAGAGAGAGAGCAAACACATTTTAGTTACTGGCTGACGTGATGCAAAGAAAAGAAAAATTGCTTGAAATTAAGTCTGGAACTAGGTCAACCCTTAGGGGCTCCGTCCACAACCTTCAGTGTTTAACTGTACATGCTCAAAACTGGCCCTAATGAGTTCAAGGTTTACCCCATAATTGCCAGGAAATGTATTTCAGTGAACAACCAGGTTTTTTGACTGTATGTGTTCATTTTAATTTTAACCTTATGTGGCAAACCCAATCTGCGGATTCAGTGTGTGCAAATGGACACAAGATGATTTGCAACTCAGTGTCTGCTCAGTGGCAGACTGCACAAGCGACTTTTTATTTAGTGTTTCCATTTATGTTCATCCATGTTTTTATCCATTTGTGCTAGCGGCTTCATAGCCAATATTACAGGCAGCTGCAAAAACTGATTTTTAAATACAAACTAGATGCATTTCCACCAGTAAAACACATTTGGTCCACTACCAGCTCCCTTATCTGTGACGTCAGGGACTCGTTCTCTTACACACATGTTAAAAACGACTCAGCCATTGTCTCTCTCTCCCCATATATTACAGAGGTCTCTTGACCATTTTTAAATGATCGATACTCAGCCCCTGATCAACAGAAAGTTATATTAAATTATATAAACTATAACTATGGATGTTTTGAAAAATTCCACATGATCTTGGATGAGAAGCTGTGCATTTTTTGGCAATAAAAAGAAGAAGAATACAAATGAAGCTTAGAGTGATTTTCTGATGCGATCACACTAATAAATGCATTTTCAACCAATTCTTTCCAGGTCAAATTTAGTGTTTTAGATATTACTGGAATAATAAAACAAAAAAACTGCCTTTAACCATAACATTCGGCCATAAATTGTGAGAAAATTTGGTATATAAACAAACAGAGAAGACAGATCAACACACACTCAAACAGGTGACGAACGCCACATGTCCTCAGTCCACGATACGTACCCCAGACAAAGTTTTAAGCCTTTCCCCCAAAGTTTGTATAGGCTTGTTATATGAAAAGTATATGAAAAGTAGCATATATACCACATATTCCAAACATGTGTCTGTTCAATGTGGTATTTTCCTCCACAGAAATTGCTTCGAAGACTTTGCATGACAAAAAAGGACTCTGCATGTAAACATTTTAGGCCATTCTGGATTAAACACAGACCCTAAAAATCACATTTGCAGAGACTCCTTCAGTAAAGAACACTTGGATGAGTTTTTGTGCCATTGGATTTTTGTGGCCTCACAAGCATGGTGAACTCGGAACAGCTTAGTTTTCATTTATGAACTGTAAAGACTGTAAAGTGCTTTGAAATATTAACTTATAAATTCAAACTTCAAACAAGAAGTAAAATAGTCTCCAAGACCTACATTTCATATTAATTTCCACTTGGATCAGTGTTACTCTCAATGCAATTATCAGTTTACCTTCAGTTACAGTGACCTCAATGCGAGCTTCGGAGGAGCCTGCAGCATTGGTTCCCACGCAGAGATACGTTCCAGCATCGGACATCTTCATGTTGGGGACGATGAGAGTTCCAAAATCGGTTCGCTCCATACGGGCCTACAAGTGATGTGGGGGGTTAAATGACGCTCACACATGTATTGCAATCAATGACAGAAAGAGCTACTTCGCAAGAGCTACGTTGGACTATTTAACACATCGGGTCTTACCTGATTTGATCCCAGCACGAATATATAAGCTCAGAAAAAAAGACAAAATGATCTACTCATATACCCTGATTAGTGAAGTTTTACCTTAGGTCTGTGTAAAGATCTTTGTGCTTATATGTCTCAGGTACAGTATAAGACATGGTTGTTAGACTTTAGATAGATTCATTAAATAATAATCATTGATGAACTGTTAATAGCATCAGTGGGATTGATTAGATGTGTCACAAAGTGAGGGGTTATACAATGACAAGGACTGAACATGATTAGAGGAGACACAAGTTATTTTTCCTGCACTTCGTGTTCATATTTGAATACATCTTGCAATTATGCAAGTCCAGCTATAGTCAACCAGTCAAGACATGTTTAGATAAAATTGTATTTTAGTAGTTTAGGCTAACATGGCTAACACACAGTGGACGTCATTATTCAGCCAAATCCTTCTTGGTAAATACATCTCCAAATCTTCTCTTATTCTGACTATACTGCATCCAGCTCTGCATTAGGATGGATAAGTAGGACTTATTAAAAAAATGAACTATCCATGTATAGTCCAAAGCAATGTGCAGCCAGTGCAGAAAATTGGGTGACTACTGAGGTCTAGTGTGTGTCAGCAACCCGAGTTTTGTATGTCCAGTGCTAAACTGAAGATGGAAAAATTGACCACATGTCTTAGCTGATTAACTACATGGGCAAGAGGAAGTTTTTTTTTTGTTGCCAAAACGTTCCTTTAAATGTACTTTTCTAAATAATGAATCAATTAATATTAAAATACATAAACTAACAACCAATTGTTGAATCCAACTCTTTTGGGAACTCTTTTCTCCCAGGCCTTCCTCCTACCCTACCCATAATTTCTCTCCTCCTTCACTACCATACAGCAATTTTTCACAGTTTTTCTTATTGTTTTAGTTATTCAATTCCATTATCACCTCTATCACCAGGTTTATCATCATTATCATCATCATCCTCATTATAATCAGCCCGGTATATACTTAATATGCACAAGAAAGAGGAAGCTAAGGGGAGGGGGTGTCCGTGTCCCTGTCGGGCCCATTTGGCATCCCGGGCCAAAGGCGCGTAGCTGTGAAGCGCTGAAGCGTGAGGACCCTGAGCGGCTCTGTCTGAAACCCATTCGGGAGCTTTTTAAAGTGCCGCGCTGGCCAGAGCACACACAGTTTCTGCGTGGCCGAGCAACAGACCTGGGAAAGACAAGCTGGGAAAACTGAACCCATGTCGCGGTGCCCCGAGGCAAAAACAAACCCGACCCACAGAGGCTCCCAGCTGTCCAGAAGAAGAGCCTCTCCCATAACTAAAACGAACTGATATTAGCATTGTTCCCAATCCTGGTCCATACGCGGCAAATCTTCACTCACAGAACAAAACCTCATCTTTCATAAATAGTGGGGCAAGACAATCCTAACTTATATTTGAAGTTCTTATAACTTTAAATTAATTGAAGTCATTGCTCCATTCATCACATATATACTTTCTCTAAAATGTTTGGAATGTCGTGCCAATGTCATCCTCTAAACTTTCAGACTCTGACTAGATTTAATTTAAAGCACTCTGAATGACTCTAGACCAAACAGCCACTAGTCCGTTCCTTCAGATATCCACAAGCTTGATAATTTGGTGATGAATGGTTTGGTCACGTGACAAATTCATACTTTACAAGAACCCTTGGAACACAACAATACTTGGGAGGACACTTGGAAGTTTTACAGGACCAGACTTGGGAACCAGCCCCAAAAGCCACATTTGAGCATCCTCTCATAGTGAGCATTCCATTCGTCCCACAATCACTCTGGAATGGATCAAACACCGCAGCCAGCACTATTTCTGTTGCTTCGTGATTAATGTGTGTTACACGATGGGTCGACGTTGTTGGACAAGTTTTAGCACATGCACTTAGTTGACGGTGACTGGTGTGAGAGAGATGAGACAGGTGAGATGATGATTTGGGGTGAGAGACAGACAGTAGACAGATGGACAGACCTGTAGCTCTTCAATACGTCTCTGTAACACATCGAGACTGTTGGACTTAAACTGATGGAAACCGTGAGAAGGTATGGCCTGAACAAACGACAAACGTCCAAGAGACAAGATGGAACAAAAACAAACAAACAAAAACAAAAAAAAAACACAAACAAAGAAGGAAAGAGATGAAACGGTCAAAAAACAGAGCAATGCCAACTCAGCACAATCCTCATAACAGAGATGATGCAGATGTGGGAGAAGATCAGAGGAGAGTGAGAGGAGATTCATATTTCTCACCTGCTGGGGGAGCGTCCCGCCCCTCTTTTTCCAGGTGAGTCCTGGGCTGGGCGTGCCTCCTGCCCGGCAGTACAGCCTCAGGGTCTCGCCCTCGTGGATCTCCACCCGCTGTGGGCTCACCTGGACGTGGGGCAGGCTGGCACCTGGAGCAGCAGCAACATTACCTTCATATCAATGGCCAGTTCTACCAGGTGCTCCTGTAGCCATAGAGATCATAAGCAAGGAAGCAGCTGATAGTGTTTAATGGACATACTGTGCACATAGAGGACGGCCCGGGCCGTGTGCTCGCCGTGAGTGTTGAGGGCCCGGCAGATGTAGTCACCCTCGTCTGCGCGCTCCACAGAGGGGAAGGAGAGAACCCCGCCCCGGATCACGGCACTGCTGCTGATGCGGTTACCTGGGCCTGCTGGCAAGATTCAAACATACAGATTTTTCATTATTAATTCCAGTTTCTGTCCCGATTTAAAGGGGAGTTACACATATTTGATCATTTCTGCACCGTTCCGTTGTTCAGATGTGAATACAATTTTGATCTTCATTATGTTTGATGTGTATTGGTTATCTGTAGATTTTCGACTCAGATTTCCTTATAAAGGTGGTTAAAGGAACCAGTCATTTATGTATTTATTTATGTATTAATTTATTTAGGTATTGACTGACTGATTGATTGTGGAATCCTGCATGTACTTCTGTATCATGAACAGAATTTAAAAAAAATAGGCCAAAACCTTTTTCCACTGTAAAACAATATTTAAGACATCGAGCCGCATTATAACCATGTAACTTTTAAAGACACTGAAGGGTAAGAAGTCTGGTTTTTACCACCCCTTTGGACAATTCTGAAATGGAAAATGGAGAACGAAGCATTTCACATCAAACCTATAACCCTATATATGAATAAATGTACCCTCATGAATTACACAGTCAGTGAACTGAAAATGACTGAAACTCTCCTTGAACTACTTCAGTTCCAATAGTTATTGTCGGAATATGAATGCTGTCACTGTTGTTATACCCTGAAGGTTATGCTTTCAGTACCTTTAGCAGGGGACAAAAACTAACCATAACAGTTTGTAATTACAATCTTTAAGTTGCATTCTCTGCTCTCTATTTTACTTATTTATTCAAATTAATTTTTAGAGGCAATGGGTCAAATCTGCCTTTGAAAGTGAAATTAGTGAACCAATAAAACTTATTCAAGATTCAAAACTGGACCATTCATGTTCTTGACGGACCAGTATTCATCATGTACTTGATGGACCAGTGGCCTGTCCAGGGTGTTGCCCTGCCGTTTGCCCTCTGACAACTAGGTTTTGCCTTGAGTGGGTATTTAATTTGTTTGATCTAAAATGGACTTTATTTCTGACAGTGAAATTGAGCAATAAAACAAATTCTGTTAGTGTGTTTGTGAACCAATAGAGAGAATGTTAACTGTTGTCTCATGGATTTGCAGTGTCATTAATCTCCCTGAAAGCTTACCAGTCCACTCGACAGCAGGGGTCGGGTTGCCAGTTGCTGTGCAGCGGAATTCCGCGCGCTGACCCTGCTGGATGGTGAGAATGGGCGGCTGGACAGTGGCTACTGGCTGGGACCCCTCAGTAGCTACAACAGGGCACAGGGCACAGTTAATCACACGCAGGACAGCAGGTATCCAGACCGGAGAAGCAGTCCCTGAGATCCAGTTCAGCTGTGGCTTTCATTCATGGGCTTTCATTTCTAATTCTCTTGATGCCAAATGATTGATGGCCATATTCATTTTCAGGTCCATGTCCTGGAGGTCTCTCTTTGATTTGTGTCAGTGTTTATTTTGAGGGTCGAGTATTTTCTACAAGATCACTTAGCACCACTTTTACACTTAAAATGAGGTGAAAAATGGAGCAGATGGAAATGTATTAATTTATGACTTATTTTAGGCCAGAATTATACACGTCTGATCAGGTTTTGGCCACAGGACCACAGCTGGCTGTTTATTTTTGCCAGTTTGTGGGTCCTTGAGACCCAGTTTGAGAACTGCTGCTTTCATGAACCATGCAAGCATGTGATGAAATTTTTAATGAGCCCATATCCCACACTTTTCTTGTATTCTGTTTTGGCCACTGTTTTGGTCTGCTTAAAATATTTAGGTTTTATGTAAATAAATTTAAAAAGATCATTTTACTACACAACTTTCCAACATCTCTTTATCCCTGAGATGATGCTTATGTTACTGTCTTCAGGACTAATGTGTGTACATTTCAATGGAAATAGATGTAGATGAATCACTGCAGGACAAATGGATAAATCTAAGTAAACGAGTTTTTTCTTGTGACATCACAAAAACACAACATTTAAAATAGGCTTTTGGAGAATAAATCTGTATAAAATGTGGCCAGACCTAATAAACCAATAACTACAACTTATCTGAGGCAAAATTATGGTATCAAAAAAGACTGTGATGGGGGGGATCTCTAAAATAAGTAAGTTTTGCTAGTACAGAGTTCCATTAGACTAACTCTGAAGGGGCGGCTTCTTGAATAGCTCAGTGGTTCAGTAGTGTAATCCCAGAAGGTCGCAGTGAGGGTCCAGACTGTTGCTCGTGTCAGGCCGGATGACAGGACTGGTCTGGCAGTGCCAGTTCAACTGGGCACTGAGCCCCAGACTCCATCTGTTAGGACTGGAGGGCAGTGGAGCAAAAGAGGGAGTTCTTTCATACAACAGGGAGGACTGTAGGCCTGTTTAAGCTTCAGTCAGGAGGCTCTGCAACTACACAGGGTCTTTTAGCAAATGGCAGCAGATGCTGCAGTGCTTTTTTCCTTTCTTGTTGGAACTAGAACTAAATATATGAAAAAGCCCATTTTTATTTACACTCTATGCCCTACATGGGTTTACATTTAGGTACTGATGGCAAGCTAAACATCAGCGCTAAATGGTTTCTTCACAGGACATTTAAGTGGTGAGGGAAGGTTACAGTTTGTCAGACAAGATCCAAAGTGATTCCAAGGTAGTTGTGTTCACGTAAGTCTCTGAGGAGATGACATATTAGACACAGTATGATGTTTGAAGCTCAATGGTCATTGATGTTTTATCATAGTCCAGCATGAAGAGTACTGAGTGCACCGTGCACGAGGCGCTCCTCTCCGTTCTCACTGAGGCACTACTGTTACTGGAACTGGTAGTTTCACAGTTACTGGAAAGGGTAGCACTTTGCAACAAGGCTGCCCTTATAAATGGCATAGAAATGATTTATAACGTTGTTAATTATGTTGTAGGCAGTTTATAAAACATTTCTAAGCAGTTAGAGACCAGTTATACTAGTTATCATACATTTATGCAGACTCACGGCGAGCAAGATCTGGTGTGTTAATGGCAGTAGCAGGTTAGAAAATACCTGATTAAGTTCAGTTATCACTCACAAAAAGGGAGCCTGAATCAATGTATGATAGCTGTTATAACTTAATCTACAACCTGATTATACATCACTTACAAACCCTTTGTAGGAGTAGTGTTATTGCAAAATGTTACCATGCAAATTTGGGATGATTTGTATGATTTTCATGTGTTATTTGTAATGATTTTGTATGTATGTTTCTTTGAATCCTCAGGAACAGAGAGGAGCCCCATTGTGTGGAGGCATGCAACCAGTATGGGCTAAAAATGTGGGTCAAGTAGAGGCCATGTATACAAAGACACAAACCATTAATTTAGCTCTGGGGGTATCTGGAGGGTTTAAAAAAGGGGGGAAATGTAAAAATGGCTTTAGGAACCAGAACCAAAAAGTTCCTAAAGGAGGTCTGAGTTCTGTTTTTGCACCATAGCAATACTGTTATTCTGGCTGATGCTAAGTAAGTAAATCAATTATTCACTGGCCACACAGTGCTGCCGGCTGGGTCAGATTATGAGAGGGACAGTAAACCTGCATCAAATTCTCTTGTTAAACTTTTCCTGTGGAAGAAAATTCATCTTAAATGAACTAAAGTGCAGTGAAAATGTACAAAACACAAACCTACTAAGCTGGGCTACTGGCTTGAAATAAGAAATTGTCACAGTAGGACCTATCTGTTACGTAAAAATCTTTGAGGCTTTTAGGCTTTAGGCAGATGCAATTGTCCCTACAAAAGCAAATTTGGGGTTTCTTTGCTTTTTTTTTCTTCTTTGTTTCATAGCACCGTTGTATAAAAGTAATCGTACACTTTAGGCCGCATGTTAAGTAATGGCCGAGGTGATCTGGACACCAAATCACAGTTGTGATGTTACATATGATGACACCCCCCACTATTATAATCTGTTATTTAGGTCTCTGTACCAGGTCTGTCAAAAAAGGAAAATGAACATCTTACAGCCTGATTAAAATCTATATATCTATATATGTATTATACATTTATAAATCTAAAGTAATATATTTGAAACAGCCCTGATGTTATTCCTGACCCACTTTTCTCTCATGTTCTATTGCTGAATCATACGATTGAAATATATATATTAAATGATTACATTTTAAATAAAAAAATTAAATCTTAATGATATCTGCTTTGAATCGCTCTTTACAGGATTGAGTTGTTGTATTGATCTTACATGGCCATTACTTGGATGGGATAGAACCATGCTGTGGATGGTGGCTGCATGCATATGCATGTGTGTGTATGTGTATGTGCAAGAGAGATAGAGAGAGCGATAGAGAAATAGAGAGAGACGGAGAGAAAAAGAGAGAGACATAGAGTGAAAGAGACAGAGAGAGAAAAAGAGAGACAGAGAGTGAAAAAGGGAGAGACAGAGAGTTAAAGAGAACGAGAGACAGAGTGAGTGAGTGTGAGAGGCTGAGATCCATGTGGACTTACGCTGTCTATGTCCTTCAAACATTTCATAGGCTGTGAAAAACATCTCAGCCTTAGACGCCTCTGTGAACGAGGGACAGGCAAACACCAGCAGGTGAGTCTCCAGAGCATTCAGTACCCCAGGCCAGCAAGAGAGAACCTTCCAAAGCCTTAACACAGCCTACACTGTTCTACCCACCAAGCAACAGCTCTCACAGCTCTGGCACTTTTCCCATGGGTTTGAAAGTTTACAAAATCCAAGACTTAAAGGGCCCATATTCCACACTTTTCATAATTTGTGTCTCATTCCAAAATCTGTTTGGGCAGGGGCGTATCAAGCTTTCCACAAGTGGGGGTGTTCTGAGATGGGGATGCCAAGTTATAAATCCAATTTAATCAATTTAATACAATATAATCTGACAAA
>JBBMFX010000128.1:4374164-4398528 GCA_037832545.1 Rhabdalestes septentrionalis
CACACACACACACACACACACACACACACACACACACACACACACACACACACACACTCTCTCTCTCTCTCTCTCATATACAAACACACAGGTTTGCTCGCTCTCATGTACAAACATACACTCAAACACATACACAAAAACACACATACACATGCTCTCTCTCTCTCACATACACACACTCTGGCTCGCTCTCTTATGTTCACACATACACTCACACACACACATACACACTCATACATTCACACTCTCACACTAAAACACACTGACATACAAACTCACATACACACATATACTCTCGCACACACACATGCACACGATCTCACACACACACACACAAACACACACACATACACTTTCTCACACATTTCCACATACACACTCTTTCTCTCGCACATACACACATACACTTACACTCATACATAAACACTTACATTCACACACACACACACACACACACACATTCACATTCTCTCAGGCAGGGGCGTATCAAGCTTTCCAAAAGTGGGGGGGTTCTGAGATGAGGAGTTATAAATACAATTTAATCAATTTAATACAATATAATCTGACAAAAGTGGGGGGGGGGATGGAATCACATTTTAACAAAAGTGGGGGTGTTGAATCCCCCCCATCCCCCCTGTGTGCTACGCCCCTGTGTTTGGCCTCAAGCATTCATTATTAGTTCTGTGTGTGTGGGCGGGCTTAACCACTGTGGGCTGAATAAAGGGGTATATGAAAATACAGTCCATTGTAAATGCAACACAAACTATTTTTGCTACTTGGGTGTAGTCGATGTAGGTTTAGAAATATAGACTGTATTTATGTACTAAAAGAAACTTTTGATTTTCCATGATATGGGCCCTTTAGAAATGTCCAATTATACTAAATAATTTGCACTCATGTATAGTGATATATATTTGGAAGAATTCACTTCTATAATGCATTATAAAAGTGTTACTTGCTACAATTTAGGCTCGGTTACTGGAGACTGCACCTGAAAGATTACATTTTGCATGTTTACACGATAGTTTGGCAAAAAATATAATTCTACACGACCCTCCATTTACCACAGTCAATCAGCCTAGACATGAAAATGATCTTTCATTTTTACATGTGCATTAGAATTACAAAGCCTGTGGTAATGGAGCATTAGACCCTATTAATTAACCTTCAGTAAACTGCCTCTAGATGATCAGACTCGCTTATGTGGTTTCTGGTCCACCTAAAATGGACAAAATTACAGACATAACTTAGGCTTTTATAAAGTCATGTGGTTTTTTTTAGCTATTCAACATTCTTTTATAGACAACAAGTCTATTTGAGACTACAACCATGTTAACTGTAGCCCACCAAACCCATCTTGGCTGATCGGCTGCATTTGAATGGGTAGTTCATTTCATTTGTCACCAAACTATTCCTTTAAAACCCATGATGCTCTTCCATTTTCGACAAAACCCAACATTTGTTGATTTTGCCTCCAATGAAAGAAGTTGATCGAAGGTCAGTTTACAGGTCAAACACACTGAGCAGGAGAAACTGTGTGCAGGTACAATGGGAAAGGAAAAACAGCACAGCCAATATGCAAAACATGCAGGTTAGTGTCAAAAAACATCAAAGTAAGACATCTATAAACACAAAACTTATATACTCTCTGTAATACAGCTTGTGATTGATCCACATACACACACCAATTACACATCCATTACTGCATTGTTTTAATCGGGTCAGTTGGTTTTATAGAATTGTTCACACATCCATTTCACAGTTTCTAAGAAAAGCACTGGAATAGAAGAAACAGCACCACAGTAATAATTCTCAAACCAATTTAAATAAACAATGAAATGGAAGGGATCTAAAGGTACTGGACGATAACTGGCAAAAAAAAAAAAAACAACAACAACAAAGCACCACAGAGAACTTTAGGTGAAAAATAAAACAGGAGGAAATAATGTTAACATGTTTGTTGAATAAAAAAATACAGCACAAAGTTATAAAATAAATATGGTATGAGCTCCAAGATAGTATTTATGTACATGGTTTGAGAGCACATTCATGCAGATTGGAATCGGCCCCGCAAAAGCAGCAGGTTAAAATAATCATTGTATTATCAATTATTGAAATATAGTTTTAAAAAAAACGTGAAGAACAAAACTTGTCCAAATAAGTTCAAATAAAATTTCAGACTGCTTTAAACTGGAAATCCACTTAGTATAAAGAGGACCAAATATAAAAGTAGGCCCTAATGAATGACACAATCATTCTGCATTAAACATAGCACCATGAGAAGACAGAACATTCACTGCAAGGTGTACAAAACAGTAGTAATCGCACAAATTCCAGTGGTGTGGGGGTGAAAACGTTGCAGTCCTTTTGGCCAAAGGCTTCCAGCAGCTAGTTCATCACACTGACCCTGTCAACCACTATCCCCATCAGGCCTCCTCAAGACAGAATTGACAGCTGTCAGTCCTCCTCAGAAAGCTCCACTTGAAAGGTTGAATGGTGATAATACCACCACAGCAGACACACAAGACCCCTCCACCACAGAAAAGTCATTATAGCAGCAAGGAACCCAACACCAGTGTTATTTCACCACTTTCAACATTTTTTTTTTCAACCTAATCTACTGCATCTGCAGTGCAGTCAATTGCAACAATTAAAGAATTCTCCTCTGAGTACAGAAAACGAGGTTCAACCTGCTTGTCGTAGAAAAAAATGGCCGGCTGCTCAGTTATGTAACAAAAAAACATCATAACCCAGGTTTAATCTACTGTATTCAGCTCCAAAATATGTCCATAACCTGTCTCGGGAATATCTCCCTCATGCTTCTTTCATTAGAACCGTGTTGGCTCAGGGATATGCCTGAATACAGGACATAAATGTATTATTTTTGTAAAGGGTGATGGCATGAAACCACAGTTATTTTCCTCTGGTCACAACCGCATCCATTGACATGCATTCCTGTTAAAAAAGGCCACTGTATTCAACTGTAAATATGGAGACTGAAAACTATGAACTACTCCATGTTGTGGCAGTTGCAAGAAGAATGAGTGAGCTCTACAGTTTACTTCAAAAACTTTTGCCCACATAGAACTATGTAGATGCTTTTGGCTGCCATGTGTAAGTTACACCAACTCTGTGAGTCTATTTTGTGCCGCTCGCTATCTGCATTTTTCAGTTTGTCCCCATTGAAAATGAATGAGGGCAAAATTTTGAATAAAAAATTTGCACACAGCAAGGATGGGAAAAACAAATTCCTCAGATGTCAAAAGGTGAAGCAACCATAATAAACAAGGAATTTCAGTTCCGCTCACTTTCCTTACAGTTTTCTGGTATCCACGCAAGACCAGACCAGAGACACAATAACAAATTCTTCCTATGGAACAACTTAATTTACAAATATAATGTGAGTCAATGTGTTTTCAGTGCAGAGATACACCTCTATGTTATTGTTGCCGGTAGCTGACCATACAACATAGATGTGGAAGACAAAAATTTGGTTAAGAAACACCGCAGTGCTCCTTTAAATTTTTAAGGTACCACATAAAGATTCCTTTAGACTGAACTACAGTTACGTCCATATTACATGCGACACTAAAACAAACATTTTTTTAGTTATATTGGATAAACACAACCATTTTTGGGATACAAATAAGCTTGATTCAAAAGCAAACTGTACAATTGAAAATGATACAAAAATATCTATCTATATATATATTTTTTTTTAAGAGTTGGAAAAACAAGCTGTTTCCTTATGATTCATAATTTAGAAAAAATTGTCTGTAATTCTTTTAAAACAACTCCAACAAAGGTCAAACATTTAAAAAATGCTGAAAATTAACTGTGTTTGTATTTAATTAATCAAGTTGTTTTCCTTCTCAATATGAACTGATTTTTTTCAATGATTTTTTTCCTCATAATTGCTTCTGTATTAATCATTCACAAGCTGTATTGTTTCATTAAAAACAAAGGGTTGATAAGGCAGTAGAATAATGCTAAAGTGAGTTGATTAGTCAGAAAACCAAAGGAAAGCAGAAACTAAACATTTTCTAGATGCAGTTTCCACACGACAAACAAACCCAAAAACAGCCATGCTGTTGGTCATGGCCAAGAGGTTAGCACTCATGAGAACAGCCCATGATGGAAAGCAATGAGAGAGGTGAGCAAAAGCCAAAGGCATGCAAGCAGCCGGGCAGGAGACACTGACAGGTGGAGCTTGAGGTGGTCTTAAGAGGACGCTGGTGAGGAGAACAGCACCGGTCACAAACCTTGGACCTGGAGGACAGCAGAGCTTTCGTCCATGCCGAACATGTTGGAGCCAGTGCAGATGTAAACACCGTAGTCCTCAGGCTGGACGTTCTGAATGGTGAGAATGCCGTTGAAGTCCATGGCGCGGTTGGGCAGCTTGCCATTGCCCTGGCGAGTCCAGACCAGGGTGTACGCAGGAGACTGTGTGAAGTTCAGTCAAAATAGTTAGGCAGGAGGTTCCAATGTCCAATGTAATTATGTAATCATACACAATATCTATATTGGTTCTGTGTTTTGCTTGGGTGCTAACAACTCAATATACTCACAGTATTTAGAATGAGATTTGAGAAAGTGGGAGTGTATTCAGTAGAGGCCTGATTCACTAATTAAACTGGATGGGGTAAATATGCTGGACTGGTTTGTTGACAGATTGGACAATGTATATACATAAAATATCATGATTAACAGAATAATTTTTTCTAAACCCTGCATACGGTCACTTTTTTGTGTATGACATCACAATATTTTCCATATCCCGATTTTTAATTTCGTATTGCAATATTATAATCCTTCACCCCAAGTATTTACATCAGCTTTGATAAAGTGCAATAGTGTTTTCCCAGGTAAACTAATCCAGCTCAAGCAGTAACTTCAGAGGGGGAAACTTTAAGAAAATGCAAACAAAATGACACATGAACGTAGATTAGATTCAAACTCCGTCCACTTAAATGCTATCTGTGAATCAAAGATGAAACAGTAAATGAAGCTTCCAACATAAGCGGTGTTATGCAGCAAATGCTCCTACTTTGCTCTTGGCAGTGCAGATGAAGTTCACTGTAGCTCCCACTGTCACACTCTGGACCTTTGGCTCCTCAATGAAGACCTCAATGGGTTTGGTTGGAGAAGCTGATGAGAGACAATGGAAGATAATGTGAGTATACTAGGGTCATGATTACTCAAATAATAACATAAATGTAATGTTCTTAATGAATTAGACAAGTGATTAATTTGTAGTTTGAATGACAACCAGAAAACTGTTTAAATAAACATTATTATTGCTTTAGCCTGAACGTTCTCTACAACAGGAGCTGTAGGTGCACACACCACTTTTGTATGTTGCTGAAAGGGAAGAAACAAACAGAAGCAGGATCTCAGCATTACCTGTAGCTACTAATTTTATGCAAATTAAGTAAGATTAAATACAGCTTTTATAAATTGCATTCATATAATTACTTGATTATTGTCAAAATAATTGCAAGGCTGCTCAATGTATGAAACTTCTGTAATCAACAGTTCCCCTTAAGTATAGTAGAGGATAAGTTTTAATTAAAAAATATGTTTAAATACATAATGAAATCCATTGAACAATAAGCTAAAATAAAACAAAGTGATTTAAAATGTATAAACATTTAAGTGAAAGCCTGAAGTTGACTTTGGCTTAAGCAAACACAAAAACTTTTCCGAACTGCTTTTTTGCAATCTGGAATTAACTTACGACTTCTGACCCATGTGAACACAAACATAAGTGTTAATAACTCATGATTTTCCATGTGTAACGTTCCAGAAGTCTTTTAAAAATTAAATCTACTTGCCTGTACCAGATGAGTCACCTGCTTTCCTGAACTAAAACTTGCATTCTCTCATTCTCAAGAGCAAAACATCAAAAAATCCATTTCATCCCCCTGAACCTCAACAGATATGAACAAATATGTACTTCATATAAAAGCAGTCTGTGTGTTGCTATCCATAACAATAAAATCTGCAGACAGAGGCCTATCGACATGGGCATTAAATATCCCTGAAAAAACTGCATTACTTGTTACGACGATCTCAGCACGGCTGCGGTTGGTGTGGAGGCGGTCTCGGCAGGTGCAGGTGTACACGCCAGCGTCTGAGGGCTGTACACTGGAGAAGTGCAGCTCCTCTCCTGCAGGAAATGGAAGAGGAAAAAATTGCGTACAACCACGCTAACTCACTACACAGTGCATGAAATCATGCTGTCAGCACACATAGATGGGGGTCCTCGGATTACACCAGCCTCGACATCTAACGTTTCAGTTTTGCGACTTTTACAGATTGTAAACGAGTGTTTCGGTGCAGACCGTTAGCGGCATACTTACGGACTACGTAGAAACGTAGAATATGCAGAAGACACGGTATGAGTAAAGTTGGTATGAGTACAGTGTATTTATTTCCTTTTCCTTTTACTGTGGTTTAGCTGTGCTTTTATGTTTTAGATTAGGATTTTCCAACTCGACATGAACGGAAATTCAGGCTACATCACTGTCGTAAGAATGGATCTGTGGAACTCGAGGACCCCTGTACACTGATACCACAGACCAGAAACAAGGAAACTCTGCAAACTAACTGTAATGGACAAGAATTAGTTTATTTGTATCATAATGAGCTGAATCAGGTGCTGAATAAATTAAGTAAAAAACAATCAATACTGTCAACAAAGACCCTGCATTAGAGTAAATCAATGCAAACGAATTGAATACTTGGAAAAAAGGTACTTGTTTAACATAATATTAATAAACACGCTCTGCTGGCTGACAACTGCCACTGCTGGCTTCCATATCTGTGGCCTATAACGGGCATGTAAAAAAAATTCTGAATATTCAATCCTTATAACGTAATATCATTCAGAGTGACTTACTGGACAAGGGTGCATCGTAAATAAATGTGTCAATTAAAGAACCCAGAAGCATTTAATTCTTCTACAGTCTTATTGAAAATTGTTAAAGACAAGTTTGCGTGATGTCTGAGACACTGCGTTATGAAAATGTTCCTGGTCTGAAAGACAACTTGTTCCTCTGCATTTACCATGAATTTACCAATATAAACATTATAAGTAAACTCAGAAGAAATGTTAAGGTTCATTTGAGAAAGTACATAAAACACATTTTATAGACAATAAGACCCCTATCTTCGGTTTCTAACTTTCTAAATAGGCTTGCATGTCTCGTCTCCTATGACTAAGCATGAGATCTGTACCGTCTCTGCGTCTCTCAGTCAAGCTGGAGATGGGGCGGCCATCCTCACGGGTCCAGTAGAAAGAGTGGGGTAGTGCTCCCGACGCCTGGCATCTGAGAGTAACAGAGCCTCCCTGAGCCACCAGCACCCTCTCAGGATATACCTTCACCACCAGAGAGGCGGCGGCTGGCAACAAACATACACACAACTTCCATTATTCACGCCGGTTTAAAGTGACACAGCGTGCCAATATCACAACAGGGCTCACATAGCCGTTAAAAGTGAATTCCAATTTCTCAAATTTTCTGCATAATTAAATTGTTGAGAAGTAAACAAAGTCATCCAGAGTGGTTTGTTGGGAGATGGTTTATTACAGGGACGTATACAGAGACACTCAGATTTCTTTACAGTGGTTCTTTACATGGGAAAGAGGGGGTACGATATCCACAACAATAATATGAACATTTTATTAACTAAATAATCTGAGAAAATACAAATGCTCTACATGTACCTTGCTGCCTCTTTGATTTTTTAATTTTTGTTTTTCATGAGGTCTGGTTCCATTCATAACCACTGTGAAAAATTCAGACATGAGAAATTTCTCTTGAAATCAGTCTGAATGACTTTGATTTCTGCCAAATCAGACTGAATGATTTTGTTTAAATCTGCAGACATTCTATTATAAAATGACACAAGATGACTTAAAGCAGTAGCAGCAGCCAATTCAAGCCTGATTTGTGGCTGTACCTTTATCCATTTTTTGGTCCATTAGAGACAATGGAAAAGTATGTATTTCTGATTAATGTAGAACTGAATAATGAATCATAATTACATCAAATCAAATCAAATCAAATTTATTTGTATAGCGCTTTTAACAAATAGACATTGTCTCAAAGCAGCTTTACAGAGTAACACATATCAGAGCATATGTTATATTACATAAATTCTATAAATCACTAAATGTGCTTTGATCTCACCATTATACGGGCTGCATTTGACTCTGGCCTGTGGATTTCCAACATATCCAGGTGCACATCTGTAGAGTAGTGAAACAGACTGACATCGCAGATCCACTGTGATTCAAAGCAAAACACAGGAGTGGCTCTTAAAGTGGGCCGACTTACCGCTCACAGTACTGGCCCGTGTACCCTGGCTGGCAGGCCGTGCACTGGTGGTCCCCATTTCCCAGGCTTTCACATGTCGGAGAAAATCTAAACACAAATTGTTACTCAGCAATAACATCAAGAAGTTTTCATATTCATGCTGAAAGCAAGACAGTGCTTTGAGATATCTCCACGTTCTCAAAAACACAGAACAAGTGCAATATCATGTGAATATACTTGTGCTAAATCAATCGCTAATCCTAGTGCTAAATCAATTAATTATGAGCAATATCTCATAGTCTTACCATGTGAAATATTGCTACTTGTCAAAATTACTTATATACTACTGATCTCTATTATGTGCAAAAACATATTTCAAATGACCATGTGTATTAGTAGTGATTCACTTCACTACAAGTTATTTTTTCTATATAGTACAGTTTTAAGTTTTTATTTGACTTTAGACTTAATATTGTATATTATTCCGTGTCTCTGTGGGTCTGTGCAGTCGTAACATAAGCAAGGACCAATAGATTTCTATAATGAACATAAATATATACACAGCTCCAATTCAATTCCAGGAGCAACACTGACTTCATGTTTCATTACTTTAGACTACTAAAGGTTAAATTAGTGTAAATAATATGTTCCTGTTTTCTGTGTGCTTATTTTTGGACTAACTGGTTCTCTGGGTCAGTGTGTGGACAAGCGCATGGCTGGCAGTCCTCTGGAGTTCCAGCAGAGGCATCCCCAAAATAGCCGGAGGCACACTGCTCACACAGCTCACCCATGGTGTTGTGAAGGCAGTTCTGTCAATGAGAAGCAGGATTAGCCACGTCAGAGTGACGATATTAGCTAATGCAGCATCTTACAAGTCTTTGGATTGATACCTGGTCTGCCAGTTAACCTGTGCAGCAGGCATGAGTTCTAAAAGGCCAGTCAGACCACTAGTACCACTAAAGGCATGCTGGCCTACAGGATTCATAAAAAGGAGATTAATGTGGCATGTGGATGCAGCATACCGTGCAGATGCCAGTCTCTGGGTGACAAGAGTCTGAGTGGCCGTTACATTCACAGAGTTCACAGTGGCCAAGATACAGTCCTCCACCTGTGCGGGTGTAACCTGGAGCACAGTCCTGCAATACAGACAGAGAGCCACAACACTTTAGGTCCAACAAAATCAAAAACCTCAAAAAAGTCCACATTGAATTCAATGTGAATTCAAGTTAATGTGAATTGTTCTGTGTATTGTGTACATTTATATACATCTATTGTATTTTGTATTTATATATACATGTCATAAATGCACCTCTAGTTAAAAGCATTCTTCCTTTTCATATTAATGCAATATAGCTGACAATTTTCCTGCAACAAGTGCCGAATGTCTGTATTTCAGCCAAACACAGGAACTGGAACTTGGTCGCACCTGGCAGGACAGGCCTTGGTACCCAGGTGGACAGCGGCACTCCTCCACCTCTAGAGCCTCGGGCCGACCCGTGTAGAGGGGACTGGCGATCTCCATAATGATCCCCGAAATGCTGGATGAGCGCATCTCTGTGTGATAGGAAGCTCGGATCAGGATGTCATCCAGGTCAGCCAGCACCATCATCAGGTGCTCCCGAGTGGCTGGCATGCCGTCGGGACGCTTCCAGTTCTCCTACACAGAACAAGATGAAGAGAAGGACTCTCAGTGATTTTATACGGATTGCTTTTACTTTAAATCAGTATATACATTTTCAGTATAGAGACCTTTTTTTTCCTTCTGTTAGCATTATTCTAAGAAAGACAAGCAGCAAAGTAATGAAAAAAATATTTTATTCATTCACTCGTAATCAGTCAGACACATTCGACACTTTCGATCAATTATTTTTACTGCTCAATGATTTCCCACCTCTCTAAAGACGATCTCAAAATCATGAGACTCCCTTGTGGCCTGACCTCGTCGCCAATCCTGGCGGGCCACTAGTGTGATATCATTACCCTGGAAACATAAAAATGTATTTGTTTAAGTTATTTATTTTTTTTAACAGGGTTCTGTTTCTCTGTATGCCATAAAACATCTTACTTACAATGATCTGAACATCAACATCATCTATGGGAGCTCCTCTTGATCCAGGCACGTATGAGATTGTGTACCTGAGCTTTCCACCATAGGAGGACACCTGTAGGAGTAGGACAAACACCAGAATAAGTTTATTTCTGTTAAAACTGAAAGGTAAAAAGGCTCATCGTCACTCTTTTTTGCCTTTATCATGTAGTGTCAAAGATACCATCACAGCTATAGTAGAAACAGCTTAAGAATCGACCCACAAGTCACTTTCCCCTCTTTGAAAGTGATCCAGTGACCTGACCAAATGAGGTCAATACACATTTGATGTCAGCACAGGTGGAGGAGCACAAAAGCCTGGATTAGATCAGGGGATGGATCAGCACTTTGGTGCTTGAGCCAGACCATTCAAGCCTAATTACCTTGTCCCCTCTGAACGTCTCTGGAAGTTGCCAGAAGAGCACGTCCTCCGGGTTTAAGCTGAACCCTTTGTAGACCAGAGCGTACTAGAGCACAGGAGGAAAGAGTTGCAGTAGCAGTAGAAAAGACAGAAAGAAGCACATAAGCATGGCAGAGAGCAAAGCAGAGCAGATCAAAGATAAAAAGAAAGAGTTTCAGGTTCCTAAAGATTAGTATTATATCATTACTTTAGACACAACAAAGGCAATATAGGCCAAAACGTGGTGTGTTGTAAAATTCAACTTCGATGTTTGGTGAGATTTATCCTGTGTCTAAATCAAAATAGGGTTTCAAAAGTTCCTCCCGGCGCACACTTTACTTTTCCATGCAAGATTTAGAGGGAAGGACCGCCCTAAGTTCATACACATACCTTCTCACAACTAAAGGTTAATTAATGATTAACTAACTTCTTTACTACTTAAAGCAATGAGTCACTTTGTCAACTATTAAACCCTTTTAAAATGAGTGTAATAACCAACTATGCCACGTTGCTAAAGATCAACTTGTTTGTAGCCCATAGTGTGGTATTTCAGTAACATGCAGTCACTAAGTGACTACCTTTTTGGAGGAACCTGGGAGAGCAGCACTGGACTCACTCAAAGTGTTTTTTCTCTGCTTATCCTGTCAACAAGACCAAACCAGTGTCAAAGCAGTGAAGAGCAATGCTGAATTTAATGAAAGAACTTCCAGCGTCTAAGTATTTCAACAAATATACCAAGATGTCCTCAATCAGCAGGTATGTTTGGCTTCTGAAGCTTGCATCTTTCATTTTGCACTGGAACTTTAATTTTGCTAACAATTAATGAAGGTAAATAACATACTAAGTACCACGAAGCAGTGATGAACTGGGATATTTTGAGCTGGGTCTTTAGTTCAGGTGATACATATCAAACCAAAGCCAAAAATGAGGGAAAAAATATAACTTTTCAATGAAGCTAATTTCTGATAGCTTCCCAATAGGATTCTAGTACATTTACATTTACAGGATTTAGCAGATGCCTTTATTCAAAGCAGCTTTCATTACCGAATTCCAGAGGCTACCACCACATCATTACCAAACACTAGACCTCAAGGAACATAACAGGCTGATCAGCCACAGCATACAATCCACTGACAGGTAAAGAATATAACTTCGTAATTGGTTCCTATGATTTCAGTGAATAAGGTGGGACATATAAGGCAGCAAGTGTCTAGCTAGTTCTCAATCTTAAGAAGAAAAACTCGGTGAGAGTAAGAATCTAAGTGACTTTGACTGAAGGCCAAACTCTGATACCTTTATGGTCAGAACATCTCCCGGAAGCTACATTACTGATTCAAAACTAAAGAAAGAACCTTTAGAAACCAAATATGGCCTGGTTGATCTTCCGGGTTTGCTGTTTTGCTGAAATGCTGGTTTTAATGCTAGTTCAAAGCGTAAACGAGCTCCATGGAGGCCACCAGAGAGAGTCTATGGTACCTTCACTGAGGTATGGTGGGGGACATGGCCTTGGGAAGTATGGTGGGTCCCTGTGGCCCTCAAAGAGGAAGTTTTGGCAGAAGGCGGGGAAGGGGGGCTGGGAACGTGGCCACCTGAACGACCCATGGAGCTAGAGGCACCAAACAAATACGTGGAAGAAGAGGTTCTGGAGGAAGAAGTTCTGGAGGAAGACGGAGGAGAGAGAGGAGAAGCTGCCTGCCCCCCAGTGAGGTTGGTGAGGAGATCCCAGATTTCATCATCAAGCTTACGCGCTTCGTCAGCAGACAGCTGGTGAGAGGCGAGGAAAGTCATGGAAATAGGAACAATAGTGACACAAAGGTCAGGTATGATAAAAGCAAGGGATCCAGGGGTTATTCATGAATATTGCATGCAGAAAGAAGGATCAGAAAGGGCATGCATAACAGTCAGGTTAAGATCTAATTCAGTTACAGCAAGACCAGGTTACATGTGATCAGAAAACAACAGGAGGGCTTATGCGCTCACACCTGTCCTGTTATTTCATTCAGGCCGTTTCAGTCTTCACTCCACTGTTTTGTATGACTATAACGTTTAGTATATTGCCTGTACCTTCCCGCGAGGTGACTGACTTAATGATTACAAACTTAAATATCTGTGTCTGTGCATTTTGCCGACTTATTTTATGTTTTTTTAAATCATTGTAGTAATTTTTTCAGTCTTTCCTTTGATCTTGATATTATGGCAGTCTATGTAAACTGCAGCATGCATGACTACCCTGAAAGTTCTTTTTGAACCTCCTGGTCAAATCGGCCAGTAGAACCTATACTGTGTCTAATATAGATATGAGGTAATTGAAAGTGATCCCAAATGCTGCAGTATTTTTCAAGGGGATTCATTTGTTGCATGTGTTGTTCAAAATCTTAAGTTACTTCTAACATCCAACTGACATATTTGTGTGAGAATGATGGATATTGCGAAGTGTTATTTCAACCAACTAAAATAACCAATTGGATTCATATGGTGGAACATGAGTACACAATATTTGAGGCACTGCTTGAGCACTCAGAAACCATGCTGACATGCTGACAAAGCATGAATAAAAGATATGAAGCAGGAATAATAAAACAATGGCCACCAATCATGCAGACTTAAGACTGCATCTGAAACTCACTGATGGAAAAAAACAGGCCACATCAAACCACAACAAATCTAACACGCTTAATGCTTTACCTTGTGCGCTCGCTTTGAACGAGTAAAGTGAGCCTTCTAAGAGCAGAGAAAAAATTCAAAATAAACACAATTTCTTGAAAATGAGGAGACAATGTAGAAGCTAAGATCAAAGAAACAAAACTTCCATCTAAATGATCACTGACAAAATCTTTTGTCTATAAAGGAGCTCCAATCAACAACTTCACCAAAGTCCCCAAACATGAAATAGCAAATAGCAAAAGAATGCAAAGCTCGCAGAAGTGGAAAGAGAAAAGCAAGAGCAAGTCCAGTTTTCTGTATACGAATAAAGAGGAGGCCCTATGGCTTAGGAGTTCTAAACCATGTCAGATTGTACCTTGTCTCCCTGGTAGCTGCTGGGCAGTTGCCAGTAATGGGGCTCTTGGCCGACGCGGTCGAAACCAGTGAAAGAGAGCTGGGTCCCATCTGTGGACACCTCCACCGAGAAACCGGTGCTGATGCGGTTGGTGCGTTGTCGGTTCACAAGAGCAAAGCCCTGAATGTTTCCTGGTGCGAACTCAGTGGTGACCTGAATAAAAGGGAGGAAAACAGTACACATATACGTCTATTAGGGTTGAGCCAAACCCGAATACGGTATTCGGAAAACCCCGCTCCCACTGTTGCCTAGCGTAAAGCTGAACAATTAGGAAGAAGGAGGCGGAGACATTAAATCCTGCTCATCCGGAGAGGGCAAAGCCAGTTACGCTCTCTTCCATTTCTTGCCACATGGCTGGGGCATCTCCGGTGATTAAGCTCCTGTTTATATTTTGCCCCTACTACATGACTGCATTCATTTTCAGACTTCAAACATGCCTTAACTGGGCACTGTGCATGAAATCAACTGAATCAAAGTTGAAATGAGACAGAAGTTAACAGGCCTTACCACTTGTCTGTAGTAGGAGGAGCTGGAGCACTGCTGAGTGACTCCCATACAGAAACACGGCAGACAGCCATCCTTGTTTGCGGGGCTGAGGTGGAAGGTGCCAGATTTGCAGTTGGAGCACGACGGACCCTCCACATTCATCTGGGTGTGAGAGAACATATTGTGAAATTGCATAAGTGTTTTCATCCAAACTTGGACTAGTGATATGCGGTGGGATTCATAAAAGTGAGCCTGCCTTGCAAAGGCAAATCCCATTTGATCGGCAGCCCTCGCTCCCTCGCTGGTCACAGCTGTAGCAGTTACCTGTGGACAGGAAACATTTTCCAGTCAGAAGCACTGCAGACACTTACTATAAATGTAGTGGCTCTTCCTGTCTCTTTGGAAAAAGTCAAATGATGAAAAACACATTCATTCACAGTGCAAAGTCTGTCACCTTCTCATTAGTTATATACTGTATTTAATTATATCATGACCAAATTGTACACTGCAGTTTGTCTCAATTAACACATACCATTGTTTCCAGGAGTGCAGCTCTGTCCACGATCAGGATTGCCTGTGTATCCTGGGGCACACCTAGAAAAAGAATCAGCGGCACAATGAAAAACAAGGAGTTTGTTTGTCTTCTACAACAGATAATACACCATGTGGAGACATGAAGGAACTCTCTCTAGAACATGTAGATGATTTACAGCATCTAGAAAAGCTCTGTGAGTGTCCTCATTGCACAGGACTGTCTCAGAAAGAGAAATATAATGCATGCAACAGACATACATGGACAACACTGGCACTTTTGTATAGATGAGGAGGGTCTGGCTGACTGCTATCGATGCCCAATAACCAAAAATGCTGCGTGTAACAATATACGAAAAAATCATGACATTGTAATGAAAAAATGTGACTATATCATGGACAATGCTTTATGGGGGGTGAGTATTCAAATAATTATGGTAAATGATGCAGATTGAACCACAACTGAATACAGACTTTATTTAAATTTTGAAACATTTTGAATCTTGAACCGAGAATCATGAATCAAATCATAAGCTGAGTGTATAGTAAAATATATTTTATATTTATATCTGAAATTTCCATTTAAGACACCAGTTGTTTGGAAAATACTCTCTGGTATGACTTACAACTGTTGCAACTGTTACAATTCACCATTGAAATAAACAGCAGAATCTCATAAGGACACCAGACTTTGACAGGCATCGTGCCAATGTTTTTTAATGAGGGTACACACACTGGCACGGACGCGTGGTGGCGCCTGCTGACACCGAATGACAATTCATTTTCTGTCACAGCATGTCACTCAGCATTTTGCCCTTGTGGAGTTAAGTTACTGCTTTTAAGTTGATTCACAGTGACAATGACAGTAAATCTGTTCAAGTCTTTACAGACTTTTTTTCCCCGTGTCACTTTTAGCTCAAAAAAAGCAGTTGGTTGCTGGTAATGTGATAATACCAAATTAACTGATTCAGTTATGTCAAAAGTTTTATTACATTTATAGCGAATTTAGATTAATAGAGATTTACCAGTTCAGCCTGGATTGCTGTGATATATTTGGTGACTTATATTATGGTCTAAAATCACCAAATCATGTTGTAACTAAAAAGGTTAATACTCATTGAAGTATTATTGGAAATATTTTTTTGATACTAATAAACGTGTGGGATGTCAGTGTCAGCCATTATGACCTAAAAAATAGAAACATACACTTGCTTGTGTAAGCAAGAAGAGCAAACATTAAGTGAAAGCAATGCAAGCATACAGAATGATGATAAGCTTCTCTTTGTGGTCATTAAAAGAGGAAAAAGCAGATTCAGTGTGACAGTGGTACCCAGGTTAGGAGATGGGAGAACTGCAACACATTATTAAATATATTCATCCTAGCATTTCTTAAAACAAATGCAGAAAAACCGAAGAACCTGAGAGCAAAGTAGGACCTGAAAGGCTCTATTGCTTACATGAGGAAAAGCACCTCGCCCCAAAGCTCAACAATACTGGCTGAAGAACTTACCTGCTGGGTGTAAGCTCCAAGGTAGTCCATTCTATCATTTCAGTCATGATTCTGACACCAGCCACAAAAATGTTTGCCAAATTTCACTTTATTATTGTTCTCCCAACAGACTTTTGAAATCAGTCTTTGCTGGTAATATCACCACTCAAAGAGAAAGAAGGTGATAACCTTCCAAATACTGAGCGTGAACCCACTTAGCTGTTTTGACTTTTCTCCAATGTACAAGCAAATAATTCAGTGCATTGGCAGTCTTGGAACAGCAAATCAATTTAGACTGCAATCAGACGTACACTGGAGCATTAACAGTTAATCTCTAGTTTTCTTCTAGCAGGTAATTTCAAATATATGGATATTTGTTACCCACAAAAAGCAACAAAGTCAGTGTAGGTCAGTGTAGACTTGTGTGTAACTAGGCTGGAGTTATATTCCCTATCCGGGAAAGCACACCATGTTACACCAATCAGAGTCCTTGGGCAAGACTCCTAATGCTACACTGACTATCGCTCTGGATACGATCGTGCTGAAGCTGAAGACAAGGAATACACAAAGCAATGCATTTTAGCACAAAGACTATAAAGAAAATGATATGCACAATATTTAGGTTCATTGTTAATGGAATATAAAACACATGATAAACACAATGCAACATCCAAGCATCTATTAAAACAACAAAATTAACAGTAGTGTGTATAAAACAATGTATAAGACAATTATATCTGAAATGAGCATCCACTCCTGGGTGCTAAAGCCCTGAAAAGATCAATTGTGGCATTCAGATTCATCATTCATTTTAATGGGTCCATTGGGAATGCAATATAGTTCACTGGCTAGAAATGGTCTCTAGGTATCCGGAATGAGTTTTACAGGAATGGCCAGCTTTCCAAGAATAATATGGAACTCCCCATTCTGTACCTGAATTTGTTGGCTTGATGTTTTTTGATCATCTTGGTGGTTTAGTTTAAGAATGTCTAAAATATTACTATAAGACCGGTGGTTGTTTTTTGTTTTTTGTCTTTTGGGGATGTCAGGTTCTACCTTGGGGATATAGCAGTCAGGCTGTTTGGTAGGGGGAGATTTGGAAGGGACATTATTCACAGAAGATTCTTTTTTGGGTTGCTTGGAGGGACGCTGTACTAGATCTCGAGATGAAGGATCCAACAGATTGTGTGTACTATTTTTATTCTTTGAGTTTTTGTTAGCTTGTACTGTTTGAGGTCTTCTAATGACCAACTTTGTTTTGGCCTTTTTGGTTGGTGCCAAGTCCAGATCTGGCTTTTTTGCATGTTTTGGAAGAATTCTGGTGCTTAGTTTGTTAGGTGGTGAGGAAGATTGTTCCAGATTGTGTTTTGTTAATGGAGGTGCTTTGGTATGAGAAGGGGGCTCGAGTTGAAATCTGGGGTTCTTCTTCCCATTATTCATGCGTTTTTCAGGCACAGATTTTGGAGTAATTTCTTTTGAAGTGTCCTTCAATAATGGTTTCTTTTTCTGGGGGACTTGTTCAGTTTTTGGTGTTTGGATTGTGCCAACGGGTGTCTTAAGCTGCTCATTCTGATCCAGGGTAGAACTAGTGAAAAGTAGAGATGTGGGTGTACTTTTGGGATGTGCTGATTTTCCAGAAAAGTTTTGCTTTTTATTGGATTTCTTTGTGGTAAAGTCATCTCTTGCATCATTTAAAGATGATCTCCTCTTATTAGATTGCACCTTTAGGGCTAATTTTAGCTGTGAAATGGAAGTAGGGGTGGTAGGAGAGGTTGAAAATTTAGAAACTGTTGATTTCCTCCGCCGTCCATTAGCTGGAAAAGTTGGCCTGACTGTAGAACGTGTTGTGGTCAGAACTGTAACTAGGACTGGGGCAACAGTTCTAACTTCCTTAGAAGGGCGTGATGAGCAACAAGCTTTTTTGACTTTGTATAGCTCTTGAGCAAGTATGGTCAAGCTATCAATCAGGATCTCTAGCCTGTTCTCAAGGTGCTTCAACCTGGCCTCCATGTCAGTGTAGTTCCTGGCCAGGTCCTCAGCTTGGTATCCCCTGTTGTTCATAGGGACCACTCTGGTTAGTTTGTCCAGCTGCAAGCTGAGACGGCTCTGTTGATTGTTCATGCTCCGGAGTTTCTCCTTCAAATCCAGCGTGTTGCTCTCCAGCATGCCCAGACGGCGGTTAAATTGGTTCATGTGCATCCGGAGCAGGGACTGATTGCTATGCTTTCGAGCCTTCGGGCTGGGAGTGTGTAGGGAAGGCCCTCGAGTACTGATAAGGCTTACATTAACTGTGACCGAAGGAGTAATTTGTTGGCTGGGGAAAGTTGTTACCAACAAAGCTCTCGTGGGAATTCCTGATAGTAAAGACCTTGAAGGAATGCCTTCTCTTTGGCTAAGATCAGCCCCATGCCCACTTTCCTCAGTTTCCTCAGAAACATCTTCATTGCACTCCAAAGGGGGGAGTCTGTTCCGCTGATCTTCCAGGTAGAAGTCTCCACAATTGTCAGTCATCTCTTGTCTTGATTTGGAATGTTAAGAGAGTATAACCAGTAGGTTTCGCATACAAACCAACTTTTCCCCTCTCAAACACCGAACAACCCTTTGCAAGTGGTACCGATCCACAAAGGTCATCTAAAGCCACCACCTCGTTTATGCCAGGGCGAGAACTTATTTTTACATGTCAGGCATAAACGCTGACCACATAGTCCCATGGCCACCTAAGCATTTAACCAAAAAAGCTTCAGAACAGAACATACAATAAAGAATAGGATTACGCAACAGCAAGTGCCGAGTGCACACTACACGGTGTTTAGCCCCCGTTGTCTTAGTCCAGGCAAATTCTGACCAATTGGTGACAAAGTGTAGACACTGATATTGAAATAGTTAATTTTGGGGCCATTTTTTTCTATACCTGAAGCTTCTGCTGCATCTGCTAAATGATTCCACACAATACATTACCACATTTCCAGTATTTCCTTTAAAAATGAATACTATTATTTGCTCTTAAATGGGCTGAAATTTGTAAATGAAAATGACTCGTCTTTAACCTAACAAAATTACACAACCAAATGGAAAAAAAACATTTGCCCACCTAGACTGATTCCAATCATATACTTGTGTATAATCTGGAATAATATTTAAGAACAAGTAGTAAGAAAAATGAGGATCAACAGAGGAAATTGGACAAAACAGGAACAGCCAGAAGAATAAGATGCATTTCCGTAAGAAAATGCGAAGTTTGAATATGCGATTGCTATAAAAACAGTTTGTTTAAAAAAAAAACTCCGATTCAGTGCCCAGCACTGAACCACCGAATTTGCTGGTTCTAACCAAGCCATTTATGGTCAGGGATGGCTGAACCTGTAGCCACATTAAATTTAACCACAGCAAACATTTACTTTTTATTATAAATGACCTGAAATTGTCATAAACATCTGTTTATGAGTCTGCTGTGTGTTTTGCTCTGCATTTGAGCTCTGACATGAGCACCAGATTCTTGTTTGATAGGCAGAAACGTGTACTGAAATGACTTCTACAAAAAGTTGCTTATTGTCTGTTTTCAAAATGCTACATCAAAAAAATTCCCATGAGACGATAGGTTTTCAGGATAATGTGCTTGTGCATGTCATATGACTCAAAATGCTGTGCAGTGTAAGCAGTATTCTGAGAGTTTGAAGGTCGTGTAGTGTCCACTTGGCCTAAAAGATCTTGAAGCAGCCCTGAAGCGAAAAACAGCAAAGCAATACAAGGCAAATGGCATCCTTAGGAAAGGGTATGTCACAAAAGCCTGAGTGACATTTAGCTGAAAAAATGTGAAATATATACACCGTTCTTTAACTCATACTTCACAATAAGCTACATTACCTACAGCTGCAGCAGATCTAGGATCTACTTCACTCAATTTCGATGAAAAGTCCTCAATATGTGACTGCAAAACACCTACGCACAGGCCAGCTCCTAATAGGTGCACACATGACTGCTACAAACATCAAAGCTGGTATTAAAACGTATCCCTATTACACAGACATTCAACTGTATGGGTGGCGTTAATTCGAATTTGGCTTCTCCCATACGTTCCTGCGAAAACCACTCAATCACGACTGGGGTAAACGGAGACATGCAGCAGGCCAACATGCTATGGCGTTTGAGAGGGGAACCAGCATCCCCTCCATCTGCAGCCTGGCCAGCCCAGCGTCCCCAGACCATTCAAAGGAAAAAGAGCAAACCTCTTTACCAGCTTAAAAATAAAGAGCAGACAACTTACCTCTCACAGCGCCTTCCAGTATAACCTGGGGGACAGTTATTGCAGGTGGGCTGTCCATCTGTGTCCAGGTAGCAGGACTTGGCCCCACTGCAGATGGGAGAATATTTACATGATTAGGACTCCTAGCAAGAGCAACACCTGTGACAATAAAAGGCAAAGCAAATAACTTGTATACTGTAAATAACTGTTATGACAATGTTTTCAAAATATACATTACTGTGCAAACCCCTCAGAAAGAAGGGGTTTGCACAGTACCTCAGAAAGAATATTTAAAACATGTTTATCTGTAAGTGTCTTTTCACATTATTTACATAATTTAACATTATACAGTGAAAAGTGACTAAGCAACAGAATGTGAATGTGTTTTTACTTGTATCTTCCATCAGAAACCTGGTGTGACTTCATAAAATTAAATCAAAAGCAAGCAAGGGCTGGAGCAAGGGCTGGAGGCATCAAGGAGGAATCTGGAAACGAACCTGTGCCCTCCTCACCAGCTCAATATCAACTACTTTTATACAAACAAAACAAACTTCAATACGATTCACTGATTTGCACAGATGTTTAAGACTTTTGCACGGAATTTTATAGTATATACAGTAAATTTCACGTGGATCTGCAGTTGGATATCATATTTAAAAGGATTAATGATTAGAAAGCATTATTATAAGGAAATATCTTTTGCAAATAAGCATCAATCTGCCTTGTCAATTGAGGTATCAGATCTACCCTGTAGGCCTAATATTTTAGACTGATGTAAAGTTATTTTACTTGTTTTAATTAATTTAAGCTAAATTGTCAGACATCTGGGTGCAATGATTTTCCAAATACAAACTTAAAATGTGTCATGCATTGGCAAGTGTGCCAGCCTTGACTCACTTGTTGCCAGGGGCAGGTCCAAGGCAGGGGCACGGTCTGCAGGCATGGGGGCCGCCAGTCACTGGGTTTCCATAAAAACCAGGGAGACAGCTCTCGCATCGCGGTCCAGCTGTGTTGTGCTGGCATTGCTGTAATAAAGAGAGGGCAGTGGTACGGGAATCCGGACCATCAGAGCACTTAAACAAATTAAACAAAACAAAGGCTGATACCTAGAATTTTCTGGGAAATTTGTTTGTACAACAGAAAGTGGGAACAGTTTAAGCCGCGGTGCCACTCAGTGTCCTCTGGAATGGACGACTCCCTGCAGTGCTGGAGTTATATGCACCATGTTAGCTAGTGGTGACGTTTCATGTGCCGTGCAGAACGCAAGGACTGTTACTGTACTTTAACACCGACTTGCAAGTTGTGCAGGTCTCTGTGCTGTTTGTGTGTCTAGAGTGAAGTCTATTCACACATGTGATGTGTGTCTGTCTCCTCTGCTGTAGTGTCTCTTGTCTCTTCTTGTGGTTTTGTTTTTAGATTCCCCTCACGCCAACGTTAACCCCTTTTTCATGAAGGGACTATCACAATTGGTTAAGTCAAGTAACATGTATCAGCATTAAGCGTGCACACAGATAGAGGAGGGATGTTGATATGTGCCTCTGAAGTCCACTAGTCTACTAGTCAAATGCCCTAGGTCCAAAATAGTTACCGCTGTTGGTTTTAACAGATATGATTCCATGTGCAAAACTAAAAAAATCCAACTCCAGATATCAAACATGCATTGAGCAACTTATTTCAATGGAAAATAAATGGAAAAATTCAGTTGAACTAGACTGTGTTTCCGCAAGAAACTGCAAAGTGAAATGGCTGCTGCACACAGGTATTACAGGCAAAAACATTTGTGCCTTGAAATGGGACCTAATATCTTCAATGCGCTGCATCTTACTGCAGAACCATGGAAGAGTGGCAATCACCTGCTATCTCTTACAAACCATTTATGGTTAAATACATTTGACAACAGTTTGAATGAACTGCTTTCACTTGAAAAACGCAATTTTTTGCCTCATGTTTTGCTCCTGTCCAGCTGCCTCAGCCATGATTCTCCCTCTGCTATACCCTTTATTCTTTATCCTCATACATTGTGCAGGTGACTCAACCATAAAAATCACAGTTTAAAACTTTGCCCTTGATCAACCAATCAAAAAATCTGAAGACATACACAGTACACTGGATGTTAAAGGATCTTTTGCCTGATGTAATCCCACTAATAAGGTACTGGTTGAAGGCATATACCTCAGAAGTGCACAGCTGTGCATGAGTGAGTATGAAGAGAATGTTTACCCACCAGGCACGCTCCCGTCTCTGAGTCACAGCCGCTGGCGTGCCCGTGGCACTCGCACTTTTCACAGGTGCCGAGGTAGAGGCCGGATCCGGTGCGTGTGTATCCAACATCACACTCCTGCAAACAAAGGGATAGGCAGAGCTCATGTGATGGCTCGACAGCTCAGACAAAATTAATTTGCACAGCAAGATAGTAGGTGACTCCACCCTCATGACAAAACATGAGTATATTTGAGCCTAAAACATTGTCTCGCCAGGTGTGCTGCAAGGGCAAGGCTGGTTTAGTGACTGGCCAACATACCTGGCAGGAAGGTCCTCTGTAGCCTGGAGGGCAGGCGCACTCCTCCACTTCCAGGGCTCTTTCGCTCCCTGAGGAGTGGGGCACTGCAATGTCCATCTGGATGTCAGAAAGGCTACGTGGAACACAGAACACAAAGACTCAATGGATAGATCATAGAGGGGTTCTTAACCCTTACAACTAAGAATGTGAAGTGTAAGGTTATTTTACACATCACAGCACCTTGTGTGAACAAAAAATCAAATCGTCTCTGTGTTTAACCCATTCAGCAAGTGAAGCAGCGTGCAGACAGGAACTCAACACCCGGGAACAGTACTTTGCTCGGTACCTCAGAGGTGCCACTAGCAGTCTGGGGATTTGAACCCATGACCTTCGGATCACAGGGCCAAATCCCTAACCACGAGGCCACCAACAGCCCCCAAGAACCTTCTAGAATCAGCGTCTGCTCTCCTACATGCTCGCCATTTGCCGTAATTTTGCTTTTGGCATGCAGCTGTTCAGACGCTCTCTGGACCCCCCCTCCGTCCCTGGATTTTCCCCACCCACTGAAGGCAAAGACTATCCTGAATGTTCTCCCAGGTTTAAAGCTCTTCTGTTTTTTCACATTTGCTTCTCAGACTAAAAATAAAAGAAATTCAGACATTTATGTTCATTATGGGCATTTGCGTGTGATGCCATTCTTAAAAGCCCAGTAGTGGTAGTTTCAGTTTTAAAAACCGAAAAACGTTGGTTCTTTGTGACATAAGCACTCCAAATGATTGCAGGTATCTACATGGTGAAAACTGGAACATATAGAGTAAAGAAATATATACAGTAGAGGAATACATACAGTAAAGTGTAGAATATTGCACAACAGTTATCACACTATAGCAAGTACTAGCAGAAGCAATAACATGCTCAGAAAAACATAAAGCTCACAATAACATACCTGCTCTCAGCCATATTATCTGCGTAGGTGGCTCTGATCATGAAGGCAGTAACATCAGCGAGGGCCATCAGCAGGTGCTCTCTGGTGCAGGGCTGCCCATCAGCCCTTCTCCATGCAGACTGAGGAGATTATAGACATTTAACACAAAAACAGGCAGTACCACGAAGATACCCAAAATGCAACATGCCAGGGTGCTTCTTCAGGCGTGTTTTAAAATCCCAAAAATTAATCATTAAAAATGAATGCATAGACATGTTTTTTTCATCATCAAATCAGTGCAAGTGTTTACATTAAAATGTACTGG
>JBBMFX010000128.1:4398628-4417168 GCA_037832545.1 Rhabdalestes septentrionalis
TAAATATAATTTGTTGTCATTTTTTTATGTGCCCCTCTGGTTAAACACTGGCCCCTTCTTGGCCCCCCTAGTAAAATTTGTCTAGAACCGCCACTGCACTGAAGTAGTCAGGTTTAAAAGATAGTGTACCCACTGAGGAACCATATCTGTTTGCCATAGGTCACCAATAAAATCCAGCACTTCCATATGTCTCTATGAACGAAGGCTTGTGTATGAAAGAGCAACACATTTGAGTAACTGTGTTGTTAAACATTTCACAATGTAGCTGCTATTAAGATGTTTTGTTATAAATCCCACTGTGTGCCATCCATTGTATTCACAAACACACACACAGTATAAACAGAAGACTTAAAGGGCGATCGCATCAATTTTCCAAAATTTCCACGCAATTTAAATGTTGCTGCAAAGAAAAGTAAGAATCTGGTTTGTTCTTAGTGGTGGTGATAGGAACCAAACATTAAGTGTTAAAAACAACTTAACGCTACATTATAGTATGACTGTTCTTACAGAAATGATTGTCAGTGGGATGTCTGATATCTGAGACAATTTAAGCACAGTTTTCCAGAACAATTATTCAACTGAGAATTAAAAAATTTGTAATGTTATTTTTCAATTTTAAAATGTTATACAACTCCAGTATTGGACAGCTAATGTCCATCGCAGTCTGTTAGTTCTACTTCCCAAACACAGTCACTAAACCTGGCAACGAACAGATCAGTTGAACCCTGTGTGTTTGAGCAGGGAAATTACAAAAAATTGCTAGACACCAAGAGTTAGTTTCCTGGACAGGGATAAATCCTAGTCCTGGATTAAGTAGTGCTCCGAATAGAGATTTTCCATTGAAAAGGAAAGGTTAGTCCAAGACAAAGCTTAACCCCTGTCTGGGAAACCGACCCCAAGAGGTTATGACCTCCAGTTCTATTAACTAAGATCAGTCTAAGCATTACTGGGTTAAATTCCTTTGTTAAACCCAAAAACCCATGTAATAATGAAGGATGTGATTAAATTGTACTAAAATCTTATTGTTCTTATTGGCACCATTGTAAATCACTAAGTTTCTCCAAAATGGTTTGCATGGTTTGCATGACAATGATTAAATAGTGCAGTTTTTTTTTTAATTGGTGGGATTCCCCTAAAGATCAGTAAAGGACAATTGCAGTGACTTCAAAGTGAAAAACAGAGTGTAAAGTGTTCATTCACTCTGATGCAGATGAACTGTCCCCAATTGCTGTGAATACGTGTTTCAGTTCACGCTAACTCATCTTAATTAGAGTTAATTAACTTCAAAGCGCTCCCTAATGGTGTGATCCACATCAGCACTTGGAGTGCCAAGTCAGTAACGAGAGAGACTTTACAACCGGCCTTTTATGTGTTTGTCTGCCACTTACGACTCCATTCAATAGTGCATTCAAATCACTATCAAACAGAAAGACAAAGCATTCTCTCAGCTTTGCTTTAATGTAAAAAAAATGGGCACAACAGACTCCAATCAAACCTTCTCTTTTTATCTCTCTCTCTCTCTGTCTGTCTCTCTCTTTCCCCTTTTCATGTCTTTTTTGATCATTCCAACAAAGACTGTTTGTTTATTTGAGCTACCGGAACCAAAGCTGTAAATTGTTTTATAAACCCCCGGAGATGGATTATTACTTTCATTAGGGACACTCCCAGGCCTTCTTCAGGAAACCCCCGAAGCTCAATAAAAACATTCTTCCAAGGCCGTGTTTCCACAAGCAGCAGGACCCCAGTGGGCCGTTCCTCCAGCCCTTCTTGTCGACACTTTTTATCACATTTTGCTAGGTCATGAAATCCTATCAACATAAGTATATGAGGAGCCAAGACATTCACTTTGTCAGGAGGAGGTGACCGTGTGTCTCAGTTGAGCATGTGAAGGCTGAGGCCTGGGAGAGAACAAGTGAGACAATGTTTCCCACAGAGTGGCAGCAAAATATGGTTCTCCAAGGCAACAGCAGCACTGCTATCATAACAGCAAGTGGAGGAGCCTGGCCCTGAACGCTGAAGTTCATGAAGAGGCCTGTTTACACAGCCATGGGGGACCGACCACCATGATCACATCATTTTGCTATAGTTATACACAGTCAACACAATTTTACCTGATATATATCTTGCCCTGAAAGCTTTTTGCCAACAAGCTGGGAGAAACAAGCTAATATGCCAAGAATCATTTTGATTGGAGGAGGGAGCTGAAGGGCCAGAGGGTCAGCCTAGCAACCCAGAGAGAACGAGGCAAATGATGCATGACCCCACGAAAATAAGGGAAATGCTAAAACTTGGTGAATGTGTTAAATGCAGAGGAGGTTCACACTGTGTGCTGTGTTGTGACAGAATATTCACTTTCAATTCACTATTAGAGGGAAGTGTCCTGTAATGCCCCCTTCGTCCGCATACTGGTTTGTTTATGTTTGGACCCCGCAAACCACCTGAGCAGCATGAGCCTCCTTGCTTGCCTTGCTAGGTGCCCGCTCTTTCAGGTCAACTGTCTCTCCTTTTGTGTTGTTTAGTTATTTCTCCATTCAGTTAGATTGTGTCTGTGTTTTCACTGGTCTGATCTTCCACATGGAGCGAAGCCACTACCTTTGTGCTCTCTTCAAGACTCCTCTTATGGGGTAAAACGCATCGGGTTCGCCTCCCAACGGAGCGACGTCTTCGTATCCAAGGCTGAGCATTACCCTCTTTCCCTAGTCTGGATCTGTCGTGAGGTTTTCTGAGCTTAAATTAAATGAAATCTACATTCATGTTTGTGTTGTCAAGAATAGATAACCCTCAGTTAAAGGACTGTCCTCTGTTCAGTTATCTACAAGCTTGTGGTTTCAAGTGTCTGTTTGTTCCACATTCTTCATTAAAGCATTCTCCTGCTTCTGAGTCCCCCTTCCTCGGTGCCCCGACATGACAATCAGTTTTGCGATTTTATTGCAATACATTGTGATTGTGACAATACAATTTACTCCACCAAGAACATAAATGTAATAAACAAACACAAGTCATTCAAATTACAACCACTTCCATTGAATAAGTACAAGATAATACACAATACATGATTCTTTCACTGAATACTTGCTTATGTGCATCGGCATATTCCAATAACCACACCTACTCCCAACACAAAACACCCGCTGGCAGCTTACAGGGCCCCCATACAAACAGTCTGTTCAAAAGGCCCACACTCAGAGGGACTTCTGCACTAATCCTCAGTGTTTTCCCATTCTTTTCTTTCCGCCTCAAAGAAAACCTCAAGGGGTTGTTCTCATAACAGCCTCTTATCCACTGTGCTCTCCTCTGCTGTGTTTGACAGAATGCATATGGCTGCCTCTAACAGCGTCAGATCACAATAACAAAGATGAAACCAAAATAACCGCAGCTGCCAGCACATGTTCCCTCTGCCCCCGCGTTCATGCTATCAGAGCCCTGCTTTCGGGTTCTATCACACACACCAACTGTCCCACCAGGAGAGGGGGAAATGGATAGCTGGGTGGCCTCCTGCTCTTTTTAAGAGTTTAATGACTCTAATGTATTTCCATCAAGCACTTTCACATCTGTTCAGGACCCAGAGGTTACCGTAAGGGACACTGTGGACACTGGGGTATATTGAGTGCGTGTTGTGAGGGTCAGATTTGTTTGATGAAGAACATCCATGCCCTGAAGGGGTCTGGTAACACAAACACCCCCCTCTAAATATAAACAGCTAACAGTTCTCCACTCTCTCCAGTAGAAAACATCATCTCTACTAGTGAAGGCAGAACGAATACAGAACATATGATCTATATTTACAATATACTTTCTGTATGAACAGGTTAGTGTCATCAAATTTTCGATTTTTGTGTAAGCCATTTACTTCCCTGTCCATATTGTCCCTGCATGGAAAATAAGATGCAAAAATCGCCTGTTTCAAATAGTAATGTGTCACAAATGTCAACTCATTTCAGCCTATGCCAGGTTAGTGAAACCCAGTCATACTGGATTTATAAAAAATAATCTCAGCTGCTTTTTGAAGGAGGCACAAATTGGAGAGCCTGAGAACCTATATGTTATATTTATCAGTCTTAAAGGCACAGCAGCAAAAACAGACAGTTTCATTACCACCACGATGCAAAATAAAATAACAAAAAGTTTTAAAATTCAGTAGTGCTACCTTGATGTTGTGTTCTGTAACTATACATATACTGGTATTAGTCATTTTATTATAGAATTTCTTGATATTATAAATGTATTGTGTCTCCCTTAGTTGTAGTGCACAGATTCTATATGTATATGTAAATATTTTCCTATTTAAAGCTTAAAAAAATATTTTTCCTCGACTGAGCTCAAGAGTCCAAGAAAACTTTGCTCAAACACAAACACGGCAAAGTGGTTAAGAACTGTGGCCTCTTAAGACCTTGATCCAGAATTAGTCTTCACATCCTTAATTTAAATGCATGTATCTCCACTCTCTGGGAAAAGTGACCTTTGTTCCTGAGGCAAGTAGTAGAATGACCTTTGTGGTCTCAGGGCCTGTGAAAGTCAAGAATGCCCTCAGATGAGGCAGAGATTCTGCAGTCTGGAAGACATTACCCACAGTATTTAAAAAAGGCTCCAAAGAAGATAGCAGTTATAGGTGCGGGTTCAGTACCAGCTTCACAGCTAGAGAGGGGATTAGCTGCCGATAAAGAGCTCAGCAGAGAAGATCTTCTAAACAATCACAATCACAATCACTGTTCAGAGGGTGCCTGAGCCCAGACGAGGAAAGGGCTTCATGAACACAATAATGAATAAAATAAAGTGGATGGTTCTAAACAAGCTTTGAAGGGGAGTAGGGGCGTACTTATGGAATCCTTTCAGTTCAACTGAGGAAGACACAGTTGCTACTAAGTAATAATTAATTTAATGAAATTACCAATAAAATGGCTAAAATAACTAAGAAAATGGCTCAAAATTAAACAAACTGTGGGAAACTGAGGGATATGTAACACAAAAAGTTTTTGAAACTGTAATTTATTGATTGTGGTCATTTTCTCATATGTACATCTTTTCAAACATAAAGTCATCAAAGTATGTAATTTGACTGAGACGAACTTCAGAAAAGCAATGTAAACATAAACGGTATTTAAATACTTCAAATAGTGATGACAAAATGTAGAAAAAAAACCCTCAAATGCCAAACTCTAACCAAAACCAGAAACCTGTGATCAATAAACATTATTGTTTCTATCAGCCAGGTCTTACATTTATATATAAACTAAATCTGTACATAGAATGTAAGATCCAGTAAATAAGCACTAATGGTTGTGAATTGACTGAAAAATTATGATGACAAAATGGCAAACTGACTATAAAAAAAAATCCCCTTGAACGCTGCAAGGGTATTTTCCATGACTGTGGTCAACGTGTCTGTAAAGGTGTGGGAGAGGGAAACAGATGACCTTTCGTCGCACAAAAACAGGAAGATTGCAGTGATGGGCAGTAAAGGGCTGTGTTCCTCCACTGCCCACAGGAAAAGTAAAGTAGGGAAAGACAGAAAGCAGGCGGGTCATCCAGACCTGCTCTGCTCCAGGAAAGCAGCCTGTTCCTTCCCAAGTGCTGCCAAGCATAGATCTATAAATGGATGTTAAGAACAAACTTCCTCTCCACCATAATGACAAGGAGAATATCACAGTCTGACTTAAGCTTCTCATCAAAAACACTTAGGGCCACATGTACATTAGTGAGAAGAACCAGAGCAATGCGAGTTTGAATGTGGCAGCAGTATGTGCAGCGCCTCTAAAATTCACATTCTGTTGCTCATCACAGGACCACCTACTAACTGTACATTCACAAGACATCAGGTTCAAAATTCAAGACATTTGAATTCTCTGCATAATTCATAAGTGGAAGCAACATAACTCAGGAGAGTGACATGGAATTTTGCACTAAAGACAATTTCTTTACAACGGTGGTGATAGGAACCAGGTGTCGAGTTCTACATTGGAAATATAGATTTTATTTTCTGATCCATAGTGACAACAGAGCCTACTCATGTCTTGAGGTTTCTCGAGTATTTACAGTAAAGTGTATGTAGTGTTAAATCTGAAAAAAGGTTCCTTTCACTTCTGCGCTTGGCAGGGCCTTATATATATATCTATTTGCCAAAAATGGATGTTTAAAAACACATTAAAGTATAGGAAAATGTAATGCTAAACTATCTTAAAACAATGTCTTGGCCATTCTGTGAGATTGCTTATAGAGGCATTAAACTTTTCAGGTATCTGGTTCCTATTACAACCACTGTGAACAACTCTTGCTCTAGAACAGACCATTTCCCATCAAACCTCTCTAAATGACTTCGTTTGGATCTTGACCACTTAACTATGCAAAAGATCTTTATAATTTCCCTGTAAACATAGAGGAGCAGCCAGCAAGCACAGACCCAAAATATGTAATGAAAGTTGAATGACAAAGAGATACAGGTGTTAAGTGATACTGGAGTTACGGGTTATAAAAGGCAGAACTAATTATATTCAGGTTGCCAAATCATAGTAAGTCAGACACCACGTGCAATTAGCTACTCCAAAACCTCCACCCTTCTCTCCCGGTGTGGTGTTTTTTAAAGACAAGCAAAACATTCTTCACTTTTAATATAAGTTCAAACACAGGGATTCTATTCCAAGCCATTTTGGAGCATTTCTTCTGGTCCATCCGTCATAAAACATTCACAAACGACCGCAAGTTCTTATTTTATGGATACTCAAGAATAAAAAATGATTTACAAATGTACAAATTTTGGACAACATGGGAATTGGATTTCCATGTACATGAAAAGATCCACGGCAAAAGCTCAAGTGAAATTCAAATCATTCACCCTCAGCCTTTCTATATAAAGTACGCTTCATTACAAATGAGCCAATCAATGAATACACTTGAAAGTAGAGCGTTTTGAGCAATTAAACACATGAAATGATTCTGTGGAGCCATTCAAGACCACATGTTCCTGCCAAATCTACTGTGATCTGATCCAAAACCTCCCAGCAGGATTTTGCCCCATGCCTGCTCGAGTCAAACTAACCGTAAGCAAGAGTGTTTAACCACAGAGATCATCATCATCAGGTCTTCAAATCCCTCCAATTTTACGAGCCTCATGCTTGTAGCCATGTGTGTGCTTAATAATTATCAGAGACATTATTTCCTTCAGGCACTCAGACACAGCTGGTGTCTATTTTTGTGATCGGAGGCATCTGGTATGTATACTGTAACGATAATCACAGAGGTATAGTGTGGTCAACTGATATCTGTGACCTTGCTGGCATTGGTGACTCACACTGACCACTGAAATCCTCTGGCCTAGCGGATCAAGTGCCTCAATGCTGTGAGTTAACTGTGGAAAACAGCCCATGAATATATCTAGTTCTTCCAATGCTCATAAACCCGGAAAACTTCTACCAAAACAACTGTGGTATAATCTAATAGCTAAGTAGTTGTGCAAAAATATGATGTAATGATATTTGAATATATCTTGGTAATACTTCACTTGCTACATGACACTGACATAACCATGCCATAACATCTGATGCCAGATATAGTGCCAGATTTTTTAAATAACATCAAAACTATGAGTGCCACGATTTTTATTCAGTATGTTTTTCAATATTGTTTCAACAGAACCAATAATTTGTTTGGTTTGTAGCAAAGCACACATTAATGCAGTCAGGGTTTTCTAGGTACTGATTATATCACAAGATGTCCAAAAAAATTTGATTTTTACATTTTAATGTATCAAAACATGATGAAATGTGGTCCAATAGGGTCATACCACATTTAAATATTGAATCTTTTCTTTCACCTAGTAAGTGATTAGTGTGCCAAGATGGGCAAATTTCCTTTTTGAAGCATACAGAGAGACGAAATGGCTTCCCCGAATCCACAGTGAACATTTAGTGTAAGAGACATAATATATTATGATACGCAAAAAAATACCAGTGCAATTAAGAAGTATAAAATAAGGTAAGGCTGAGATTTATCCTGTCCTGAATGTGTGAACAGCTCTCTGTGTATTGTATATACATACACACTACCAGTAAAACGTTTGGACACACCTTCTTATTCAATGTTTTTTCCTTGTTTTTATCAATTTACTACATTGTAGATTAATACTGAAAACAAACCAAAGGATGAAGGAACACATGGAATTATGCACTAAACAAAAAATGGTTTTTGACATAATGTGAATTAGAACCGTAGTGGAACTGGATCACTAACTGTGTCCCATCCTGACCAAAATAAGTGATGATCCCAAACACATTAAGAAAGCAAGGAATTCCACTAATGAACATTTGATGTAGAACACCTGTTAAATACACACCATTCCAGGTCAATTCCTCATCAATTTGATTGAAAAATGGCCAAGAGTGTGTCATCAAAGCTGTCATCAAAGCAATAGGTGATGTTTTCAATATGAATCTACAATAATAATAAAATCTTTGAATGAGAAAGTGAGTCCAAACTTTTGCCTGGTTGTGTGTGTAAGACAAAATAACTGGTGCTTTACTGAATGCAATTCAAAAAGCTTTACTTACTCATCTGTATAGCTGCTTCTGCAGCCCTACAGAAAATTCCCTAATGCTTTTCAGTGTGTACTATGAGCATCCTTATCAACTGCAGCTCCAAATCTAAAATAAAACAGGGCAATGAAACTACTTAACTTATGCAACATGCTTGAAATACAGTGTATTGTTCATATTGTGCAGCCCTGATGATCAGTGCCTTAACAGGAGGCTGTGAGATCTGTGCAGATGAATGATCTCGCTCTGCTGTATAGAAAGAGGGGCGTGGCAAAACGTGAGAGCGGTTGAATGTAAAACAAGCGTCTGCCTCGTCTGCCCATGGCTTCATTAGATACCGCCGCCTTTCATGTGCGGCATTTCGCTTCCACCTCGGCCTCTTATCTGATGAAAGGACGCGTGAGGATTGTTCGGATCTCTGACACAAATCTGAAGCGCCATGTTATGACGAGGCCGATATGAGAAGAGCCGAGTTTCAGGATGTGCCCGAGACAACATTCATTCAAGATCCATAACACCCGGCCCAGTCAGATGAAGATAATAGAAAAATGTGGGCTTTGACATAAATGATCATAGAAATAATAAAAATGTTCAGCAGGGTTAAATTAATAATCAAGTTATTTCTAAAGACACCAAAGAGACTTGCTACATTTTAATAATAAACATCCTTAAAGAATCTGGGGATGTGATCTGATGACACCCAGAAATTGCATTTTCATCATCCTCTGATCGAAACTGTAAGCTTTTCAACCTAATTTAATGTCTGCCAGACCTGCAAATAGACTCTTACCTAGAATAATGGAATAATAGAAGAGAAGATATAGAAAAAACGTTGACTGGAATCACAAAGATGCTGAAACCAGCCACGGACTTCCATTCAATTCTTTAAGCATACATTGAAAACAGCTCTCTCAGCCGTACACTGAATGTAAAATTACATGAAACACTGTATTGTGGCTTCTGTAGTTAGAAAATGTAAGAATGTTTTATCATTGTTTTTTAAATGTACCATTTTGGACATACAAGGTTTTGGTCTTTCAAAGACCAATTTTCTGTTATTTTTAATAAGCCGTAGAAAAACAGGATTACAATATAAAGAAAAATAAAACGCTTTGGTAATCATTCGGACGCTACAGAGGCCGCAGAATGAGACTGTGCTGAAATTTTGGAGGAACTCCATACAATCTGGACGTCAGAGCATGAAACCGGTTGAGGCAAATTTTTCATGTCTATGGAAAGAAAAAAAAAAAGCACTCACTTGTTGGTGCTAAAGTGGGATCAACTACAGACGGCTCGGGGGTGCTTCCGTCCTCTTCTCCGCTGATCCCATCTGCAGAGAATGCACAGATGCAATGAACCTGACTTTTTTTTTTTAGAGCTCCCATACCTCAGGACATAAATTTATGCAGGAACCACACTGTGTTAAAGCTCTGTCTGTTTTTAAACTAGAAAGCTACACAGCCATTATACTGACTTCAGATGCTGCACACTGACATTTCACACATTTCACGCATTTAAACACACAAAACTCCTCTGCCAGTTCCTTATTTTATTTTCCTGCTTAAAGTAGGCGGTTCCACAAACAGTTTGGTGTCCACGCTGTCTTCTTTAGATTGGCATGAAACAAAAGTATGGCCTAAACAACCAAAGGGAGTCGTACCTCCTGACACTTCATCGCCAGCGAAGTCCTCGTCATCATCGATGTAATGCGTCACCTTCTGACCGAAGAGGTACTCGTCATCGACACGGTAACGTTTGATCCTCTGCTCCTTGGAAGCCTCCAGATCCTCCGGCAGGGGCACCTCCCCCCACACCTTTGAGCTCTCCGCCACCTATAGCCAAAACAAAGCAAGCCTTCATTTATAGGGGTTAAAGTCTGCGTCTTCACACACAAGCACACCTTGTGCCCTGAGAGGCCTATAGGGAGGGAATAGGCGGCAACTCCACATTCAGAGGTTATGATAATATAGGGTCCTGCGCTTTATTGTATTTATCTCAATAGGTAATCGGTTTGTTGACACAAACCGTATAATGTATATTATTTATATATGATATATATGATAATGTACTTATATTACTATAAATAATTATACAGTGCATACTATAAGCAAAACTATATGATTCAATTTGTATATATGATTACACATATATACACACACATACACAAAACATTTACAAAGTACATATACTACTTACATGTACACTATTATATTATAACACAGTCATATATAATATTATGGTGGTTATATAGTTCTATTTCAGTTAAATATACATTATGCAATATTTACATCATGCAATTGTATTTATATATTATATATAGCTTAATACACATTTACATAAAATATTTTTCAAGATATTTAAAGAAGATTTTAGCTTGATAACTCCGTGGTTGGCAAAGTTGCTCAGTCATGAAAGATTCATCTGTTTTAAAATGATATCAACACTATAACATGGTGGTGGAAGTGGGAGGTGTAGGGATTCTTTGATGCATTGGGGCCTGGGCAACTTTTACATGGCTTATATAAGTGTTGGGATTCATTTTTCCCCTTTAGTAAAACTTGTAAAATCAGGATGGGGAAATTACTTCCTGCTGGCACTGCACTATTCGAACTAAACTGTCCTAAACACAAAAAACTGTTCTGCACAACAAAACTCACACCATCTTTGGCATAAACTAGTTGAGTTTAATTTTCTACAATTAGGTGTTTCTAATCCAATCTAGCTATTCAAACTACTTTTGCACTACTTCAACTCCTGTATTCTAGAGGATTTTTAAGTATGTAAATTCCGGGAAGACCCTCTACAGAGCTTCCTCTAACTTCATGGCTTCAGGTATAAGTACCAGGTTAACACACCTCTCTGCTACATGTCAGGAAACTTGAGCTACACGGGGAAGTATTTGATTGTGGAAAGATGATGTCACCACACCACCCGCGGGGTCATAAAAACACAGTTTTGACAGTAATCTATAACTCCAGCGGCAGTTTCTCCCCCTTTGCAAATATTTGTCAATCGTAAATATGCACTACATGACTTGAGACCCGTAGGAGAGGACAGCCGTGAAGAATGCAGAGATCATCACATCTGCAAACACATCTTTTAAACTAAAGACAAGGAACACCAAACCCCCAGACGTTTAACATAGGGTCGAAACAGCTGTATGCCATGGAAGGGTCGAATAAACAATCCTTATTATCTTTAGATCACTCAGGGCTAGTTCAGTGTCACATAGTGCTACTGGACGTTCTGTCAAATTAAGTTTGAGAGGGAATTGTTTCAGAATATTTGACTGTGAAATGCGGTGCTTATCCATACAACCAGTTTCATTCCACCATTTAACCTAAAATATTTAAAACCTTTTTAAAAATCCACATTGTAAAGTCTACAAAGTGTGAAGTCTACACTCAAAACAAGTCAAAATATATCAGGCTCACAACTTTTCTACACACAGTGCAAATACTGTTTCAAATATAGAGAAAAGCTGAGCTAAAATCAAGCACCAAATCCCCCAAAAAATGACTGAAGTTGTAAAGCCCTGTGGTTTTGATGACATAATTACAACTCAGTCACTTTTAATCAAGTGTATGTCCAAATCAAGAACCATTTAACCATTTATTTTCAAGAGTGGACATACATGACTAGTAACAAAACAAAAGACTTTCAAATCGCCTTAATTATTATTCAGTACTCTGTAAAAGAGTTAATGAGAAATCACTGAGTGTGTTTATTCATGCACCAATTCAATAATCATGTTAATTGTCATTATCAGCGACCCAAATTATAGACGTGTTCAGGTTTTTAGTGCAATCATACCTTCACTCTAAACTGTACACTAAAACCTCACTGTGGTGTTCCATCCAAATTGATCTCATTCAAGCATTTCATGAAGCTCTTGTGAAGCACAGGAACTGCATTAACTCCCACACGATAATGAAACCACCAATACAGATTCTGCATGGTGCCCAACTTCTGCCTGATGTGCCGTACCTCATCTGAACCACCAGTTTCATTCTGATGTTTGCATACGTGCCTGGCAGGGTGCCATGCTGGGCATTTCCAGTCGGCCTGGCCCGCCAGTTCCCATTTCCCAGCCTCTCCATCATGGCCGCTGCCCCCATTTAAATGGCTCCAGCTAATAAATAACTTGATCTCCCACCCAAATCCTTTCTCCCCTGACTGAGCAGCCTAAACCAACAATCCCGGGCCTTTTTCAAAAGGAAAGCGCTGACTGGCAAAATTCTTTTGAGCAGAGCCACTCAGCGAAGCGTCGGTGTGATCATCTCCTGCTTGACTATCCCTTAGGATGGAGTCCTCCCCGAAAGCCAGGCGCTCGACCATCTGCGCAAAAGCCCCAGAGCTTTACGCTCCTGCTCTATAGCTACAAACTATAGGCCATGGTTTATATGATGGTAAAGTGGTGTAAATGTTGGTTTGAATCTAATGGCCAAGGTAAGCTACGAGGAGGACTATGGTGTGGTTATTGAATTGAGGCCAGAATATGGATAACTTTACACAATAAAGAGGCCGTTGGAGTAAGAGCATAGAAGAACCACTGTGGTTCCATTAGAACCTTTCAATGGATAGTCCTTTTTGTAAAGGAGGCCATTAAGTGTGTATCTTTCATTATTTCCTAGAGCCTTATGTCCAAACCATGTTGGTAAGGAAACTGCAGCAATAGGTTTGAAACTTTTCATCACATGCAGCAGTTTGCTGAGTTGCTAAGAACCAATAACCTATTAAGATAAATAAATCTAGTAGGCTCTGAATTCTCTCATTGTCATATAACTCAAGAAACTGTTGGATGGGTTACTCCCAAAATCTGATTTTCTGCAAATACTAGATTTATGAACCTAGTCACAGATGACATGGATGACTTTGTATTCAGTATAATTAGAGTAAAAGCATTTAAGAGGATCATTGAGTGCCTATACATATGAACCAATAACTCAATATAAAAATTAGGTTTCAGCACCTGATTTTTAAAGAGGTCACGTAGACAGTGCACACGTTTCTGCTATCAGATCCCTAATCATTCTTTAAAGAGGACTGGATTTATCCTCAATTCTCAGTTTTTTACACACATATATCCTTGTAATTTCACTCTTTACCTAAATCAACAGAAATCTGTATAAAGATGACTTTCACGAGAAACAGTGAAAGGCCATGAAATAGTGTCAAATGGCCACATTTTGAATCCATATAAATATCAAAAGAAACGTACCTGTAAATAGAGACTATGTTTGTAAGAAAACTGCACCAAGAGGTTAGAATTTTTCATCACATGCTGAGTTTATTTCCCAGAGAAGGCATTTAAACACAAATCAGACTGACTCATAAAGAATGAAATCTCTCATTGTCAGATAACTGTTGAGTGGATTATTGCCAAAACCTGATTTTCTGCATTGATCAGATTACTATGTATAGATTATCATGCACAGTAAATGCACTCATTCCGAGGCTCGTCACATTGGACCAGGCTCCTGAACAAGCTTTTTCATAAGCCAAACTGTAATTGTAAGTGTTGTTTGCACCAGTTTAGACTAGGCTTACGTCTAATCGGGGTCTGTGAACCTTGCCTATACAAATATCTGTGAATGGACGGACAAACACAATCACTGTGTTCTATCTTCAATTTAATTTCCACATTTTTCAGGTTTGTTCCAATATGTGATAATGGGAAATATGTATAAACAGCAATAAAAATGTGTTATCTGTAGAGGTGTATACGAATATGAATAAAAAGTGCCATTTGAAACATGTTTTGGGGAGCTCAGATTTCCACATAGAGCTGAATTTGTCTTTGTGAGGCAAGAAAACATCAATCATTCAGCAAACATCTACACTTCATCTATCTAACTTCAGGCGCTTCCAGTTCACACACCTGGCTGGGGCCTTTTTTTCTGACAAAGGAAATGATAGGATGTGCAAATAAAAACACACACACATACACACACACACACAAACAAAAACACAAAAACACACACAAACAAACACACACACAGAGCAAACCGCACCACAGGAATCTCACTGTTTACCTTCCGATTGCACCATTTAGCAATATCAACTGTCTGCCCTGTAAGAAAGGCCAGGCGGCGGAGACAAGGTGAATTATCGTCTCCCCGGATTTGCTGTGGTCATTTGAAGCCAATGAAAAATCTCAACTCTTCTATGGCCCGTCCAGCTGTTGTTTACTGGGCTGCGACCAAATCCCTGTGTCCGAGTGCATCCGCAGACAATCGATGTGCAAAGGGAATGGATGGGATTTTGGTGGTTTAACGAAGATCCCAATATATTTCTGGTAAAGACTTGCACCACATGCTCCCCAGAGCACAATGATGGCTGCGCAGATGTGCACTGTTGCGCTGCATTCTGGGGTTAGTCTGCATTTCTCTCCCACACACACACCCCTCCACGGCAGTCACAACCCTTATGACTTAAGACGCATGGCCAACTGGCAAGGTCTGACAAGAACAGCGTGAGAAAGGTTTTTCGCTCTTTCCTTCAGGATACAGTGCAGCTGTGGAACAGCATGTGACTGAATTATCAGTGCAAACTAGCCAAAGCTGTGATTTCACCTAGTCACATCTATTCACAAAGTCACTGAATAGAACCCATTCAACACAGTGAAGACTTCAAAGAGGGCACCTTCCTTCGAGCTTGCAACATGAAGGTACATGAAAACTGCTTTTTTTCCACCCCTTTTGTGATTTAAGATAATAGAAATGTTAGAACAAAAAGGTTATCCACCATTAAGAGTCTTGTTATAGTCTTTCCACCAAATGTAAAGTTTCTCTATACCAGGGGTCACCAACATGTGACTAAAAATAGCACAACTCCCCAGTGTGCAGTATAGAACATTTAATTTGATCCTGTTCTTCTTTGATCAATTTTATATAGCTTTTATATAGATTTGAAAGTGTTCTAGTGTATCAAACTGGTAGCCCTTCTTATGGCTCTGTACTCGTGAAGTAGCTCTCAGTTTCAAAAAGGAAGGTGACCTCTGCTCTATACGAAATACGAGGGCACCCACAAAAGGCTCTATAGCTCATACAGATGGTTACTGTCCTATTACACAAGAGCAGCTAGGGCATGGTGGGAGACCAGGCCTCTTGTATAAACGCTAGTGGAATGTAAAGTGTAGAGCATTAAGTCTGTGGAAACCTCGGCGTACGCATTGATGGTTTCCCTCAGAGCTGGACCTCCCTAGCACACCCTGGCACAGGCTGGAGGGCTAGGTGGTCTCCATTAGTAGCCTCCAGTGCACTCTCCACAGATAAGTGCTCCCTCACCCTCTTGAGCATGGCAGCACGGTAAGAACGGCAGGAAAGAGTGATGACAGGTGCCACAGCGAGCGCGAGGCAGAAGAAAATATGCTTTTTCCACACTTACTACACACAGGTTTGTGGAAAACGAAGCTGTCCAAGAGTGGCGAATGACAAAAAGGGTTATATCAACAGGAAGGGTTTGTTCGTACATGTATGACAGAGTGGGGAAGATGGAAAAAACTTCAATCTCTCCATCTTCCTGTATACATTGAACTTTCTCAACGTAGCAGGCTATCGGAAACTGACAATCTGTCTTTTATGAGGGGTGCTAAACCTCACCAAGCCACTGTGGGATAAAGAACATGATGAGTGATGCCTCTGAACTCAAGACAGACCTAAAAAAAAAGGAAGGAACTAACAAAAACATGTTTCCCATCAGTAAAAACAAATTGCGCTAAGTAGGCTACGCTAGCTTCAACATGCTACAGCAACTAGCTAGCTGGATGAGGGAGGGGGCTGGAAAACACTGTTTACATTATAAACACACTCTCTCACTCAAATCTTAGCAAGCAATATTGTGCACCCCATTGATACCTACAAACTATTTGCCATTTTTGAGTATTTAGGAAAAGCTAAACTTTCAGTGCGTAGACAGAGAAACATCACTATTATCATTATTCATATGACATGATACTATCTGGTGTCTAGTAGCTTCCATTCATTGTTTGTAATCTAGGCAATTTTGGTTGATTCATTACTTTTACTTCATAATATGACCTCCTGGACATGTGGCATTTGGGTTTAATGCACAATTGTGCATACACATACACATACATACATATATACAAATGTCAACACAAAACTTCATGGGACAAAAAACATGATGAGTGAAGCTTCTGGACTCAAGCAACTGAACAGGAAGCAACCATGCTATCTTTCAACAGACATATTTCTCCCTCAGTATGAGCATATTGCACTAAGTACACTAGCTTCAACAGGCTTCAACAAGTAGATAGCTGGACCGGAGGGGGGAGGGGACTGGAAAACAAGAGCTGGACAGAGGTTTGGGATGCATAACTTTTCAGAAATCTTCCCGCAAATCATTCAGTCTCTCCCACAGGTGCACCATGCCATGCATTTTAGGTCCGGACTCCCACAGGCATTCCACTGCATGCTTGCAATGTTCACCACACATGCTTCCTTTCAGATATGCTCAGAACAGCCGTTTTCCATTCGGGAACACAACCCGCACGGTGGAACGACAGCATAGCCCTGATCTGTCTAAAGCATCTATTCAGTTCCTGATGACATCCTCTCATACACTGAGACGAACACGTTTCTAGGGGTGCATCACAGTATTTTAGGGCTGATACTTACTTTCATTTATTTTCAGTAAACCTGCCCAATAGCCAGTTTTCTTGGCTCATTTCTTAAGCCAGTTTTCTTGACATGAAAATGGAATTCCAACAATTTTGAAAAGTATCCATTTACAATACTATGGAATGAGCCTAACATCACGATACTTCAGAAGGACACACACCCACACCCTCACTATAATTCCAATCTGTTAGAACAATATACACTAGCAGTCAAAGGTTTAGACACACCTTCTCATTCAATTATTTCAGTTGTTTTTATTATTGGCTACAATGTAGATCAATACTGTAAACATCACCTATTGCTCTGATGACAGCTTTGCACCCTCTTGGCATTTTCTTGCCTTTTTAATGTGTTTGGGATCATCGAATGTGATGGTTGGGTTGGTCCAGAGTTAGTGATCCTGTTGCACTATGGATCTACTCCACATTATGGCAAGAACCACTTAACTTAGGACAAAAATTACCTTATTACAAAACATATTCTGGTTTGTTTACCCTGTTTTTTTTGTTTACTCCATGTGGTCCTTCATCATATGGTTTGTTTTCAATATTAATCTACAATGTAGAAAATAATAATTTAAAAATATTGAATGAAATTGAATGAGAAAGTGTGTCCAAGCTTTTGACTGGTAGTGTATGTATAACTTATTTCATTGCTAGCTGTTCTGCTAGGGCCTGTTGCACTCGATGGCAGTTTGTTTGGAAGAAATCCCCGAATCCTAATCAATATATAATCCATTTCTGACAACACTACAGCAAAGACACTAAACCGAACACTGTTTATCTGTTCTTAATCCAAAGCAGACACTTTGCAGGCTATATGAACACACTGATAGACACATCAGACTAGAGGTAGGCATTTAAATGCAACATGTGTGTACTTGGCTGGCCAGTTTTATTTTCATCATAAATGTATTTTATCATTTGGATGTTAGGAACAAACACTGTGTACACTGTGGGAAGTTCAAACCATTTGCCTTGACAACTTGACATTTCTTGACATTTAGGAAAAATCAAATCTCACAGTAGAAATAAAAACATCCATATTATCATTATCTATATGACATCATACTATCTGGTGTTAAGTGGCTCCAATTCATTGTTCGTCATATAGACATTTTTGGTTGATCCTTTTCTTTTAGTTCATAATATGAACTCCGGGACATATAACATGTGGGTTTAGACACCAAGGGGTCCTGAAGAGCACCCAAGAACAATTATATCCAGAGCAAGTCATGTTTCACAGTATTTTTGCCTTAATCTCACGTACTAGACTCGCTTCCCTTGAAAACATCCAAATACACACACACACACACACACACACACACACACACACACACACACACACACACACACACACACACACACACA
>JBBMFX010000128.1:4451520-4473030 GCA_037832545.1 Rhabdalestes septentrionalis
TTGGGGCCCCACCCCCCCCCCCCCCCCCCCCCTTAATTTTAATTTGCTTTTATTTGAAAGTGAATAAAGGTGCAATAATCTCTCAATTCAAAATCATGATGTCTAAATATTACAAATTACAAACAAAGAAACTCTCAGTTTGCACATATCGGCACCACAGGTCTTTTTTTTTTTTTTTTTGCTGACAGAGGTTAAATAAGTCTTGTTAGTGAAGGGTAGTGGAACATTTCATGAAGGATGGCTCTTTAAATGCACTGACTGAAAATAGCTCGTTTAAAAGGTAAAATATTAAGTATCAGCCAGTATTATGTTTCTGCATCAGTACTAGAAAAGAAAAAGTACTAACAGGCCATATCCTGTTCTGAATGCAGCTGAAGCATTTCAGCTGAAGTTTTCACAATGCCTGGAAACGCCTGACAGCAAATGCACCAAAACCTCAAACATGTTACTGTCTCGTCACGTATAGTACGTACTCATCTTACAGACAGCGTTGTGGTGCACAAGAGCTCTTTATATTAATTCAAGGATAACACAAAAACCCCAGACCATCAATAGGAGTGAAAAAAGTCAAACTACACAAACACAGGTCCTGATAGTAAAAAAAAAAAGACCTAGGAAATAAAGGGAAGTTAGAAGTAATAAGGTCCTCAGAACGTGATACGATAGTCACCCTGTGAGCAGACTATAGCTGCGAGGGGGGAAAAAATGCTTCCTGTGTGTAAAACCACGTTTCACCCCGCTGTGTTCACATACAAACTTCCCTTTTCAGAGAATTTACCACTGAAGACTGGCGAACAACTTTACCTTCTAACTTTCAGCACTTTAATGCTTTATAAGCATCAGGTTGGCATATTCTGCATGTTTTTAGATACTTTTGCATAAATAAAGAGAAATTATGCTAACCAAGCTGTACAAATGTGAAGGTTTTGTCTACATTAAATGTCAATGTGGGCAAAGTTTACACAGTTCATGATTCAGTTCAGTTCTGGTTTCAGAACCAAAGTTCATGGTTGACATATGACAGTTTACCTTGGAAATATTTTCATTATAAGCAGCGCATTTCTATAATTCAAGATGTGTAACTGTATTATCCATAGTAATAACCTTGATTATTATTATTATTATGAATGCAAGAGGTGAAGAACACAATAAGAATAAAATGAATTGAAAATCTAGACCCGCACTACAATCCTTGTTGCATGATCGATTGTGGCAGGAATTGTGGTGTTGGAGCATCTTTCATCACATTACACGCTTGTTCACTGATATGATTGTGTTTTATTATTCACGTATGTTTTGTTTCATTCCTGCAATGTTCTTCCGCTCTATCAATTTTCTTGAGGAGCAGAAAAGTTATTTGATGTTCCTGAAATGAACTGCACTGAAATAGCCTTCATGCTAGAAATGGGCTCCTGCAGATTTAAGTGAAATGCCATTATACTTATTAGAAAAGACTAAATATAAAATGTGCATTCGTTTTTTGCCCAGGTCACAGTTTTACGTTTCTTCTTTCTACAGCTTGTTCAATTCAGCAAATAAGACACAACTGTGTATTAATATCTGTAGCAGACATGCACTTATTTTTACTTAAACAAAATCTCTTTCACTTACAATTGTAAACAATTGTAAACTAAGTTTGAAGTGATTGAATTACAGTGCTACATTAAAGCAATTCTGATTAAGGATAAAAGAACTCTTCCTTTTCTTGTGGAGAAATCAGAACAAATGATACAAAATACAGCATTACACAGTACTAAAAACCTTAACCAGCCATTCACACACAACAGGTTATTTAACTTCGATCAACAGTGCTGAAACTGAAAATCAATCTTGTATTAAAACTGAAATACCACTATAGATAACATATCACTCAGTACTATGTTAACTGTCCCAGCACTGTAAAAGTTGCTTTGTTTGCAGTTGGGGCAGAGCTGCCTCAATAAACTGAGGCTGAAGATCCATCTCTTCAGATCAAATGGAGCTGAAGTCTTATCGGAGATTTTGATAAAGCTGCACCCACCTGCTGTACTTGCGTCATCCACCATTATGATTTCTTTCAGCAGGACTGAAGGTGACGTGTGCAGGACGCTGTAGACGGTGCGCAGCAGGGTGGACCAGGCCTCGTTGTGGAACACTATGATCACGCTGGTCGTGGGGAGAGGAGGACACCGCCGGTATTTGCGCTCTACACACCTGATACACACACACACACACACACACACACACACACACACACAGGAATTTAGGGGTTAAACATGATCTTTAATTGTTAAAACGATATTTAGAATTCTATCACCCAAATATCACCCAAATGAAGCCACCATTGGTGTCCAGTGATGGCTGGACATAAACTAGCACATCAGTAATCAAAAGTCAAGGAAATCCATCAAGAGCCTGAAAACCCAAACACTATATTTAGAAGTCACAATAATAAAACAATTAAATGAGCAGTTTTGCAAAATGATGGCATCTGCAAAACAAGCTGTAGGTGTCTGTAGAGCGACTATATATCACCACTTTTACTCTGACAGCAAATAATATAGCTTACAATGTATCTGCATTGAAAGAGGCCAGATAGTCAACTTTATTGAACTGAATTGAATTGTGGCCCCTTTGTAGTCACAATGTGAACACATCACATCACAGTGTGAACCATCTAAGATTCTTTCATTGCATTTAACCCATTCACCAAGTGAAGCAGTTGGATGCCAAAGACACAGTGACTGAGGAGCAGTGTGAGGGGATGGTACCTTGCTCAAGGTTACCTCAGTGGTGGTACTAGCAGTCCTGGGATTCAATTCTACAACCGCTTGATTGCAGGGGCAACTCCCCAACCACTGAGCCACCAGCTGCCACAATGTAACGACAGACTAGAAATCTTTTGTAATCTTGATTTAGGAATTATTTCTAATTTTCCATATCTTTTTTTAACATCCACACATAGGACAGCAATCATATTAATAGAATATTTTCATCCCTCAGGTTGTATTTGGTCTTGAAATTTAAACGTGTGTATTCATTTGTTAACTGAGTATTCCACAAAGGCTTCAAGCAACCAATCAGACTCGTTGCTGTTAGTCCTACCCAGAGACTGCTTGGAGGCAAAGCTGGAGGGAAACAAGTCAAAATAGAGGGTGGATCTAGGTGCAGTTTAACATGTAAAACGTCAGCACATTTCACACTGGCTCACATTAGTTGTGTGAAGCTACAGGTGGGGCTAGACGTAAATCAGCCTTTACTTACCCCAGTCTCGTTTTTTGCGACCTGTTGAGGGTGCTACAGTTAATACAGATGTCCAAAGTAATGTGCTTCAACAGATTAGTTAATAGTGAGAAATATTCAACGTACGTTTGGACTTTTTTTCCCATTTAAAAGTGTTTGTTTATCATGAATTTGGTTCCCTGAACTGAGACTACAGTAGCCAAAAGGTATTGGAGGCTTACACCATTTGCCACTGTGTGAAGAGCTCAATGGTCAAAGTACCTCACTGTGCACAAGATTTAGACCCCTGTGAAAATGTTTTCAAATGCGTTCAGGTATGTTTAAAACATGTACAATGTTAGGATATATACATATCATGCAGTAAATTGTGATTTTATTTCTGTCTGTGTTATTTAATCATTCACAGTTCGATGGTCGACCGATATATCGGTTTTGCCGATTAATCGGCACCGATAGTTGATTCCCGGAACTATCGGTTATCGATAAAAATACACACCGATAGTTTTTCCGGGTTGCATCAGAGCTGAAGCGGCTGAGAACAGTCCGTTGCCCTTATTAGGGATGGGTACCAAAACCCGGTTCTTACTTGGCCCCGGTGCCCAGTCATTAAATGCCGAAGTATCGATAAGCATTAACGGTAATGGTAAGACGAGAGGGCTCGCGCTTATGGAGTTACGATGGTGGAGAGAGCCAAACGATCCAAAGTATGGCTACATTTCACTCGTGTGGACACGGACAACACTCACTGCAACAAGTGCAACAAGATTTTTGCTCATTAAAGGCGGAAACACGAGAAATGTATCAAAACATCCAACCAAGGGCTCTAAATCAGTGTTAATAGTTTTATAAACACACATTCAGTTACACACAGCCTACATTTAGGCTAAACATTTAGAGTATTTTTTGCAGCAGCCTAACTAAATATTAAACATTAAAATGACTATGAAATAGTGCTGCATTTACAAATAATAATAATAAAGATAAATAATAGTAAACTAAGAAATTATAAAGCAGAGCTCACCTAAAATTTAATTTGTAGCGAGTCCAACTTTTTTAGAATCGGGTTAGAATTAGGGTGTTGTTATTCTGTTCTCAATTAGTTTTGAATTAGTTTTGAATTAAAAAACAGTGGAAGTACCGATAAAGCACCGAATCGATAAGCGGTATTGATAGTAGTAATACCGTTAAAACCTTAAGGATACCCATTCCTAGTCCTTATACAGTGTGAGAGCCAACATATCTATGGCAAGAGCCGCCTCTATAGGCGAACATCGCTGAAAAGCATGTGCTTTTGTTTATTAATATATTCATATTTATTTCGTATAGCACATTTTCATGATTCATGATACTGTTTTTTGTAATAACGTTCAGTACTATTTTACATGGAGTGTTGTGTTTTTATTTAGGGTTTTTTTTTTTAATCCAGTCTCCAAATTTTAAAACTATCGGTTCATTAGTCGGTTATCAGCAAGTACGGACCAACCTAGCTATCGGTATCGGTAAAATTCAATATCGGTCGACCTCTACTAAAAATTTTATTTACCCACTTTTTAAGATTACAGTGTGTACGGTGGTGTATAAGCTCTAGTACTTGTTAGCTGCAAGTAATAGTCTAACTGTCCAGTGCAAAACAGGAACAACAGACATGCCTTGGAAAATCAAGCGCATTTGAAGTATGAAAAAAAATTTGCATAAATTTGTTTGTTTTTTGTTAAATACTACTTTCAGTGATGAATCAACACTAAAAGAGTGGCTTGATTAAAGACTGCTGCTAAAGTCAACAATGCATGAAGGCCAGGAGAGCCATGTGGCATGAGACAATGCCAGCTGGCACAAATTGCTTTCACACATTCCCATATTACAGCGCTGGCTCCGACTGTGACATTAACAACACAATTTAGTCGAGGACAGGGCTTAATCCTCAGGACTCAGGCCGCTGACTCATAACACTCAACTCCAAACAGCGATGAAACACAGTGGAGTGAGACGTGTCTACAGCTGGAGCAGTTCCTCCTCCTGATCCTGGTGACCACGCTGCTGGTGAAAGCTTGTTCAGCAGGCCCTTCACTCACAAGCATCATTGAGATTAGTAAATACTGTTATCAATGGATGTTTGTCCAGCACTCGCTCAGTGCCAGCTCCAGGCTTTGAGTCAACACAGAACTGTTCACGTGTAAATATACCAAACAGAGCAATGTAACAAGACTAAATTATATGCATATATATATTATCATTCTGATACATTGACATTTCGTCTATGTATTATATTTATTTTTGGGGGAGATAGGAGGGGGTCAAGCTAGTACGTGAAGTGATGTGACCATTCAGTCATACGTGCACACACCACAGCACACAGTGTGAACAGCACAAAATTCTCCCTCTGTATTTACACCCATTCACCAAGTGAAGCAGAGGGCAGAGTGCCCGGGAAACACAGTGCCCAGGGAGCAGTGTGTGGAGACGGTACCTCAAAGATGCTAAGGGGATTATATTATTAATTTATTCATCTAAAAAAAAAACAAATGTAAATAAAACTACATTAATCCCATGCATTTTTGCTGTAAAGTGTTTGTTAATGCAACGGTTAGCGGTGCAACGGATCGCTGTTGATCCATGATCCGAACCGAACTCTTTCCTCGATTCGGCACGATTGTGAGAATCACCCCAGTAAATGTAGACATCCTCGTCTGTTTAAAAAAATGTTTTTAGTTATAAGCGCCCATCTGCTTTGCTTTCTTTCTTCTTTGTTGATGATGTGTATATAATGCGATGTGGTTTTTATTTCATTCCACATGTTCATAGTAAGAAGCATTGATACCTTAAATTGCATTTGAAGTTGTTTTTTACTGTGTCCACATCAAAGTAAATCATTATGGGTGCCCTATATTGCAACCTAATTTGTTTTCATATAATTGCGTGGAATGAGTCTTGAGTTGAATGTTTTTTAATGGGCAAAAATACTTAAATAAATCAATGGAGAGCTTAATTTGACTTGTCTTTTTTTGCTGATCCGAAAATTGATCCAATCCGTGACTTAGTTTTTTTATCCATTGCACCACTAGATAATGTGCAAAAATCAAAAGTTGCTATAAAAAAATTTTTTTAAATGCTTAAGCAAAACAATGATAAAGCTAAGCCATCTAAAAGGTGCAGTTTAAGACAATGTACACACAAGCAAGAGGCAGCACAGTGTTTTTAAAAGTCGCCCACTGATATAATGCTTCCAGTGCCCATGCATACAAGGCATCTCAAGTCTGGGATTAGGGGCTGTGCAGGGTTGGACCACCGGGTTCGCTCCCAAACACTTTGCACTAAGGTGGTATTGTAGCGGTGATGTACTCTGAAGATACAACTTTTCCTTATTGCATGAATTGCAGATAAAGATACTCCTACCGACTGTTCCATCTTTCCATTTTTAACTGAAATGAACCCGTTATTCGCTGCCCCTAATATATACACATATATAGGCAAAAAGGCAAAATGTAACATGATCATTTACACTACCATGACATGACATTTAGTTTATCTGAGCTTGATAAGGGGAAAAAGTGCTTCATTAAAACAATGCTTAATGCTTCACATTCTAAACTGACCACATTCAATTAAACAGGCTTCATTTTACTGTCTCTGTAGATGGTCTGTGTACTGACAACATCTACCATGTGGTCATAAAAGCATTTTGTGAAGTCACATCCCGCAATACTAATTAATATTTTGCCATTACTAAGTGCCCCGTTTATAAAATGCAGTAGGAAAAATGTAGTTTGGCCACTTTTTCCAAAAATAAACTATTATTGATGGAACCGGATTAAAGTGGGTAAAGTGTTTTTGTTTCCTTTACAGGTTTTTCGTAAGTGGCCAAAATCTGTCTACTGTTTGATACATGCATTTGTCCAGAGTTTCAAATGTTCCGATGATAACCAGGAGATTAACATGACATAATTTAACCCTGAAACAACAATAGTTTTAATGCTATGAAACATCTAAGTGTATGTAAAAGAAGTCAGTTTCTTATCCCAGTCTTTGGGGCCCCCCGAGATGTTTGGCATTTTTGCTCTAATCTAGGTCCGAATACACCTGTTCCAGGTATTAGGTGTTCTTAATGGGTTCAGGTGTCTCGAGAGCTGGAACAGAACAAAAATTCAGAGCGTGTGGCCAGCCCTGAGGACTGGATTAAGAAAAGCAGGCCTGAAGTGAGCTGCTTGCGGAGTGACGTGCGTTCTTACTCAGGTGGGCGCGTGTCCTCGCCGAGGCTGCGGTGCAAGGAGATCCGGTCGCTGGCAAACTGGTTGAAACAGTGCCGAGTCATGCCCTCCTCCTTCTCTTTGGTTTCGTCTGGGCTAAGATGGTCCTTCTGGAAGCCTTTGCCTGCGGCCCCCGGGCTATTTGGGTCCTCTGGCGGTCTCTCTATCCACGGTTTGAGATCAGCCTGTGTGTAGAAGCCTGGGGGGCACTGCCGGTCAATGGTGGGTTGTTGTTCCACCGACGGAGGCTGAGGGGCTCCGATCTGGAAGGCGAAGTTGTTTACGGCCCCTCGGACCATCTCCAACATTCGTTCCTTTCTGCTGGACAGGTCCTGAAGCCAGGGGTCCTGAGACCCACTACCCACGTCCCTCTGCAGAACCACCAGGACCACCATGAAGAGCGTGCCACCCAGGACCGCCAGCTTCAGAGGGGATATCCGACGCCTCAGACGCATCCTAGCAGATCAGCCGAAAGTTTCGAAAGCTGGGAAAACAGAAGAACACACCACTGATCAATGATGATCTCAGAAAACCTGGCTGCCATTAAATGAGCTACTGATTAACTCGGGACACAGCAGCCACGTCCTCACATGTATTGTGGGAAAGAATTACAGGCAGCCAGCCAGTATCACTGAGGGAACGTCACGCCTTAGAAAATACTATAGTTCACCTGACAACAAACACACCACACCAGATACCGCCAACCCTGAGGCAGCAACGTGGCAACAGGTGGCTAAAGTGAGCACTCGACCTCGACTCACACTCCCATTATGCGTAATGAGCGATGCCACACACTTTGCATTAACACACACCAGCAGTGATGTGTTTTGTCTTTGTGCAGTCCGGCAGAATGCAGCACTTCAACGGTTATTCAGCAGCCGACCTGAAACATGAGGCAAGACCCAAAGAACTCCAACACCTAATTCCTAGAATGAAAACCAGTGGTTTTTCATCAGTGACGGTGGCACCAACTCATTTAAACAATATTTTCTTTATAAGACACACTTTAAGCAGAACAGACTTCCTCACAGGGCTGAGAGTCCAGTTTATATACAGCCATCACTCCCACCCACAAAACTGGTTCAACTGCACCGTGTGCTTTGACGCAAAACAGAACAATGCGAGGTGCAGCAGTGTAGATGCATTCCATTCTTACCATGCCCAACCAGCAGGAAGCCTCCTAATTTAAGAATTAAATCTGATAACGGTGTATATGCTGACACAATAAATAAAATATCTGGCTAGAACAGCATGATTTCAGTTCAACTTTCTGTTTAATCAACAAACTATTAAATAGCACATTGACATTGGAGACAGCTCTAAATATCTGTCCAATTCCGATCAGTTTTTCAAGCAATTATGCGGACACAAACACTATCTTGGGGTCTATAGACTCCGATATGTGTAAAAATTTATCAAATGTAGAAATAAGTATCTATCTAGCCACATTAGCATGATTTCAGCCCAATTTTGTTCTTACAAAGCACAATAAATACGTCATTAAATAGCACTTTGAGAAATAAGAATCTTCTAAACTATGTCTGATTCTGATCATTGTTTTAGGGATTTATCCACCAATACTACAGGTATTTGTGTGTCTACTGAGAGCTAATAATTGCCAAAGAATTTGATAAAATTGTGACTGCTATCTTACAAATAGTATGATAGCCCTTTGACAAATGAGACACATCTAAACAATTGATTTTGATTATTTTTATAAGCTGACTTAAATGATATAGGTGTGTCTACTCATGTTTATATATAAAAACAAATAAAATAGTATTATCCCGCCAAATTTTGGATTTCACATTCATTTCTTCCATAGCACCATAAATACCACCAAACAGCACTCTGAACAACTCTCTGACTTCAGTCGATATAGCTAACAATCTAGAATGGCAAAATTGTGAGTACAAGCTAGCCAGACGTAAATGGATTTCGGTCCCATGAAATACATATAAACAACGGTCTAATTCTGAAAATTTTTAAAATAATTAAATGTCAGTGCCGATTTATTCTGAGATCATCGTGCATCCCCACCAACAGCTTCTCAGTTACTTGACTGAAGACCTCCAGATAGTTCAGAGGACACCAGAAGAACCTGGACTGAAACTCAAAGTTTTCCAGCCACTCAAATGTCGATCAGAGTTTTCAGAGTGACTTACAGTGAAACACAAATGACATAAATGACCCCACCAGTCACTAAAGGCTCCTTTTTTCACTTCTGTGCTGCAACATCTGAAGCAAAACTCGACTGGTTTGTGTCCTGCACTTCCTCAACGAGTGTCTGAGAGACAAGAACAGGAAACCAGCTTCAATAAATGTGACAAGGAAGCACTTTTCTGCTTCAGGGACCTCCTTAGTTAGGGAAAATACATTTAAGAGGCTGTGAAAAATCAAATACACTCATTTTCCACCCAAAACAGGCCAGACGGAGACGTGCGTGGAGCTGCTCTCCATAGATAACGTTCAGAAAGGAAAGACTTTAAAAAGTGTTTCGAAGATAAAAGTAGGGTTAAAAATGGCATGGTTGAATGAAACTAAAGGAAAGAAAATGAAAGAGAAACGTTGGGTTGAAAGCTCCTGGGAGAGCAATAGATGGATTTAAAGTGAAATCTTCGGTTCTCCTACCTGCGGACGGAGGCGTCTCTCAGAGTCGCTCGAGGTCTCACTACCCCCGTTGTGGTAATTCCTCTCCTCCCGCGACAAGGTTCTCTCGGAATGGACTAACAGAGTACTCTCGTTGGGGCTACAGGGAGAAGGAGACCGGAGAAGAGATTCTAGAGAGAAGCTCCTTTGGCTACCCCGCTTCCCTTTGAATGCTACAGGTGCCATTCGCCCTGAAACGACGAGGCAGCGCCATCTGGGTCCTAAAGCCCTACCCACACGGTTGCAATGAATGGTCGTTTCTTATTCTAACCCTCTGTTCCACCTTAAGTGGTGCATTCAGTGGGCACGATATGGACTAACGAACTGGGACCATTACACCAACAGGCACTGTCAGCGAAAGCAAAACATATTATTGTTTATTTATAAGTTGTGACTTTGTGAGCTTCAATCGTGAAAAAGAATCGTTATAAGGAAATTAGTGTTATTTACCTCTTGTGTGAACCTACACTAAATGGACAAATGTATTGGGACGCTTGACCATTTCAACAGGCACTTGAAGATTGCAAAAGTGAATGTTAAACAATGAGTCTTGTTTATTTATATGTTGTGACTTTATGAGATTAAAGCGAGATTTAAAAAAAGCAACATTCCAAATGAAATAGTTCTTTTTCCCTCGTGTATAAACCTACACTGTATAGACAAAAGTATTGGAACACCTGTTTTTCAGAGGCCCTTACATCCAGTAAATATGAATGTTACCAAATACACTTTGGACAACGCCATGCTTCCAACACTGTGAACACAGTTTGGGGAGGAACCTTTTCTATTTCGTCATCACTTCATGAAGACATGTTTGAATGAGTTCAATTCCCTTTGGGATGAACTGGAACGGAGATTGTGATCCAGGTCTTCTCGTCCAACATCAGTGCTCAGTCTCATAAATGCTCCACTGATTGAATTGGCATAAATTCTCATATAAACTCCAAAATGTGTGTAAAGCCTTCCAAAAAGAGTGGAAGCTGTTATGGCTGCAAAGGGGGGACCAACTCCATATTAAAGTCAATGTATTTGAATGCAATGTCATTAGAGTCCCTGTTGATGTAATGGTTAGACATCTTAATACTTTTATCTACGTAGCGTATCTACTTCACCCTTTAAGATCGAATGTTTTACTTGGAAGCTTTTCCTAAAAAACAGTGCTGTTTTCATATTTAAAATAAACGAAAATAAAATGTAAAATTAAAATTAATGCTCCTCTTTTATTGCAGGCCTTAATTAAAGTTACAGAGGAGGTGCAATAAGCTTACAAGCGGTACCTCCGTACTGATCAATAATGAATGGAAAAGCAATTAAATACTGTCTCCAGTGTCGTAGCGTCTTGAAACCGTAGACAGATTTATTCAGAAACGGAGAAAAGCCTGCCAGACGGCAGGTCTATCACTTTACATGTCTGTGGGTGCGAATCCAGATTGCAAATTACTGATGGACATGAAACTGGAGGATGTGGACCAGACACTTGAGGAAAAAAGAACAAACAAATAAAAATGCTGTACTCCAAGTATAAAAATACACACTAACCAAATGTAGTACTTTAATGTTATTGCTTATGGAGTTCTGTCATTAAAAAAGGGAATACTGTTAAGATCTCAAAGCAAATCACTATAAGCAAATCACTCAGACTGCACAACAGTTTCTTTTGAATGATTGCTTTTGTGATGTCACAAAAACCAACACAATTACACCAGTCTGTTCAGTCCACAGCAATATATGGGTGGATCAATCCACACAAACAGAAATTATAAGGAGTTCAGGGCTTCTGAGTGACACACAATAATGGACATCCATTTAGAACAAAGGCAATTTAAATATATATATCAAAGGCACAGCAAGGTATAATCAATAGTTGGAAAATGGTCTTGTAGAGTGAATTGCAGTAGACTTGTTAATGTTAGATTACTGATATAGTAGCAGTACTGAAGTATAATTGAACATTTTAAAGCTTCCTGGATATTTTTGTGGTTGTTTTTAATGCTCACACTTGTATAATCTTGTGGAGAAGTGTGAGGTCTTCACCCAAAATGAACATGTTACGGTTTTTATTGATTATCTAAGAGAAAATGAGCACACAACTACACACCCTTAGCACATTTCAATGCACATTTACTCTATAAACATTTACTGAAGATATGGCCTGTGTAAAACCTAAATCAAATTTTTAATTTAACCAATTTTTTTGGTCCAGGATTAATAGAAATTGGCAGGTTTAAATATATATATAGATACACACACACACACACACACACACACACACACACACACACACACACACACACACTTTGAATCACCTTGATGGTTGCCAAACTATCTTTTGCATACTGGGTAGACTAAATAAAAAATTATAGCCTTTCAAAGTCCTTAAGGAAGCCTGGAGAACTGTTCCTTGAGCCTGCATTAAAAATACAGGAAAGTCTGCCTCTTTGGATGCCTGTATATATAGAAACACATGACTTTTTCAAAGTCTCATTTGTTTTAAGAGCTCAAGAGATCACTCTCTGCCATTACAAGATGATTTGACCCTTGAGGAACAAATGTCATTTAAACCCCATCTAAATAAGGACCATTATTTTAAAATAGTATGATATACACAGGCATCAGTTTGGTTAGATATATGCTGGGGACTATTTTTGTTGCAGCTGGAGGTTGGGGGGAGTTGATTGTATTATCATATATAATCTGAAATATGTTGGCTTGGGTACTGTTCTGAAATTAGTCATTTCTATTATTACATTAAATAATATATGATCACAAACTGTAGAGAAGTATTTCATGTTTACTTAAAATGTAGGGAAGAAAAATCATGGATGTGAATGTAAATGTGAATGTGTTCCCTATTAGCAGTGACTTCCCTCAGTAGGGTAATATGTCCTGCCGCACTGCAAACATTCGAGAGTGGTTTGAGGCACATGACAAAGATTTCATGGTGCTGACTCACCCATAAAATTCACCAGATCTCAATCTGATCAAGCATCTGTGGGATGTGCTGGATAAACAATATTGGCCCATGGTCTATGCTCCAAGGAGTCAGAGCTGATTTTTCAGTGTGATGGCAACCTATACGTTATCAGATGGGTGGTTTTAATGTTACGGCCGACTGTCTTATGTTTCAACCTTCAAACGTATGCTTGGTTCTTCTGTTTCCTAAGAACTGCAGCCTCGCAGGCACAATGTGTTTAGTCAACAATATCTTTCCATTCGCTCAGAGGTTCTTTGCTCCACAACACCAGCCTGAAGCTCTGGAACCGCAGTGTCACTGAAGTACACCACTGTAAACCAATGCCCCCTTGTGGAACACGACTCTTTTCCCCAACATACCTTTCACTCTCTGAATCGAAGATAGAAGAAAGAGTAAAACTGCACAGCATCAATAAACAATATGTACGTTTGGCCGCTGATATTAAAATACACTCAAAAAATGTCAAATTGAAAGTCTAACATGATTAAGTTGAGTGTCACTGGTTTCCAGGTGACCAAGTCTGTTGATAATAGCATTCAAATGCTGACCCACTCCATCTCAGAATGCGAAATAAACCAGTAATTGTATTTAAGATGAGGAAATGACTCTCGTAATGAAAAGGAACACGCTCAGTACGCCCTGGTTGAAGACATGGCAGTGTCAGACAGCAGTTTGGCAAGGAAGCCCTATTACACAAATCACTCTGACGTCATGACAAATTTGGCCTCAAGACAGAGCCCTCGAGGTGCAGAGCTCCACGTCCTTGCCTGCTTTCTCTCTCAGACACCTTTGCTATTATGTTACCGTGTTTTCAAGCTCTGGGAAGTAATAGGGGGTTATTCATGCATGAACATGAAACTGACCCACTCTCGACTTCAGGTCAGTTCTAAAGAGACAGTTACATAACATAAACACATTTTTCCTCTTTTCATCGAGCTTGGGGCTAATGTTCACACTGAAGCTAACACCACCAATTAGCACTGTTAAACCACTTGCTTAAATCATTGCATACTTATGCCAAACCTCTTGAAAAGAGACCAAAGGCAGCACTAACAGGCTTCAGTGTAATTTTATACATTTAGCTTCACAGTTCAAATACTATTCCTAAGTCTTCTTAACACAATTCAGATGTTTCTATTTCTATTCATGCAATAAGGTCCCTGTCAGATCCTTTATAATGTACTAACTCTTTCCACTGCTTAATGAGAGAAAATGTACAATCAAGAGCCAAGCTATTTCTCACTGGGCTCAGTGGTGCCACTGGCAGTCCTGGGTTTCAGACCCATGACCCTGTGATCGCAAGGGCATCTCCCTACACACAAGGACAACCCACAAAGATTATTTGACCTGTAAACGCCTGTGAAGCCTTTTCTAGCTTTATAGATCTGCTCATGGGGGAAGAGCTAAATATCCCTAAATCAACTCATCTGAGTTATACAGCCTGGCCTATAGATTATCCTCTTTCGTATTTATGTGCACTCACTGACTGCAAATCAGTTTTTGTTACATTTTGTTTTCGAATAAAGCCAGATATTTTATGTGTGTGTTCATAAAGAATGCACATGTTCTAGACCGGAGAACTCGACAGTGATAGTAGACAGTCACACACGGTGTATGTCAGTAGTTGCAAGCAAACTTGGACGTGTGGAGTCCCGCCTTAAATCCCAAATATCTATTCTTTTTGGAATCAATTCATTACCCAATTTTTTTTAAATTCTGACTACCTGCGGTGATTCTGCACGACTACGTCGACTGAAATGTGGCACCTGACTGCCTTGCACGGTCGCGTATATCTGGCGTGAGTTCCAAGCTACAGTGCTCCTCACATAAAATATAGAGAGGCATGCCAAGATGAGACAAAAGTCTACACTCGTGAGATGGCCTTGATCATGACCACTTCCATCTCCAGGCAACGGAGCCCACACATAAGCCAATCATCCTTTATTCTAGTGAGTGTTTCCCCATTGAACATAAACACATACACCTCGTTTGTCATCACTGTGGAGTAGCCCACAAGGCACTATGACAATCCACACTAATAGCCATTGGAGAGTACAAGCTATCAACACGCTGCAATCTTAGCCTCTCATGAAAACTTAATACTTCACTTTAAGGTCCCTATATAAGGACGTCATAAAACATTAATGGATAGGTAACTTGCTTCTAAGTTCTTCATTGACATTCATTAGACCAACGCAGACCTGAAGGCAGTATTATGAGGCCGCTGAACGTTTGCCAGTATGTTTTGTAGCGAGGTAATGTATGTGTTATTAATGTTTTATCAAGTCCTTGCCAGCGACCTCGACACATTCCTCCGTCAGGCGGCCTCCTCGCACAGCAAACTGCTCAGGACCGTCTTCAACTCACCAGGCTGAGGAACAGATGGCAGAGCTCCCTTTCCAGACCTGCTTGGCTCCATCCCCATTTGGGGTGAAGATCCCTCGAGATCAGCATGCAAGTCAACAAGAGTGAGGTGTCAAGATCAATAATGCATGCATGGAACAAAACAGGTGGGCTTTTAGTGTATTCCACTCTCACCTAGAGTCCTACTGTGTCTTGATCAGACCAAACAGGGTCCATCAATTTATCAGTCATCAGAAACAGCCTATCTTCCACTCAATCACATGACGAAGGCCAGAATGTTATTCCTCCCACTCTTGTCTCCGGACAGTTCAATAGGCTTGGAAGAAAACAAAAACTGCCAACTCTCGTTCACCTAACAGATGCCTCACTGGTTGGCATCCTGCTAAGTAATGGTGGGAGGGAGAGGGAGGGCCATTCAACCCACCAAAGATGAGCAAGGCTAATTGTGTTCTCTTGGACTCCACAAATGGGAACTGAAAATTTGATCTCCTGATGACAGGATAGTTGCACCACTGAAGAGCCTGTTTTCAATTATTTTCAACCGTTGATTCTTGAGTTGCCCCTAGACACCCATGAATTAAGTGTAACAGTATGGGTTCTAAACACCACACCGCGACAATAGAGATTCACAGTAGCAGTGAAGGCCACCATTTTATCTAATGCGCACATAACAGACAAGATATTACATGAAATTGCCACAGATATGCAGCCTGAGGCCTGAGACCAAGTCCAAGGTGGTTTGGGATCATAAAAAAATATCTTTGAATCCATCCATGGCAGAGAGCTACATGTGTATTGAGGTCTGTACTTTGACTATCAGGTCTTCGTTTGAATAGTAAATAAAACAGTTGTAATCGTGACGTAGACGTCACAACAGGATCTTCTCAAAAAATACGAGACGGTAGGTTACTCTACAGTGCACAACTAATCTCCATGATTGTGATGTTGATTATTTTTGCCATTTGACTGGCACAGTTCTGGTCCACTTGTCCTCATAGAGCAGTGGTTTTCAAGTGTGTTCCCCAAGGTGGTCCATGATGTTGCTGCATTGTGAACTAGGATGGAGCAAAAATCTGTATCGTTCAGTGGGACAAGGGTGGACTAATTTCACAACAATCAGGACGGACTGCTCTGAATCAATACAAAGTTATACTGATTGTCTTTATTCTGTGATTAAACACCAATGGGAAAGGTCTCTTCAGTGTAAGTATGTGGTCATGAATTGTTTTATCAATATGACAATGATGTGCATCACATGATATGCCCTTCACAATTATCCCTGCTGAACACTATGGGAGAGTTTGGACTAATGTCTCCACCACCAATATCATCATCAGAACACCAGCTAAGGGAACATTTTTCAGAAGATTGGGATTCCATACATCCAGTCCAGTTCCACAGACTTGGGGAATGTACCTCAAGGCACACTGAAGGTGTTCTTACAGCTGTATCTAAATTCCTAATTTAGACAATTTTTTTCCTTAATTTGCCACAGCTGTGTTTCAAATGATAAAACCTTAAAAGGTAATTTTGTGCCAACATATCAGTTTAACAACTTAAACATGCTTGTTTCTCTAGGTACAAACATTGCTTTTTCCGTTATATTACAGAACTACAGCACATACTGTTGAGCTATAATCGTTGAGTCGATACAATATGATAATTATAGCACAACAATATGGGACAATAAAGTTTGAGTCACTCTTTCCTCGTGAAGTAGCCCATTTCACTTTAAATGTAGACATTTTTTTTGCAAACAGAATAAATTAAGAGTTCAAAAATGAAAACATTTTTAATATCTTACAATCTTTACAGCCTGGGAATTTCCCCTTGAACAAACTGCCAAAAGAAACGTACAATATGCAAACCTCTTACTAATGACGGCTTTTTGAAAATGTGTAACAAAATTGTAAACCGCTGCAGCAATGCCTAAAACATTTACCTTAGGTAAGTTTTAAACAGGTCCCTAGCGAGAACAAACCTGAAGTGTAGAAACTACAGTTCTCATCCTACACCATCGCTTTAGATGGCACAAGGTCCAAGAGCCAAAATGCCGGTTGTCCTGTACATTCATTGGCAGCTGATGCCTCTTTATTCAGGATATAAAACAAACACAGGGATACAAATATTATTGGTTGAAAGCGTAGTCCAGACACGAAGAGCTCAGTTATTTGATTTATCGTTTACAAAACCAGGTCTCGTCAGTCCTTTAAAAACGTGGAGCTTTCCTGCTCCGGTGATGTCAAAGCTGTAGTCTGTAGTTACGTAGGGAAGCTCGGTTTCAACTCCATGCTGAAAGGGAAAAAGAAAAATGACAAATACTTAAACAAGTAGCGAAGGCAGAGCAAATTCTTATTAAAAAGGGTTCCCCCAACTACAATCATTTGGGCATTTTATGAACAATTGATAACACAGATGCACTTAATAGGTTCATCCCCATAGTGCATTAGTTGCTACACAATGTAGGAAATACCCTCTACCATATCCCCAGTGTTCGCACAAATAGTGGAAAAAAGGCGTTCCGGTACTGTGCTCCTTTTGACTGGAATAATCTGCAAGGCACTTTAAAACTTACAAATCTTGTTTCTTAGGAACAGTTTAAATTTATTCTGAAAGGCATGGAAACTAAGCTGCTAATGTTTTAAATGATTCTGTTTTGTTTACTCAACAGCTTTATATGCTTATAGTTTTTTACTGTATAGGTTGTGATGTTGCCACTTGGCCCTTGTAAAAGAGATCTGCGATCTCAATGGGACCTTTCCTGGTTAAACAATGGTAAAACAAAATAAAATAAAAATGAGCATCAATGGAACAGATCCACCACAGGACCACAGCTGAACAAGATACTTAAAGCATCAATGGCAGAAGTCATTGCCATGGCAACTGAAAAAACTGGTTGGTGTATGTGAAGATTGGAGTCGCTGCTTCAACAGATGCCTCTGCAGTAACTAAATTGTAATTTTACACGTTTGTGTGTGTTGAAAGGAATATATCTGTCCATGGAAACACTATTCCTCTGAGTCATTTTCTTGAAAAGGTTGATTTAGTAGACATGTCACAAGGTTAGCGAAGACAGTGACACATTCTGCTCTGCCGTCCGGTCGATTTGTTGCTTAGTGACTTTAGTTTAAGTGCCTACAGCATCAACACAGGTTTATTTCTGGTCACTGTAGCCATTACCCTAGCCAGTCCCTATTGATTGCTATTACCATTTTTCTTTTTTTATGCATCTAATTGCATCCTTTAGACATTAAAATTGATAACTGAATGTACTACCTTATTTCTGATAACTGAAATTTTCGCCTATTGTTTTTTTCCCCCATTCAATATGTGATTTACTATATACACCATGACTTATGGAAAGACCTACAAGTTTAAAATGCTTTGAACACCATAAAACAGCATAAAAACATTTTCCTAGAAGTACTTGATAAATCCCCACAAAGTGCACTCTAACTAGGACATCCTAGATCGAGCCCTGTGTGTCTGACCACCGAGTGAGATGAAAAAAGCACTTTATTACTGATTTGCCTTTGCCTGTAGCCAGAGCTCTCGGCGTCTTATGCATGCTCGTAGTACCAGCAGAAAAAATGGTGGTTCTTTAACTAATCTAGTGGGAGGAGGCAGGTGAAGGACAGGTCAATATGAATTTCCTCATCCTGACTTCAGGATATAGGAGCCGTCCAAATGGCTCGTAGAACCATATGATTCCTGACACCAACATTTTTCAATCGCAGAAAAACGGATGATGTCCCCAAATCAATGAACTAAAGCCACTTTCAGTTTACTCCTTGAGCCTAGATTTCAAAAAGGGTCACTACTTAATAAATACTTGGTTTATTAAACTTAGCCCTTACCTGTATGGTGAGGAGCATTTTAGGCAGAGTGACTTCCCCGAGCAGGAGACAGTTCACTTGCCTCAGAGCTGCAGGTGACACTGGGGTAACAAGGTAATAAAGCCCTCGCGCCATGTCCACCCCTCTAAGGACACCTTTAACAAAAGTTGAAAGACAAAAACACTGATATCTCTCACTACATGCTATTTATTTCTTATAAATGTATCTGGATTCCAACTGTCCAACACAACGTTTTCATCTCACCTAAGCCAACACACTGGCAAATAGGTACTTGTGACAGCAGCACAGGGCCCCCTCTGCCTGCCACCTTCTCTCCCAGACAGCAGAGTGCCACTAGACTGGCATTGGCTGCATACAGGATGTGGTTGGGTGCCACCTCACAGTGTGTGACTCCTATAGCTACAGCTGAGTGAGGCACCTGCAGTGAGGGAGAAAAAACAAGGCACAGAAAGAGCCCATGAACGAAGAGAAGGATAATGAGCAACATTCAAAAGAGCTGAAAGAGAGGTAATTGAACTTTCATGACTTTTCAATATCATTCATTTAAAAATCAGTTTCTATTGGTAATTTGCATGGCTAACCATGGGACACAGCATACACTGCACATTTGTGTCTAAGACTGTAACTAAAAATCGCACACTTCATTTTAGGAAACAAACTGACCCGTATAAGGCGTATCATTTCTTTCTGCCTTTACACTCTTGACTCAGCTGCTATGAATCAGATCCTTTATAAGCTAATTAATGAATTTTAGAGCAGATGATATGATACAGTAATGCCACAATGAGCATTCGATCCATGTTCATGTCTACTTAACCACACATTACCTGGTAAGGGATGAAGCAATGGAGGGGGCGGATGGGGCCCGGTTCTGTAGACTGCAGCTGGCTGAAATACCCCAGCAGGGCCAGGTCCCGAAGCTCATTACTACGCTGGTGACGCCTGCAAGAAACACATAGGAGGTATTAAAAATCACCTATAGCTACAGCATCTTTAGATGTGAATGACTCCTATCTTTATCTCTCCTCAATTAATTATGCTGGATGGGATCGCTAATATATGTTTGCACAAAAAAAATATTTTTCTACAGAATTAAAACGCTTCTGTCAAGGCAAATGATCATGCCTTTATAAACACTGTCTTCTGAATCTAAATCAAGTCACTTTGATAAAATTGAGTGGCATAGGGCATAACTTTACATACATCGAAACTCTTTCTAAGCCAACAGTCAAATCTGGCTAGTAACATGTAGATTCTCTGAGGAAAGCCTCACACACATACTGAGGTGTGAAATGATGTGAAAATAATGACGTTACAGTGTTTATATTTTAACAGTAAATGGGGTCATTGAGAGACATCTGGCTCTAAGAACGGTTCAGCACATAACTCTACGACAGGCATTTTCATGAAGATTATTAAACGTGTTCGAGAACGAAGAATTTATAAGTGTTACTGTCGCCATAGTCGAAATCTTCAGGAAAAAATGACCAAATTACAAAGCTCATATCATTGCTTACATTTCACCAAAGGTTCCGGCTCCTTCAAACTCTGAGTGGACACTGAGATGCACATGACTCTTCATGCTTATGTGATTGGCAAACTCATCTGTGAGGGAGGGCTGGGATGGGGCATGTGTCTGCCACCCCTGGGCAGATCGCAGGAACTCGGGGGTGAGACTATGGCATTGAGGTGTGTCCCCATAGCTTAGCTGCACTATGTGTGTGACGGAGAAAAAGCGGATGAGGTCCACCAGCACCTGAAAGCCATGGCCTGTGGGAGACGCACCAAAATTCATATTAAACTAGACAAATTAAAAGAAAAACAAGAATGATAATTACTCTTTATATAATAGCGGTTTGTTTGGTCAGAGGTACCATTTCATTTTAAGGATGCACCAGACATTCAGCACTAATTTACTTTAAATAAAATGGTTAAAATGACCATATTTGAACACACCACAGCACACAGTGTGAACAGAAAGTGATTCCTCCTATGTATTTTATAGGGCTGAAACGAGTACTCGATTAACTCGAGTAACTCGATTACAAAAAACCATCAAGGCAAAATCCTCTGCCTCGAAGCCCCTATTAATTAATTTTAAAGTTCATTTCCCGTTTTTTCGTAATTATTTTTGCATTACTGTGAGAATACACTTATGTTTACGTCACCGGCGATGCGGAAGGATACGGCGGTGTTTTGA